>CM069301.1:1754175-2291675 GCA_035609425.1 Epinephelus awoara
CTATCATCACCATCATCATCATTATCACTATTATCATCATCATCATCACCATCATCATCATCTTCCTCTTCTTCTTCTTCTTCTTCTTCTTCTTCTTCTCATCATCATCATCATCATCACCATCACCATCATCATCATCATCATCACAAACACACAGAGAGCAGATGGTCACAGTCTGACTCTTTATCCAATCCCTGCTTGGCACTGTGTGTGTGTGTGTGTGTGTGTGTGTGTGTGTGTGTGTGTGTGTGTGTGTGTGTGTTGCATTTAAGCAGGATCTGATTTTTGCTGTGAACTCAGACAGATTTCTGTTGTACTGAAACATTTTCACAAAGTTTTGGGAACTTCTTAAATTCTTTCAGGACGTTTCTGCAGCATCTTTGTGATGTTCTGAGAATATATTGAATCTTTCTGTAAACATTTATAAAATGATCTAGAAACATTATTCTGATTATTAGAATTTGGAATTTAGAAAATGTTCATCCAGATGACTCCTCAACTTATTTCATTTGTATTAGTATTCTTATTTATGACTTCCATAGATGCTGATGTCATCAGTGGTGTTAGTGTGATGGACTCACCCATTGTAAGGCCTTAATGAAGCCCAGAGGAACCTTCAGCACCCTGAACTGACCCTGGGCCACCAGCTGCACACAACCACAACAGATGGAGTTTACTTTGATATATTCATCAAATCACAGCTTCTGTCCGACCAGCTCTGATGAGAGCCAGAGGATAACATGTAACTTTATTTACACAACACTTTAAAATCAAAGTTAGAAAATGCTTTATGCCACACAAATAAAATCAGACTGTTAAAAATAAAACAAAAATAACAACAACAATGATAATAGATACAATACATACAAATTCAAATAGTACATTAAAAATAGAAATAAGACTGTTTGCAAGCATTCATTTAGAAATACGTTTTGATAAGAAATTTAATAGATGTCACTGATTCTGTCACAGAGTGTGTGATATTCAGATATAGTAATCATACAATAAAAGCACAGATAAAAACAAAAATGTAAAAATGTTTTCCACACGTGACAGTGAACGCAACCTAACGCATGGCGCAGGATGCTAACACACGGCACAGGATGCTAACGCATGGCGTAGGATGCTAACACACGGCACAGGATGCTAACGCATGGCGCAGGATGCTAACACACGGCACAGGATGCTAACGCATGGCGCAGGATGCTAACACACGGCACAGGATGCTAACGCATGGCGCAGGATGCTAACGCATGGCGCAGGATGCTAACACACGGCACGGGATGCTAACGCATGGCGCAGGATGCTAACACACGGCACAGGATGCTAACGCATGGCGCAGGATGCTAACACACGGCACAGGATGCTAACGCATGGCGCAGGATGCTAACACACGGCACAGGATGCTAACGCATGGCGCAGGATGCTAACGCATGGCGCAGGATGCTAACACACGGCACGGGATGCTAACGCATGGCGCAGGATGCTAACACACGGCACAGGATGCTAACGCATGGCGCAGGATGCTAACACACGGCACAGGATGCTAACGCATGGCGCAGGATGCTAACACACGGCACAGGATGCTAATACTCCTCGAACACTTCCCTCGGATACAAAACAACCAAATCTGAGCTTTCAATAGGAGGCTCAAGGAAAAATATTCGTAGCTTCAGGGAGTGTAAAAAAAAAAAGCCGCACTGCCGCCCCTCACTCTGATAAGTAAAGAGCAGTCCTTCAGACTGAAAGTTACAAGACTGATTTTACCTTAAACCAAATGTCCTGAATGATTAGACACTGACTGAATAAATTCCTGCTGGGCATCAAATCATCACATGATCAAATCAGGACTGAACAAATTTACTCTTTATCTATCGCTATTTCCAATTTAAGTATTTATAATGTGTTCATCTATATTCCGACTTTTTAGGGACTCCAGTTTTCAAAAATATTCAAATGCACCATTTTTTAAAATCGATAATGCCATTTTTCCCCCCTCACCAAAATTTTGCTTGGAACCTCTTCAAAGGTGGATCATAGACCTCAGCCTGTGATGGTTTGTGTCAATATATGTGGTTCTTTTTATATGTGCTTCTTCTTCTGTTGTGTGTCAGATTCAGCTTCAGCTTCATGTATTTTGTTCAGTAAACGTGAGGCACACTGCCTTTCATTCCATAATAAAGTAGTGCTGTAGTTTTAGGGGGCACACACATTTAAATGGTTATATTTTGTAGTTATTTTACCGCAGTTTTGCAAAGAATACACAGGCGGGTTTGGAAAGCATGTTTTTTTTAAAAGTTGCCCAAATTACACACAAAAAAAACCCTCACAGCCATGAGTTGTAAAAACAGAAATTGTAGTTGGATTTTCAAATTTACCGACGGTCCTTGGACACATCGTGTGACAAACATTTCTGGACAAAAAACCCATAAACTGTGATATTTCATCTAAATCACTTTATTCTGCATCTCATTTCAAATCTGTCCAAAAATAAACCGTTTGCAGGACAAGAGTGAAAAACTGAGTCTTTTTTCAAGATTTTGATTGTTGTATTTTGTAATTTTACTAAAGATTTTTAAAGAAAAGATGTTTTAAAATTTTTGGCATTTTTTTCTCTCTGGTTTTTTCTCTTTTCATGTATTTGGCTTTTTTAAATTTGTTTAAAGAAAATTTGGCTTTTTAAATTTTGAGCCATTATTTTTTCTTGAATAGTTTTTTATTTTGGTCAGGGGAGGGACGCACAAATTCAAATGGTTGTGTTTTTGTATTCATTTATTTTTTTATTATTTAAAGAAAACATGGGAAGGTGTGTTTTATTTTAAAATTGGTAAAATTTCACCATTTATCAGCCAGAAACTGTAAAAACAGATGTGTGACGAAACCTTAAACACATCTGATCTTAAAACAGTGATAATTCATCAAAATCACTTTATTCTGCGTCTCATTTAAAATTTGGCGAAAAATAAACTGTTTAAACGATCAGAGTGAAAAACTGAGACTTTTTTCAGCTCCAGGATTTCATATTTAACTTTTAACTGTCATTTATGGTGCAGGGAGGAGCATGGATTTTCCTCCAGTCACTCAGGGAGGGCCAAGAAACAAACAGACCCAAAAAATGAAGTCATTCCCAGCCACGCCCCTCCTCTGATTAGTAAAGGACGGTCCCTAATCTTTCAGTTAGACCGCAACGAAATCAACATCAGCATCAGCAGAGGAACTCCTCCTCCTCTTCCTCCTCCTCCTCCCCCTCCTCCTCATCCGGCTGTCATTTCTCATGCGCACACACACACACACGCACACACACACACACACACACACCACGGTGAATATCGTGTCATCACGCGACATGGAGCTGAGACGTTTCCGACAGTTTGTGTTTTTATTTCTGTTCTCCTGCAGACAGCACGCAGGGCTGAAAGCCCCGCACACGGCCTGCCCCTCCTTATAAACCTCCCGCATCCAGCATCATCTGAGCATCCCATAATAATCTGATTGTTACCTTGAATCATCTGTAATCATCAGATATTTCTGATCGATGACGACAGAAACACAAATTTTCCCCTTCGAACAATAATTAATAAACAAAAATCATCCAGATGTCTGACGATATTTTTTCTGATTCTCCGCTGATGATTTATGAATTATTATTGATCGTGATTAATAATATGAGTAATGTCTCCGAGCAGCCGCCGTGATGCGGCCCGACACTGAGATGCTTCACCGGGAGACAAACACAAACACCAATCCCCGGCGGGCCGCCCCGAGACACGACACAAACACACCCCGAGCACCGAGCAGCGAGCACGAGACATGAGATGAAGATGAAGATGAAGATGACAGGAAAACATGAAGCAGAAATATAAAGTATAATGTGGAGCTATGTACCTGATTTACGACGTCCATCCTGCCGCCTGACGAGAGCAGAGAGAGGAGATGGAGGGAGGAGGGGGGAGGAGGATGAAGAGGAGGAGGAGGAGGGGGTGTTGCGTCATCATGGTAGTAGGAGGTGTCATGATGATGGTGATGATGATGTTTGAGGGGTGTAGGGAAAGTAAACCCATCATAAATATATTTACACACAGGACGTTTAGTGTTTTCAGTCAGATGTGTTTGAAGTTAAAGAACTGTGTGATGCAGCAAAATGTTTCTGTCACATTATTATTAATATTTCATCACATGTAGGGGAGACCGGGGCTTGTTGTCACACGCGTAAGTTGTCACATTGCAATTCACCACCAGAGGGCGCAACTCAAAAGCGCAACACTAGTTTTCTTCCTTTACATGGTCAGGTGTCCTGTCTGAGAAGAGAACAGCACATTGTGAGCTGAGGTGAGCACCAATTAAGCATTTTGCTCAACCCAAAGTAAAAAATATCAACTTGATATATTTCAAAATAAGTTTCTTTCAGATGAAAATTCTAACAGTGATACATGTGAACTTGTTAGAGGAGAGACTAAGGCATCCTGTCATACCTCCTGTCATATATTAAAACATTCATTTTATATATTCAGTTTGTATTTCACATTTAAGGTGCATTCCATATATTAAAACTTTTTTCCATATTCATGATTATTCCATCAAGTCAACATTTCATTCTGAATGTTTTAACTTTTATTCAAGCTTAATTTCATATATTCGTTTTTATATATTTAAACTTTTTTTTTCAAGTTTCATTGTACATGTTCACACACACACACACACACATAGAAAAAGAAAATTAAGTAACATCTCAGTGTTACAGATGTGCATTCAGGCACAAACCACAAAGTCAAAAATATCAGCGTAATAAGAGGAAGCAAAGCTGAGCTGTACGTGTGAGTGATCATGACGTCAGATTACAGTGAGAACTTTAGCTTGCCGTAGTTCAAACAGGGAAATTAAAAATCTCAGTCAGAGAGCAGAGAAAGTCTTCACACAGGACTTCCTGTTAAAAAAGTAATAAAAGTCACAGAAGCTGAACTTCAACATATAAAACGTAGAAATAGATGAGTCATAATTTTATCCATCACAAAACACCATAAATGTGTTTTGTGTACAGTCATGTACAAACTGTTTGGAGAGGCGATCAGACAAAATATCTAATATAAAATATAATATCACTTTATTTCATTTTTTATTATTGCTTCTTTTTATATCATTTTTGTCAGATACATTAAAATAAAAGGAATGTCCAACTTAAAGAAATAAAATTATTTGGAATAAATACAAAAAAAACATCTTAACAGAAAAAATAAACACAGTCACGTTAAGTTTTCGACATAGAAGCTTTTATTTTGGAGGCGGAGGAACCGGCAGCGACTCTTATTGCAGTGAGCTTGGACACGCAGAGGCGGAAGCAGCGGAGCAGCTGAACTGAAGCTTTTAAAGTTTTACCTTGTTTGTTCCGGTTCTGTTCTGTGACGGACTGACCCGGGTCTGACCCGGTGTGAATGGTGTCCCCTCCGCTAGCTGTTAGCCTGTTAGCTTCAGAGTCAGCCACCGTTTAGTTTCCATTAGAAACATGTCGACAGGCGAGTTGAGGGGACAGTTTCTCTACAACCTGCCGTCCTCCGTCCTCTGGGAGTTCTGTCGGGTCATGGACGGACTGTCCGACCTGGACTGGACCCGCTTCGGTGAGTCACGACCAGAACCGAGACCGTCTGCTAACGGCTAACAGCTAACACGGTGTAACCACATGAGGCTGACAGTACTTGAGTACTCTAACCACATGAGGCTGACATTACTTGAGTACTCTAACCACATGAGGCTGACATTACTTGAGTACTCTAACCACATGAGGCTGACAGTACTTGAGTACTCTAACTACATGAAGCTGACAGTACTTGAGTACTCTAACTACATAAAGCTGACAGTACTTGAGTACTCTAACCACATGAGGCTGACAGTACTTGAGTACTCTAACTACATGAAGCTGACAGTACTTGAGTACTCTAACCACATGAAGCTGACAGTACTTGAGTACTCTAACTACATGAAGCTGACAGTACTTGAGTACTCTAACCACATGAGGCTGACAGTACTTGAGTACTCTAACCACATGAGGCTGACATTACTTGAGTACTCTAACCACATGAGGCTGACAGTACTTGAGTACTCTAACTACATGAGGCTGACAGTACTTGAATACTCTAACCACATGAGGCTGACAGTACTTGAGTACTCTAACCACATGAGGCTGACAGTACTTGAGTACTCTAACCACATGAGGCTGACAGTACTTGAGTACTCTAACTACATGAGGCTGACAGTACTTGAGTACTCTAACCACATGAGGCTGACAGTACTTGAGTACTCTAACCACATGAGGCTGACAGTACTTGAGTACTCTAACCACATGAGGCTGACAGTACTTGAGTACTCTAACTACATGAAGCTGACAGTACTTGAGTACTCTAACTACATGAGGCTGACAGTACTTGAGTACTCTAACCACATGAGGCTGACAGTACTTGAGTACTCTAACCACATGAGGCTGACAGTACTTGAGTACTCTAACTACATGAAGCTGACAGTACTTGAATACTCGAACTACATGAGGCTGACAGTACTTGAGTACTCTAACCACATGAGGCTGACCGTACTTGAGTACTCTAACCACATGAGGCTGACAGTACTTGAGTACTCTAACCATATGAGGCTGACAGTACTTGAGTACTCTAACTACATGAGGCTGACAGTACTTGAGTACTCTAACCACATGAGGCTGACAGTACTTGAGTACTCTAACCACATGAGGCTGACAGTACTTGAGTACTCTAACCACATGAGGCTGACAGTACTTGAGTACTCTAACCACATGAGGCTGACAGTACTTGAATACTCTAACCACATGAGGCTGACAGTACTTGAGTACTCTAACCACATGAGGCTGACAGTACTTGAGTACTCTAACCATATGAGGCTGACAGTACTTGAGTACTCTAACTACATGAAGCTGACAGTACTTGAGTACTCTAACTACATGAGGCTGACAGTACTTGAGTACTCTAACTACATGAGGCTGACAGTACTTGAGTACTCTAACTACATGAAGCTGACAGTACTTGAGTACTCTAACCACATGAGGCTGACAGTACTTGAGTGACAGTACTTGAGTACTCTAACTACATGAAGCTGACAGTACTTGAGTACTCTAACTACATGAAGCTGACAGTACTTGAGTACTCTAACTACATGAAGCTGACAGTACTTGAGTACTCTAACCACATGAGGCTGACATACTTGAGTACTCTAACCACATGAGGCTGACAGTACTTGAGTACTCTAACTACATGAGGCTGACAGTACTTGAATACTCTAACTACATGAGGCTGACAGTACTTGAGTACTCTAACTACATGAGGCTGACAGTACTTGAGTACTCTAACTACATGAGGCTGACAGTACTTGAGTACTCTAACCACATGAGGCTGACAGTACTTGAGTACTCTAACTACATGAGGCTGACAGTACTTGAGTACTCTAACCACATGAGGCTGACAGTACTTGAATACTCTAACTACATGAGGCTGACAGTACTTGAATACTCTAACTACATGAGGCTGACAGTACTTGAGTACTCTAACTACATGAGGCTGACAGTACTTGAGTACTCTAACTACATGAGGCTGACAGTACTTGAATACTCTAACTACATGAGGCTGACAGTACTTGAGTACTCTAGCTACATGAGGCTGACAGTACTTGAGTACTCTAACTACATGAGGCTGACAGTACTTGAGTACTCTAACTACATGAAGCTGACAGTACTTGAGTACCTTAACTACATGAAGCTGACAGTACTTGAGTACCTTAACTACATGAGGCTGACAGTACTTGAGTACTCTAACTACATGAGGCTGACATACTTGAGTACTCTAACCACATGAGGCTGACAGTACTTGAGTACTCTAACTACATGAGGCTGACAGTACTTGAATACTCTAACTACATGAGGCTGACAGTACTTGAGTACTCTAACTACATGAGGCTGACAGTACTTGAGTACTCTAACTACATGAGGCTGACAGTACTTGAGTACTCTAACCACATGAGGCTGACAGTACTTGAGTACTCTAACTACATGAGGCTGACAGTACTTGAGTACTCTAACCACATGAGGCTGACAGTACTTGAGTACTCTAACTACATGAAGCTGACAGTACTTGAGTACTCTAACTACATGAAGCTGACAGTACTTGAGTACTCTAACCACATGAGGCTGACAGTACTTGAGTACTCTAACCACATGAGGCTGACAGTACTTGAATACTCTAACTACATGAGGCTGACAGTACTTGAATACTCTAACTACATGAGGCTGACAGTACTTGAGTACTCTAACTACATGAGGCTGACAGTACTTGAGTACTCTAACTACATGAGGCTGACAGTACTTGAATACTCTAACTACATGAGGCTGACAGTACTTGAGTACTCTAGCTACATGAGGCTGACAGTACTTGAGTACTCTAACTACATGAGGCTGACAGTACTTGAGTACTCTAACTACATGAAGCTGACAGTACTTGAGTACCTTAACTACATGAAGCTGACAGTACTTGAGTACCTTAACTACATGAGGCTGACAGTACTTGAGTACTCTAACTACATGAGGCTGACATACTTGAGTACTCTAACTACATGAAGCTGACATTACTTAAGTACTCTAACTACATGAGGCTGACAGTACTTGAGTACTCTAACTACACTAGGCTGACAGTACTTGAATACTCTAATTACATGAAGCTGACATTACTTGAGTACTCTAACTACATGAAGCTGACATACTTGAGTACTCTAACTACATGAAGCTGACATTACTTGAGTACTCTAACTACATGAGGCTGACAGTACTTGAGTACTCTAACTACATGAGGCTGACAGTACTTGAGTACCTTAACTACATGAGGCTGACAGTACTTGAGTACTCTAACTACATGAAGCTGACATACTTGAGTACTCTAACTACATGAGGCTGACAGTACTTGAGTACTCTAACTACATGAGGCTGACAGTACTTGAGTACTCTAACTACATGAAGCTGACAGTACTTGAGTACCTTAACTAAATGAGGCTGACAGTACTTGAGTACTCTAACTACATGAGGCTGACAGTACTTGAGTACTTTAACTACATGAGGCTGACAGTACTTGAGTACTTTAACTACATGAGGCTGACAGTACTTGAGTACTCTAGCTACATGAGGCTGACAGTACTTGAGTACTCTAACTACATAAAGCTGACAGTACTTGAGTACCTTAACTACATGAAGCTGACAGTACTTGAGTACCTTAACTACATGAGGCTGACAGTACTTGAGTACTCTAACTACATAAAGCTGACAGTACTTGAGTACCTTAACTACATAAAGCTGACAGTACTTGAGTACCTTAACTACATGAAGCTGACAGTACTTGAGTACTCTAACTACATAAAGCTGACAGTACTTGAGTACTCTAACTACATGAAGCTGACAGTACTTGAGTACTCTAACTACATAAAGCTGACAGTACTTGAGTACTCTAACTACATGAAGCTGACAGTACTTGAGTACTCTAACTACATAAAGCTGACAGTACTTGAGTACTCTAACTACATAAAGCTGACAGTACTTGAGTACCTTAACTACATGAGGCTGACAGTACTTGAGTACTCTAGCTACATGAGGCTGACAGTACTTGAGTACTCTAACTACATAAAGCTGACAGTACTTGAGTACCTTAACTACATAAAGCTGACAGTACTTGAGTACCTTAACTACATGAAGCTGACAGTACTTGAGTACTCTAACTACATGAAGCTGACAGTACTTGAGTACCTTAACTACATGAAGCTGACAGTGCTTGAGTACTCTAACTACATGAGGCTGACAGTACTTGAGTACCTTAACTACATGAAGCTGACAGTACTTGAGTACCTTAACTACATGAGGCTGACAGTACTTGAGTACTCTAGCTACATGAGGCTGACAGTACTTGAGTACTCTAACTACATAAAGCTGACAGTACTTGAGTACCTTAACTACATAAAGCTGACAGTACTTGAGTACCTTAACTACATGAAGCTGACAGTACTTGAGTACTCTAACTACATAAAGCTGACAGTACTTGAGTACCTTAACTACATGAGGCTGACAGTACTTGAGTACCTTAACTACATGAAGCTGACAGTACTTGAGTACTCTAGCTACATGAGGCTGACAGTACTTGAGTACTCTAACTACATAAAGCTGACAGTACTTGAGTACCTTAACTACATAAAGCTGACAGTACTTGAGTACCTTAACTACATGAAGCTGACAGTACTTGAGTACTCTAACTACATAAAGCTGACAGTACTTGAGTACTCTAACTACATGAAGCTGACAGTACTTGAGTACTCTAACTACATAAAGCTGACAGTACTTGAGTACCTTAACTACATGAGGCTGACAGTACTTGAGTACTCTAGCTACATGAGGCTGACAGTACTTGAGTACTCTAACTACATAAAGCTGACAGTACTTGAGTACCTTAACTACATAAAGCTGACAGTACTTGAGTACCTTAACTACATGAAGCTGACAGTACTTGAGTACTCTAACTACATAAAGCTGACAGTACTTGAGTACCTTAACTACATGAAGCTGACAGTGCTTGAGTACTCTAACTACATGAGGCTGACAGTACTTGAGTACCTTAACTACATGAAGCTGACAGTGCTTGAGTACCTTAACTACATGAAGCTGACAGTACTTGAGTACCTTAACTACATGAGGCTGACAGTACTTGAGTACTCTAGCTACATGAAGCTGACAGTACTTGAGTACTCTAACTACATAAAGCTGACAGTACTTGAGTACCTTAACTACATAAAGCTGACAGTACTTGAGTACCTTAACTACATGAAGCTGACAGTACTTGAGTACTCTAACTACATAAAGCTGACAGTACTTGAGTACCTTAACTACATGAGGCTGACAGTACTTGAGTACTCTAGCTACATGAGGCTGACAGTACTTGAGTACTCTAACTACATAAAGCTGACAGTACTTGAGTACCTTAACTACATAAAGCTGACAGTACTTGAGTACCTTAACTACATGAAGCTGACAGTACTTGAGTACCTTAACTACATAAAGCTGACAGTACTTGAGTACCTTAACTACATGAAGCTGACAGTACTTGAGTACTCTAACTACATAAAGCTGACAGTACTTGAGTACCTTAACTACATGAAGCTGACAGTGCTTGAGTACTCTAACTACATGAGGCTGACAGTACTTGAGTACCTTAACTACATGAAGCTGACAGTACTTGAGTACCTTAACTACATGAGGCTGACAGTACTTGAGTACTCTAGCTACATGAGGCTGACAGTACTTGAGTACTCTAACTACATAAAGCTGACAGTACTTGAGTACCTTAACTACATAAAGCTGACAGTACTTGAGTACCTTAACTACATGAAGCTGACAGTACTTGAGTACTCTAACTACATAAAGCTGACAGTACTTGAGTACCTTAACTACATGAGGCTGACAGTACTTGAGTACTCTAGCTACATGAGGCTGACAGTACTTGAGTACTCTAACTACATAAAGCTGACAGTACTTGAGTACCTTAACTACATAAAGCTGACAGTACTTGAGTACCTTAACTACATGAAGCTGACAGTACTTGAGTACTCTAACTACATAAAGCTGACAGTACTTGAGTACCTTAACTACATGAAGCTGACAGTGCTTGAGTACTCTAACTACATGAGGCTGACAGTACTTGAGTACCTTAACTACATGAGGCTGACAGTACTTGAGTACCTTAACTACATGAAGCTGACAGTACTTGAGTACTCTAACTACATGAGGCTGACAGTACTTGAGTACCTTAACTACATGAAGCTGACAGTGCTTGAGTACTCTAACTACATGAGGCTGACAGTACTTGAGTACTCTAACTACATGAAGCTGATGGTGTGAGTAAAGTATAAATACTTCAGAGTGGTGCTTCAGTACTGTACCTGAGTAAATGTACTGTGAACTAGAAACTGATCGATCAATAAAATTGTGTTACAGCCTCGGAGGTCCTCAGTGATCAGACCGCCGTGCGATTGGCTGAGAAGAGGGAGAGGCGGACCGACTGGGTGATGAACCAATGGGGGAACAGGAACGGTCGTGTCGGGGAGCTGATCGACCTGTTGGAGCGTCTGCAGCTGCTCCGCCCCCGTGATGTCATCCTTGGTGGTGAGTTCACTGACCTCTGCTGACCTCCGTGGGGTCAAAGGTCAAACTCTGCAGCTGACTTCTCTCTCTCTCTCTCTCTGCAGGGGTGTCAAGCCTGAAGCCTTCCTCGTCTCCTCTTCCTCCTGCCCCTCCTCTGCCGCCGCCTCCGTCTCCTCCTCCTTCTGCTGTCTTTGACCCCCCTCCCAAACAGCCCGAGTCCCCGCCCACACTGAGCACCTGCAGACTGAGCACAACAGGTAACACACACACACACACACACACACACACAGGTCTGAACCTGACTGGTTGTTGTCAGAGGGATGGGAGGCTGTAGCTTGTTTTCCACTTCCTGTTCAAGGCAGGAACTTGGCGCCGTTATTCACCTGACCGCTCTGTGTCAACGGTCCAGTCACAGGATGGGGGACAGACTGTGCGTTCACACCAAATGCGATAGACGCGATGTCATCGCCTGTAACGCGAGTATCGCGTCGCTTGATCACAAATGTCACCTTTTCGATCATTGCTTCATCGCTACAATCGCGATGATGCAACCCTCCAACGTGACGTTGTGTCATATAGCTCGGTGTACCCGCACACAGCCACAATGATTCTTTCCTCCATTTTTTGAAATGTGCGTCTGACGTAACTACGTCGGTGACGTGGTTGGATATTAACGCTGATTGGATGTCGCGGCACAGCGTCACGCGATGTCGCTTGAAAAGTTCAAATTTTTCAACTTCAAGCAACACGCGATGAGGCGATGGACACATCATCACTTTATCGCGTTGCTCTTATCGCCCGAAACGCACCGCCCAAAGCGACATCGCGTGTCATCGCATCATTTACAGTGACTTTGAATGGAAACTTGTGGCGTTCATCACGTCCATTGCGTTCGGTGTGAACGCACGGAGAGTCTTCAAGGCAGCAGCGGAGGTTGTAACAGCACCATAACAACATGTTTGTCAGAGACTGAATAAAGATGGACGACATGACAGCTCCCCAAAAGTGAAGCCAAAACATCTGGGTCGCCCCCAGGTGGCTGGCTGCAGTATAGGTCATAAACCCCGCCCCCTCCATGTTAGCTGATGGGACATCAGCCAAACTAAAAACACAAAGGACACGTCAAATAATTTTTTTCCAAAAATGGTTTTTGTCGTTTCAGGTAGTTTAATCACGCTGCTGTTCAGTCTTTATGCGCGGTTCACACTACACGATATCAGTACAATTACAGCCTGACACAGCGTCGTATGCTGTAGGCTCCGATCAACACTTCCTGTATCAGTTTCAAATTAAAAGCCCCTGATCATTTCATTTGAGAGAATCCCTTCACTTTCTAAAGAGGCTTTTATTGTGAAACATTTGCAGGAACTGCCTGTGGAGGATTCAGTGACTGTCGTAGCTGTCATGTGGTAGTTCACTTGTAGCTCCGCCCATCAGGTGGCACTTTTTATGTTACTACAGTAACAGTTCAGCGGGGACATGAACACACACTGACAGAAATAATGGCTATAATAATAAAAATAGGACAAAAATAACCCGATGACATCACACACAGCGTGAAAGACAACCAGCGATGATTGGTTCTGGACTCTTAATGACTGTCCATAATGGCCTAATGTGACATAGTGACTGTCAGAATAGACAAGCATGTCGTGGAGTCTGAACCTGGCCTTGGCTTCACATTTGTAAAGTGGGCGGAGTTGGACATGCGTGGTCCATCTTTATATACAGTCTATGCTGGGCATTAAAGGGAGAGCTGGCAGGTCTGGACCACAGATGGGACAGGTGTGGCGTTCTGAGGACGTGTTATGTGTGCAACCCTCTGCAGGAGAATTAAAAAAGTAGCTGTTAGCAGTTAGCAGCTAACTCAAAGAGGAAGAACAGCAGCCAAAAATGTCCACAAATTGGGAAGACAAAACTCTTTGTGAACAGAGATGGCGCTGTGCTGTTTAGTGTTATGTTTTTATTGTGTATCTGTCTTCAATATTACTTTGTGATTTTTTAATCTATGAAAGGTGCATAACCCTTGAGTGCTGTAAAACAAGTGTCACGACACACTCACTGATGCGCTGTCTGTCAGAGCTAGATTAAAATGAATGATTTGTAATTAAAAAGTTTTATGAAGCCTAATTTTTTGACAAGTAATATTCATACTGGTTCAAAAAGGCAATATGATTGTATTTTCAATCTGTGCTGAGCAACAGTTCTGCGTAAGAGGAATTAAAGGCCTGATTTAAGGAATTAACAGCCCGGGCTATTAAATAAAGTTTTACTGTACTGTTCTTCTTCTACTTGTTTATCTTCCTCTGGTTAATGATGATGAAGTGATGACATCATGAATGTATCTGTCGTGAAAACTGAATTATAAAAGAATTCTCTTGTCAGCGTTCACTTAAAACCAGATCAGAATAAATCACTTAGACACACAGGTGTGTGTGTGTGTGTGTGTGTGTGTGTGTGTGTGTGTACACTGCATATCTGTGTGTTGTATTGGCATCAACTCCTGCTCTTCTTCTTGTGTTCTTTATTCAGTAGACAAAGGAGGAGGAGGAGGAGGAGGAGGAAGAGCCCTCCCTGGACCTGCCCCGCCCCCTCCCAATCTGCAGTCTGACCTTCAGCAACCCCCCCAGGTAACACACACACACACACAGAACACACACACACACACACAGAACACACACAGAACACACACACACACACACACACACAGAACACACAGAACAAGGTGTTATAATAATGAATATGATGATGATGATGATGCTGTCCCTCAGGCCCCCTCGGCGTTGGCGAAAATCAGCGGCAGCATCAGTGGGAGCGGCGTGATGTGCTGGTCGTATGAAGAGGTGCATGCTGGGACGGCAGGGTTCTCCCCCTCCCTACAGGTGGGGGAGGGGGGGTTCGGAGTGGTTTACAGAGCGACTCTGAGGAACACCAACTGTGCCATCAAGAGACTCAAACAGGTCAGCCAATCACAGCGCAGCACACACACAACTCATGGTGAAGGTCACATGACACGCAGCACTTAAACAGGATGTGATGTCATGTTTGTGAAGCAGCCAGTGAATATTGATCAAAGTGTAAACATCAAGTTTGATCACTGAACATGAACTTCTACAGCTGTGTTTCTATTGGCTGTAACACTGACAGGAAGTGGACTGTGATTGGTCAGAGCTGTTGTTGTTGTTGTAGGACTGTCTGCTGGACTGGGCTCTGCTGAAGGAGAGTTTCCACACTGAAGTGGACAAACTGTCAAAGTGAGTACAGCCGTGGATTCAACAAAACAGCATCAGTGTAAACTTTGAGATTTGATGTCTCGTGCCTGTTTTTGGTTTGTTCGTCCGTCTGTCTGTCCGCTTTCGCAGCTGATGTAAGGAGGTTTGATTCTGAGCTGAGGGGGATTTCATGCTGCGTGATATTTTAATGTGAGGGCAAAAACCACTGTTCACAGAAATGACTGACATAACAGTGGAAACTTTAGATGGTCCTGAGACACACACTAACATCCAACCAGGATTTTGATTCTCACAGTAATCCTCTGCTAATTAACACACTCTGATACAGACTGAATGAATGAGGAGATAAATCAGTGTGTCTGTCTCTATCAGCGGGAGGAGACACAGACAAACTGCCATCGAGCAGGTTCGCCTCACAGTCAGTGACCACAGTAACTGACTGACAGTTAAAGTTTCCTCTCTTTCTGAAACTGAAAACCCAAATTTTCCCTCATCTCAGGGTGAGCACAGTGTTGGGCGAGCTACTTGGAAAATGTAGTGAGCTGAGTTACCAGATGCTCTGCATCAAAATGAAGTTTCACTACATTGAAGCTGTCCCCAGAGAAATGTAACAAGCTAAGCTACGAGGAAATGGTAAAACTAACTCACTTCCTGCAGAGCTACTTTTATTTTTTTTTAACTTTATGTCAAATTAAATTCAATATGGTGCCTTAAATTAAGATTGTTATCAGCCAGATACAAAGTATTTATTCTGTGGGAGTCTCTCTCTGGATGGGCTGTTTGCAGAATGAATATTGCACCGCCGCCCCCCCTTGAAGGTCAAATTATATTTATTTAATTTTATTCCCTATGTAGCGCCAGATCACAACAGAAGTCATTTATGGTCATCATTCCTAAAGAACAGACCTATACCCTGTCCTTTAATTAAACTAACTAAATAGCCTCATGTTATTTATCTTATTTACATCACAACATGTCATTTCTGTCTCCACATGGTCATGCGCTTTTACAATTGTCCTCTGTATCACGCACGGCAGAGTTCTGCCCCAATGCACGCGCGCGCACACACACACACACACACAGGTGAGCAAACTAGAGTGTAGCTCGGGTGGCATTTTCCTGACCGAACCCAACCCGAGTCCAAGTCGATTATAACCAAGCATGGCCCAAACCCACTGCACGGCACTGTGCACATCTGCAGATCCCTTGTCTATGTGCCTCGGGGTGGCAGTAGTGTCAGTGACATCACCTATCCTCAGTTTTATTATCCTGACTTTGATCCAGACCACAACAGAACAACAGTACTTTTTTTTCCTGGGAAAAAGAGCTTTGAACTATTGATTAATCGATTAATCAGTGTCACTAATGAAAAGATAGTTGACTCAGAAAGTCGTGACGTCACTACCACGCTACTGAGAAATGGAGTTAAGTTAGTGACGCTGCTGCCCAACACTGGGGTTAAATAACTCAAACCTGCTCTCTGCAGTAATACAGCCCAGGTCGTGTGTGTGTGTGTGTGTGTGCGTGTGACACAGTGGCAAACACACGTGTTAGTGTTTGCCACTGTGTGCGTGTGACACAGTGGCAAACACTAACACGTGTGTTGTTCAGGTTCAGACATCCGAACATCGTGGAGCTATTGGGTTTCAGTGTAGGAGGAGGCTCAGCGTGTCTGATCTACAGCTACATGGAGCTGAGGTCGCTGGAGGACCAACTGCAACAGGTAACACACACACACACACATACACACACACCAACACAACATATGGCTGCAGTTCAATCAGCAGAGACAGGAGTAAGAAATAAAGATCAAATTTAATGCAAAATATAGGTGTACAGATTAACAGATGATTGTGCTGATAAGATTTTAACGAAGTTTTTGGAGCTTAGACACCACAGGGAGATAAATCCTCCCATGGAGTCGAGACACTGGTGACGGTGATGATGGCGATGACTTTGTAGATGAATGGTGAAGCGAAATGAGTCAGTAGCAGCTAGCAGCTAACTCAAAGAAGAACAACAGCTGAAAATGTCTACAAATAGTGAAAACAATGAGGTCCAGGAGCTCCTTACCCTCCGAGCAGAGGACGAGATCAGCCGCCATATAACAGGGACGCTAAATGATTGTTATTGATGTGTGATGTCATTGTTATTGTTTATAAAGAGCTGCTGACACGTATGTTATATGTCACACTTGAGGCTGACGCTGTTGGGTTACATGTCACGATTCTTTTGATTCTGTGATGTCATCATGCTGTCTGACATCACACACTGCGGCCACATGATGCCGCCGTTGTTTAGTGCTGTGTAAAAATGTAAAGATGGCGTGAAGAAGGGACGTCATAGCGGCTCTGTGGCGCCACCTCTGTGTGAAAAGGGACAGAGAGAGGGACAGTGGGACAAGGAGGCGCTGAGTAAAGTGATTGACTCCAAGTAGCTCCACATTAAAATTAGATTTTATCAATTTTGCATAGTAAAAAGAAATATTTAGGTCATATTCACATTTCGGACTCTATAGTTGGAACGAATACTGACGTTCAAATGATTCCTCGAGTTCTGTTGCCCATCCCGACTCTGTATGTGTCTTCATATGTTTTAAAAGTTTCCATCCTGATGTGATGTCATCTGTGTGTGTGTGTGTGTGTGTGTGTGTGTGTGTTTTTGTTGTCAGGAAGGCGCGTGTCTCTCCTGGTCTCAGAGACTTGGTGTTGTCGAAGGAGCATCAGCTGCTCTGCAGTTCCTCCACTCGCCACCTGATGGACACTCACCGCTGATCCACGGAGACGTGAAGAGGTCACTGCACGTTCACTGCCTGCACCTGTTGCACGTTCACCTGCTGTCAGCACTCAGCTCTGTTTCCTGTGTCTCTGCAGTTCAAACATCCTGTTGGACCGCCACCTGGTGGCCAAGCTGGCGGACTTCGGTCTGGCTCGGTTTGTGTGTCACAGCCCGGCGGGACGCACGGCAGCTCAGACAGCATCTGTCGGTAAGACGGCAACGGTCAGAGGAACACTAGCATACCTGCCAGATGAATACGTGAGAAACGGAGAGCTGGGGCCCGCTGTGGACACCTACAGCTTTGGAGTGGTGAGACATGGCAGGGGCAGATGGGAAATGTAGTCTGTGATAGATACAGACTTACTTTGACTTTACAGAGATTGGTTCATCAGCTCAGGACTGACTCAGACATGTCTGCTGTGTGTCTCAGGTGCTGTTGGAGATTCTGACAGGTCGGCGAGCTCTGGAGAAAAACGCGAAGTCGGGAGAGCGATACCTGGTCAGAACGCACACACACTAAAAAATATCAAAACCTAGCTCAAGTGTTGTTATGGTGTTTGGCTCAGTGATCTGGTTCTGGTTCTGGTGGTGTAGAGGGACCTGGTGGAGGAGGTGGAGGACAGTCCAGAGGGTTCGTGTGCAGCATCCTGGAGGAAACAGCTGGACCAGCGGCTGATCGCAGGTCAGTGTATGTGTTAAGGCGGATTTACAGTTGTGCCTCAGCTCTATGCAGACCCTACGCCGTGGCCTACACCTTTTGTGATTACTCTGCAGTTACACCTCCAAAACACTGGTCGGCGGTGGGGTCATGGCACCATATCACTGGGGTACAACACATGCGCAGTAAAATCTGAACGCACTTTCCAAAGGGCTCAGTAGCTGGCTCACTATCATAGAACATGAGGATGACTGATTCGTTTGACTGTGGAGTCTGCAATCTGAAATATATTTAGAAAGATATGGGTGAGAGTTACAATTCTGTCATCATTAAAAAGATCCTTCATGAGTTCCTATATAGAAACGTTCTGCTGTATATCAGCAGCCATCCATTTGATCCAGAGAGTTCTGTCAGGCCGAACACACCCAAGAGGGCTAAATATAGAGCACCTAAAAGATCACCTGAGCAGACACCACCACTTTAATTCCAACGCCATCTGTAACCCTCCAACATTAAACAAAGGTAACGTTGCAAAATTTGGCTCCATTACAACTCACAAGGTTCACTGACAAAACAACTGTCTGATACTGAAGACGTTTTCCAAACAAATACAACATGCTAACGTTATTAGCACAAGCCTATGGCATTTTACATTGTATAAATTAGCCTAGCAGCTATCAGAGTTTCTCTCTAATCATATGAAGCCAGAATAAATCACACACAGGACTTTAAATGCTATTCTGTGGCTTCATTGTCTTCAGTTTATTGTTTCCTATCAGTGAAATTAAAAGGTAATAGAAGTTTGGTTTCCACTGAGGGAAATGGTTTTCACTTTACAGAAATAAACGGGAAGTCTACTGTGCAGTGATGGGTCATTAAATTCCTGGGGAGGTGCATGTCAGGGTACGGTGTAGGCTGTGTAGGTGCAACATAGGTACAGCGTCTATTTTACGCAGAAGTATAAATCCCACTTTTGTGTCACATGACCTTCCCTGCCTGTTAACCTGCAGCTGCTGTACTCATGTTGTGTGTTTAGGTGGCGCTGCAGAGCCGGCTGGCTCTATGGAGGTGGTGGCTTTAGCGTGCAAGTGTCTGGACAAGAAAAGGAAAAGGAGACCGGCCATGACCAAGGTCAGAGACACTTCATGATTGCTGGTCTTTAAAAGCTCCTCAAATGTTTTAAATGCACACAGGATGGGTCTTAAATGTTTTAAGTCACATCCTTGTAACAGTTTCCTGTGTTAGCGCTACAAGTAGTGTCATTTTAACAGGAGAAAGAGACCTTACGACACAAGGACAGTGTGTGCACCTATTTTCACTTCCTCTACACATTTAGGTCAAACATTCAGTCTGCATATTTAGACTGAGGCTCTGTTAGTCCGCCTGCTCGTTAGTTTATTCAAGAACACAGAGAGTTTCTTCAGCTTTATACAGAACCAAACAACAGCAGCATCATGTCGCTCCAGTGTATGATTTTAGACAGCATGATGACATCACAGAATAAAAGGAGGCATGACAGGTGTGACATATAACACAACAGCGCTGTGTTACATGTAACACACATCGGCAACACTTTATAAACAATAACAACATAATGCACGTCAATAACAATCACCTCGCGTCCCTGTTATATGGCGGCTGATCTCGTCCTCTGCTCGGAGGGTAAGGAGCTCCTGGACCTCATTGTTTGAGTTAGCTGCTAACTGCTAGCAGCCGCTGTTCTTCTTTGAGTTAGCTGCGAAGTGTTATCAGCTACTTTTTAAATCTCCCACAGTGGGTTGCAAGCATAATATGTTGCCACACCCATCCCACCCATGATGCTGTCCTGCTGGCTGTGCTGTGTATGCAGACATCATTTGGGCGCTGTTACTGCCTCCCGTGGCGGTTTAAAGACGCGACAACTCTGTCCCCTCATTCAGCAAACAAACAGGAAGTGTAAAAACGGGCTAGTGTTCTCACTGGATGATTTAAAATGACTTTATTTCCCAGTCATGATGTCAAAAGTCAACTTAAACTTATACAACTCATTAACATTTAGTCATGTAGACATGGTGAAGACGAGCTGCTGAAGTTCAAACGGAGCATCAGAATGATGAAGAAAGTGACTGAAGTGACTTTGAACGTGGTTAATATGGTTGTTGGTGCCAGACGGGCTGCTCTGAGTATTTACTGGGATGTTCAGCACAACCATCTCTAGGGTTTACAGAGGATGGTCCCAAAGAGAGAAAATATCCAGTGAGCCAAAATGCCTTGTTGATGCCAGAGGTCAGAGGAGAATGGCCAGACTGGTTCAAGATGATAGAAAGGCAACAGGAAGTCAAATAAGCACTGGTTCCAACCAAGGTGTGCAGAAGACCATCTCTGAAGCAACAACACCTTGTCCAACCTTGAAGCAGATGGGCTACAGCAGCAGAAGACCACACCAGGTGCCACTCCTGTCAGCTAACAACAGGAAACTGAGGCTACAATTCAAAACTGGACAATAGAAGATTGGAAAAACCACATTCAGATGGAAGCATGGATCCATCCTGCCTTGTATCAACGCTTCAGGCTGCTGCTGGTGGTGTAATGGTGTGGGGGAGATTTTCTTAGTACCAACTGAGCATGGTTTAAACACCACAGCCTACCTGAGTATTGTTGCTGAGCGTGTCCATCCCTTTATGACCACAGTGTACCATCTTCTGATGGCTACTTCCAGCAGGATAACGCACCATGTCACAAAGCTCACATCATCTCAAACATGACAATGAGTTCACTGTACTCCAATGGCCTCCACAGTCACCAGATCTCAGTCCAATAGAGCACCTTTGGGATGTGCTGGAACATCATGTATTAACTGTGTGATGTCATCATGTCGTTACGGGCCAAAATCTCTGAGGAATGTTTCCACACCTTGTTGAATCTGTGACACCAAGAATTAAAAAGGTGGTCCAACCCTGCACTAGCAAGGTGTACCTAATAATAGCTGTAGCTGGTGAGCGTATATTTTCAATTTGAAAACTGATCAAATGTTGGAACGGTTGAAATGAAAATAAAACAAAAACTCACTTTCATTTTTAATTTTAGGTCACAGGTCAGAAAGTTATTCGTCAGTGTTCATGTTATTTTGTCATTAACCAAATATGGAAAGTTAAATCTTAATTTGAGAAAATGTTATTTTAATATTAGCAGCCACAAACATTTCTAAGATCAGAGAAACATCAGATTATGGCTGTAGTGATGTCTGCAGCCTCTGGGGGTGCTAGCACCTCTTTATTGATGTAGATGTGTGATGATAGAAGTGAAATGAGCGAGGTGTCCTCAGGGATCCTGCTCGGATCCTCTTCTCTTCCTCATGTTGGTGTTGTCCTCACAGGTGTTTGAAAAACTTCAGGACATCCACGTCATCGTGAGGAAGACCAGCTCCTCCTCTTCCTCCTCCTCCTCCTCCTCCCTCCGCCGTCTTCAACCCCCCTCCATGCCCCTCCCCAGACCCCCCCTCCCCCTGGACTCGACTGTGGGAACTCTGTCCAACCAGCTGTCCAAACTGGGACCACTGGAGGACACATACCAGCCCTCCCAGTCCTCTCAGCTCTCCTCCTCCTCCTCTTCTTTCTGCTCCCTCACCCCTCCTCACCCACTGCACTCCTCTGCCTCTCTCTCTTCCTCCTCCTCCTCGTTTGCTGGTCCATGTGAAACTGATGAGAGTCGGGGCCTCTCCCAGTACGACATTAGCTCCCAGCACAGATCTAATGGGATCAGTTCCAGGTCTCTGTCTCCATCCACCAGAGACCAGTATCACAGACCAACTGGGCCCACAGAGTCCCAGCTGAGCCAGCCTTCTGTCCCCACTGAGGACCAGTACAACTTCCCTCCCCAGCCAAGCAGCCCCAGTGATGGGTCAGGGGCCGGGCAGACCACAGCAGAGCTCCATGGTGTCCCACAATGCCTCTCGTCTGCGGGGTCCCTGCAGTCGGTGTCTCCGGGGCCCTCAGGTACGTCAGCAGCTCGTTCAAGGAGCAGACCGCAGTTTATTCAGTTTGATGATGACGTGTGGATCTGAACTACGGCCTTTATTTCACAAAACACTGTTTTTGTTTTGGAAACAAAGTAATCTCACTACTCTGAACAGTTTATTTAACAGACAAAAAAAATCCTTGTCACCATGGAGATGTGTGATTGAAGTGATGGAGTGTGAAAACTGATTGTTCTCATGTGTGTGTTCAGTCCACATAAATCCCAGTAAGCAGCGTTTCCTGCAGAAGAAAACTTTGTACGAGGAGGGAAGGATTCAAACCCCCGAGCTGCTGTCGTCTGATGACCTTTGTACGTTAAACATCTCAAGTCTTTGATTTCATCATGCTTCGTGTCCTCGTCTCATTCTATTTCATGTCATCATATTTTTTCCAGATATCAAACATGTGTTGTGTCGTCATCTGATTTTATGTCGTCACATCTCACGTCTCTTTGTATCTCATCTCATTTAATCTAATTATCTCATCAGTTTTAATCTGACACTTAAGTTTTCTCGTGATTATTTAGCGCTGAATTACAGCTCACAACTCGCTGCTCCGCTCTGAGTGTTTCTGCTGGCTACTGAAACATCCTGGTGCAGACTATTTACTGGAGTTTACCAGCCTGTCACTCATTTGATGATAATTACAAGCACGGCCGTTCTCGGCTTTGAATGTCCGACAGTCCACCACTAACACTTTCATCAAGTCTCGTCAAGGAAAATAAAACAAAGATTTCTTCTTACTTTTTAATATCAAGATGTATTTTTAGCTCGTCAGACGGATTTATTCATAGATTTATGGAAAAAAGGTTGTTGATGAAAATGAAAATCATAGTTTTGGTCAACAAAATGAAGACTGCATTTGGCACAAACATCAACTTTAAGTTAAGGAGCAACTGATTAGAATTTGGTGGTCAAAGCTGAAAGGTCATGGTCACTATGACCTCGTCTGATATTCTTGTGAATGCGGAATCTTAAAAACACCTCATGGGAATTTCTTCAAATTTGGCACTAACTTCCTCTTTGAATCAGTAATGAACTGATTATAATTTTGTAATCGAAGGTCAAAGGTCAGTGTGACCTCACAAAACATATTTTTGGCCTCAACTTAAGAATTCATTCACTAGTTATGACAAAATAATGAAGTGATGACATTTGAAGTCCAAAAGGTCAAAGGTCAGCTTGACTGTGACGTCATCATGTTTTAACATCATATCTCAGGAACAGAAGGGGAGACATTTGGTCAGATACTGAATTGGTGACTCTAATCTTGAAACTGTGCTGATTGTATAGATCTTCTGTGTGTGAAGCATCCATGTTTTCACTGACATGATGGAGACTGTAACGTTGTGTTCACACCAGGTGCAGGTGGGGGGGCACCTCTAGTGGTCTCACATCAAATCTACTTTTATCTGATGACGTCATGTTTTATTTTTTAACCTTCATGTTTGTCCCTCTCACATTTTGTTGTGTCATTTTATGTCTCATCTTATTTGAGGAGTGTCGTTTCATTTTAACTGAGATCATCTTGATTTTTATTATGTCACATTTGATTGTGTTTGATCCAAATGATGTCATTACTCTCGTCTCACTTTATAACTTTAGTGGCTTTCACATAAGTTCAAAATTATTACCCAAACACCTGGT
Source organism: Epinephelus awoara (assembly GCA_035609425.1). Taxonomy (NCBI): domain Eukaryota; kingdom Metazoa; phylum Chordata; class Actinopteri; order Perciformes; family Serranidae; genus Epinephelus; species Epinephelus awoara. Next base: position 1,778,667 of record CM069301.1, read on the forward strand.
GGTTACAGACTGTAACCCTGTGGCATCTTCCACGCTTCACACTCGCTTCAGCAAACCTGCCTTTAATTAAAGCTTCCCCAGATGCCAGGTCAGGTGGTGTATTCAAGTGACAAGCAAAAAATCATAGGAAACTAGGACTTGGTAAAAAACATTTTATCTCATCTTCAGGCTCATTCTGTGTCCTCTCATGTCGTCACATACTGCAGCTTATTTTGAAGTTATGATCTCATTTCATCTTGATTCATCTCGTTCAGTCTCATCGGGTCTCACTTCACGTCTAGTGTTTTACATCACGTTATATTTTCTCCTATTGAGGCCGATCTCTTTTCCTCCTGTGTTGTTTTAAATCTCTCATTCTATTTCATATGTTGTATAGTTTTCTGTGTCATTGCTATATTTTCTACCACCATCACACATCTCAGTTTATCTCACTCATCCATGATCTCATTCTGTCTTATGTCTCTTTATCTCTCATCACACGTTTCACTCCATGTCGTCTCATATCTCATTTCATATTTCATGTCAGATGGCGGGCGGAGTTCTGTCAGAGGACCAGAGGAGAGTGACGAGCTGGATTATCTTCAGCACCACTGACACAGACTGATTGAGAGTCAGATTCACTCGCTGTCATCGTCATGTTTGTATCACGAACGGCTGAATCTGTTCTGGACGTCCCGCAGACGGAAGCTGTCGTCGCCACATCTCCGTTCATTTACTCCGTTTATACAAATAAGTAATCTCACCAATCATACGCAGCAGAGGTTCACATGAAGGTACGACATCATCCTCACACCTGCAGTGACGTCATGTTATCTGTGACATCACGTGGTGGACTAAACACACGTCAGCTGGGACTTTTTGGTCACGTTTGTTTACAGAAACATTTATTTGTACGTCTTTGTCATAAAATGCTTGAGTACAAAATCTACAGTATTTCTGTGATGTATTTTAATTGTTTTGTAGTTTAATATTTTTATATTTATTCTTTTTTTTGTGACCAAACACCTAAGACAAATTTACCTGCTTCAGTAGATTATAATAAAAATCACAACTTTATAAACGGTTAATAAATCATTTATTTCTCTCTGTACATCACTTAGAGGTAAACGTTTGGGTTTTTTGGTTGTGGCTGCTGTTTAATTCAGTCAGTCGACCAGCAGACATTTCGTTGAACCATTTGACCTCTGACCTTCTGAAGGAAACAGCTGCACATCATCTGGACCAAAATCCATTTATTACATGATCAACTTATTGATGAGTTACTGTGAGAACCATTGATTTACTTTTAACATTATTATAGATAACTTATTTAGATAACTGACTGAGCTGTTGTTTTTAAAGCTACAAATATTGAGCCTTGAGCCTCCCGGAGCAACAGGCAGAAAATGCATGTCCCTCCTTCCACCATAAATTAGTTAATTGCTAATAGTTAGTAGGCTAGTTAATAGACTGTTCTTTATTTATGAGGTGGGAGGGACTTATGTTTTTTCATTTTGGTCTTGGGTAGGGGCATAAAAATGTAGGGGCTGTGTTTTTTTTACATTTTATGTTAGTGCAGATTTTTAAAGGAAACACTGTTTCTACGGGCCAGCGGGTTTGGAAGCAATGTTTTTTAAAAAAAATCACAAAATGATACCATTCATCACAGTAAGGAACTTTTAAAAAAAAAAAATCATCAAATCACTTTATTCTACGTCTTATTTAAAATTTGTCCAAAAATTAACAGTTTGTCCAATGAGTAAAAAAATTATAATTTTTTTTTCAACTCCAGGATTTTATCTTTAACTTTTAACTTTCAAACATCAAAGGGGAAGTTTTAAAAATCTAATAACTCATTTATGGAGGAGGGAGGGTCAAGGGGAAATATCTTGAGCTTCAGGGAGGATTAAAACAAACAAACACAAAAACAACAAAGTCACACCCCAGCCATCCCCCTCCTCTGATAAGTAAAGAACAGTCCCTGATATTTTTAAAATTTACCCTTTGATGTTTGAAAGTTAAAAGTTAAGGATGAAATCCTGGCGTTGGAGAAAGCCTCAGTTTTACACTCTTGTCGTGCAAACGATTTATTTTTGGACAAATTTTTAATGAGACCATGAATAAAGTCATTTTGATGAAATATCACTTTTTTTTACGATCGGATTATGTTTTGTTATGTTTTGTTTTGTTTGTTTGACGGAGGCATTCTTCAGCGTTTCGTCAGCGTTTCAGTGTAATTTGAGGGATTTTTTAAAGAAAGCATGCCCTCCAAACCTGCATGTTTTCTTTAAAAATCTGAGATAAATACATAATACAACCATTAAATTTACTAACCCTTCTCCCATGGAAAAACCCCCAAAACAGTCCCTTCTCAGTGCTTATAAAGTTTTGACCTGCCCCCCCCCCCAACATAAATAACGAACAGTCCCTTACAACAGGTGACTTGTGTGTGTTATTATCATGTACAGTCCCTAACATCAGGGCTGTGGTCTGCAGATGTGTCTGCTGTGTAAACACTGTGAGGTGACTGACACCCTGCGGTGGACCAGCTGACTGTTAGCAGTTAGCCACTTAGCTTCTCTCCCTGTGTGTTTTGTTTGATCGCTGTTAGCAGCGAGATGGCGGCTTCCATCCCGGCGCACAGACGCTCTGCTTTGCATCTTTAACAGCGGCTCTCGGCCCCCACGGTGCCCCCTCACACTGATGCATGGAGCGGCCGTGTGGCGCTTTCTCCCGCAGCTGGATGTGTGATTCTGCTGGTTTCTGTTAGCCAGAGCAGCTACCGGCGGCTCGCTACCGACACTGCTCAGCGTTCACCGGGCAGGCTGCTGCAGTCTCTGGGCTAGCTAAACACACAGGTTCCTTTTAGACCCCAGACTAGTCCCTGTTAGAGCCACAGACTGGTCCCTGTTAGAGCCACAGACTGGATCACCAGAGGACGAGGTTAATTCACTCTGTTAAATTAAACAGACGGAATCTGTGATCCCGTCTGAAAAAGCTACCTAGCTAGCTTCAGCTGGCTAGTTAGCCTCGGGAGCTAGTTAGCAGGCCGATGCTAACCCTGAGCAGCCGTTAGCAACCGGAGACTTCTATTTTTTCGACTTAATTTGGACTTTTTTTTTCACCCCATCACTGAGGACCGGGAGAGGAGCATCCTGAAAGCATCGTCATGGCCTCCGAACCTGCGGTGGTGCAGCCCCGCTGGAAGCGCGTCCTGGGCTGGACCGGCCCGGTCCCGCGGCCCCGGCACGGGCACCGAGCCGTGGCTATCAAGGAGCTAATGGTGGTTTTCGGCGGAGGGAACGAAGGGATCGTGGATGAGCTGCACGTTTATAACACCGGTACCGGTTAACTCTTTTAAGTTGTGTAAAGTATGTTTGGAGGATATGCAGCTAAGCTAAGATGCTAGCCGTGCTATGATTAGCTGCTGTTTATGCTAACTGGAAGCTAACCGCTAGCTAACTAGCTTATTGGTTGTACTCCGTTGGTGTAAAACAAGTGGTGCTGGTATGCTGTTGAGGTTTATTGGGAGTTTAGCCTGCTAGGCTAGGTTAGCTACCTGCATGCTAACAGTATTAGCCATTTAGCTAACGGAGAGGATCCGGCAGAAATGGCGCGTTTTTACTGAAAACATTGCCGACGTCACAGAGCCCCGCCCCCCGCTGCAGCAGAAGAAAAGATGGAGACAAAACATGAAATAATTAAAACTTTGAATCAATGAAAAACAAAAACATGAAATAATATAAAACTTTGAATCAATGAAAAACAAAAACATGAAATAATTGAAAAAACTTTGAATCAATGAAAAACAAAAACAGGAAATAATATAAAACGTTGAATCAATGAAAAACAAAAACATGAAATAATATAAAACTTTGAATCAATGAAAAACAAAAACAGGAAATAATTTTTAATGTCTTTAGAATGTGGAACACAGAAAACCCATGAAATAATAAGTTTTGTATTTTAACTTTGGATTTAAAAGGGAAAACCTTATAAACCTTAAAATAAAGTTAAATATTTTTTCTTTGGATCAAAGAAAAAAACATTAACAGATATTAAATATTTTAACTTTGGATGAATGAGAATGCTAATAATTTATGTTTTAACTTTAGACCAAACAATAAAACATGAAATAATGTTGAGTGTTTTAGTATTATATATAATTAGATAAATAACGTGTGTGTTTCTGCAGCTGTATTTTGTTCCTGAAGTTTCACTCGACATCAAACTAAGATGAGAGAAATATTTTGTCTGAAAAGGAAAAAAATGAAATTAGTGAGTGTGTCCATGAGTCATTGATGAAGCCGATTCACATTTATCTATTGACTACATAACTGACTCATGTTGGTGTTATTATTTCTACAGTTATTTTTACAATAATACGCCATTAATATTACAGTAATTTATCATCCCATCAGATCAGCTGACCCTCGTCTCCACTGAGACACATTTAAATGATTAGACAGTCCTCCATGATGACCCTGGATCTGTTTCAGGGTCTCAGGATGGAGGTCGTAGAATGATCACACACAAATCCTGCAGCGACTAACCAACAGCTCGTCCTGGAGATTTTTCAGTGTGTAATTTAATGAACTCTTCTGTCTGACTCCCCTGTAGCCACCAACCAGTGGTTTATCCCTGCAGTGCGAGGGGACGTCCCCCCGGGATGTGCCGCCTACGGCTTCGCATGTGACGGGACAAGGCTGCTGGTGTTTGGAGGGATGGTCGAATACGGAAAATACAGCAGTGACCTGTACGAGCTGCAGGTCAGTGATGTCACTGCAGAGGGCACAGTATACCGGGGGCTGCTGGCACACCTACGGACTGTTGGTACACCTGGGGGCCAGCAGTACACCTGGGGGCCAGCAGTACACCTGGGCAGTCTGCTGAACGAGAGGTTGTATGTGACACGCTGTCTGTTTTCTCCCTCAGGCGAGTCGTTGGGAGTGGAAACATCTGAAGGCCAAGGCTCCAAAGAATGGCCCGCCCCCCTGCCCCCGCCTCGGACACAGCTTCTCTCTGATTGGCAGTTGCTGCTACCTGTTTGGAGGACTGGCCAATGACAGTGAAGACCCCAAGAACAACATCCCAAGGTAAGAAACATCAAACAGGTACCTGCACCACTGTCTGACCCAGAGCCAGGTTATAGTTAGGAACCTTCTGTACACCTGTCCCTCTCAGGTATCTGAACGACCTGTACCGTCTGGAGCTGCGACCGATCTCCAGCGTGGTCGGCTGGGAGATCCCGACAACTTCAGGTCCGCCGCCACCACCTAGAGAGAGTCACACGGCTGTGGTGGCGAATGGTCGCAACGGGAACAGACTCATCATCTACGGAGGGATGAGCGGCTGCAGACTGGGAGACCTGTGGGTGCTCCATACAGGTGAGTTAGCGTCCACACAGGTGAGACAGATTCCACACAGGTGACTTCACACTGACTTCTGACTGGTCCCTGTTCTTATGATGTCACAGATTCTCTGACGTGGAGTAAACCTGCCCTAAATGGAACCGCCCCCCTCCCCCGCAGCCTGCACTCTGCCACCACCATCAACAACAAGTAATACTACACATACATGTTGTTGATGCATCTGTTAATCTGACATTTATACTTTAACCTGTCTGTCTGTCTCCACCTGTCTGTCTGTCTGTCTCTCTGTCAGGATGTATGTGTTTGGAGGTTGGATTCCTCTGGTGATGGATGATGTCAAAGTGGCGACTCATGAGAAGGAGTGGAAGTGTACCAACACACTGGCCTGTCTCAACCTGGGTACGCGCACACACACACACACACACACACACACACACACACACGGGTCCCCACTGTGTGTAAATAGATGTATTTCCCTACAACATGAGTGATACATGTTCACACACACTCTCTGTTCAAAGAGTAGTGACATCATCAGGAAATTGACACTGCAGCGAAACTACCTATTCATCTGTCTGTCCACTCTGAAGACTCGATGTGCTGGGAGACGGTCCTGATGGACAGTCTGGAGGAGAACGTCCCCAGAGCTCGAGCAGGTCACTGCAGCGTGGCCATCAACTCCAGACTCTACATCTGGAGCGGCAGAGATGGATACAGGAAGGCCTGGAACAACCAGGTGTGCTGCAAGGACCTCTGGTACCTGGAGACAGGTGAGGAGTGATGTTAAATATCTGGGGTCAGAGGAGCTGTGTTAGATACTTGAAGTGAGGAATAAATACCTGTAGCACCTGGAGACAGGTGAGGAACAGATGTTCAGTTTAAACTTACCTGTCTCACCTGTCTGTCCACAGAGCGTCCCTGCGCTCCCTCCCGGGTGCAGCTGGTCCGAGCCAACACAACGTCTCTTGAGGTGAGCTGGGGTCCATCACAGACAGCTGAGACTTACCTGCTGCAGGTGCAGAAGTACGACATCGGCTCACCTGCCTCTAGCCCCGCCCCCAACCCCATCCCCACGGCCACACCTGTGGCCAGCTCCCACAAGAGCCCCGCCCCCATCACCATGCCAGCAGCTAACCAAACTGTCCCGCTGTCTGGCATCACACTGGTTCCCTCCTCCACTGCCTCCGTACCTGGAAGCCCATTGGCTGCCGCTGCCAAATCACCAGGTAGGTTTACTCGCCTGTACAGGTACATCTACAAGTGGCAGCAGGTGGATCACAATGTTCTTTACCTGTGTCCTGTATTTCTGCAGCTGTCCTGAGAATGGCAGCAGCTCCAGGTGCAGCAGGCGGACCCTCCATCGTCACAGTGAGACAGGCTGCGCCAAAGTCTCCGGTCACTGTGACGACACTTCCTGCAGGTGTTCGTATGGTCGTACCTGCTCAGGCTGGTCAGGGGACAGTAAGGAGATATTTATTCCTCTGGAGCTTCTCACCACATGTTAATCACACTTAAGCCACGTTACACACAAACACTTTGAGTATTGTACCCTCAGAGCTGGTGGTTAACCTTCAAGGACACGTACCTAAACCAGCGATACTTAACTTACAGGCCGCAGACCAAATCTTGCCCCCGATAGGCTGCTGGGTGGCCCCCCAACTATTTTCTCATTAACAATGAAAATAAATGAATTTACACTGGAAATTTTTTTGATGCTGATAATAGCCATAAGGTGCCAGAGTGCATTAAAAGCATCAAAATGGACCCCCGACAGAGGTCCAGACTCAGCCTCTGTTGTCCTCAAATCCTAGAAACACCCCTGCGTAAAAGTGCGAGGTGACTGCGACTGGCCCCGAGCTACCTGTCATTTTGTAAAGTGGCCCCCGGGAAAAAACAAGCTGAGTGTACCTGAACTAAACTGTAGATCTTTTTAGCGATTCCACTGCAGACAGGACTCTGTGAAAGAGGTGGGATTGTTAGCGTATAGCAGTGCTTCTCACGCTGTGAGGCGCGCCCTCCTGAGGGGACAAAGAACCACTGCAGGTGGGGCGTGGACAACCAGAAGAAAAATATGAAGTAAAACAAATTTCATTGTATTTCATTTATTTGTTAATGGGACAGCACACATTAATCAACATTTCTGAAAATGTGCAGCCAGCTGGCTAATTCTCCACTGCAGACCTTTGGCAAGATGAATGAATCTGATTTATGGAGGGAAAATATACAAGAGTCCAGGCTCAGGCGGTTTCACAGTATTACAGTATACCAGGATGTTCGGAAATCCTGACAGAAAATTTTAATATTGTCATAAATTCAGGGGCTCTTCCCTTTGTTAAACTCGATATATGTAGTGCACAGCTCACGCCACCAGAGGTCAGTCTCTGATCTCTACTGATGGAACAGGCGGCTGAACTAAAAGTCATGGGAACACACTTGTTGGTGGAATAACGCCCAGGCCACACTGGCTGTGTGAGCAACACGTGCACATCATGGGAACATGTCATGGTTTTTTTCTCGTGTTTTTTTCCGTGGTTTTATTTATCCAGAGGGAAATTTCTGTGCCAGAGAAATTACAGTAACACTAAGTACAGTGACCAAAATTAAACATTCACAACCAGAACAACCAGTGAGTCACTTACTGGGCCCAGTTGTAGCAACAATAGAGTATTAGATATCTGGCAAAATATACAAATAACAAGATAAGAAGTGTTTTCATGGAGCAAAAGCAAAAACCAGTGTCTAACAGAGTAACAACAGGAGTACAATAAGTACAAGAGTCACTAATAACGAACTAAAATGGTGGAAAAAGCAGACTGCGCTTGGTAATCAATTAAGGGTTCATCTCGACCAAAGTTTTTGATTGTTGGAACAGTGGACTGACTGACTGGAGAAACCAGAACAGTTTGGATGAGTTTTATGTGTTTGACGAGTTTCAGTGACCAAGAGAAACGAGAATTCAAAAGGTTCTGTTTCATGAGGAAAATAGTTGTGAGATTATTACATTTCTTAACTTTGTGAGTTTCTACTGGGTGTTTATTAGTTTGAAAAAGCTGAATGAGCTTGCAGAAAGTTGTGGCGTTGCCAGTAACCCGCTGAAATTTCAGGACGTTATGAAGGTATGAAAAATGACATACTCCCCAAGCCTGCAAGAGCCTGCTGATGCTGTCGTGCTGAACTTTCTTTCAATGAAATTCAACATGAAGCATCATATTTATTAGGAGCTTTTCCAATAATGGTTAATGATTGATAAAAAGTTGTGGGTTAGGGGGGGGGGCATACATTTTTGTGGCTCCTGAAGTGGTCATGACAGAAAATGTTTGAGTATCACTGCAGGATAGTGACAACTCTGACTCGGGCGCAAATGGGGACTTCATGATTAGCAGTAGCTCAGTCCATAGGAACTTGGGTTGGGAACTGGAGGGTCGCTGGTTCAAGTCCCTGTCCGGTCCAAATATGGAGCGTGGACTGGTGGCTGGAGAGGCGCCAGTTCACTGCTAGGGTGCCCTTGAGTAGAAACCCCCCAACCGCTCTGGGCGCCTGATCAAGGCAGCCCCCTCACTCTGGCATCAATCCACTTTGTGCATGCATACGTCCTGTTTGTGCATGTGTGTGTATTTGGGGCCTGTGTGTTAATGGCAACGGAGTGAAAAGAGATTCATAAAGTATATAAAATTAGACAAATCTCGTCAGTTGTACAAAAGCAGATTTTAAATAATTCTGTCATAAAATTAAAAAGTTTTCAGCAAACTCCACGATGTTACAGTGGGTCCCTCTGTGATTATTTTCAAGTTTTTCATTTTTTATCCATGTCAGCCCATAAAAACACAAAACCTGCACACTTCAATATTTGTTTATCACAAGTCGAGTCATCATCACAGTACTAGACGTCATCACACATCACAGGTTTGCCTCATACCATGCTGGCCTTGTTGTTATGTGGCTGAAATTCATACTCTGAGTCATTTGGCAACTAAACTATCTCCATGACAACAGAGCAACTCTTTCCACTGATGAAGCCCACAGAATGTGGCTGAAAGCTCCTGAACGTTCCACTTTTCTGGACTTTCTGCGCTGAACTTTTTGTCAAACTCTTGCTTCAAACTTAACTTTGACTTTCAACAGTTGAAGTACCCTCTTCCTACTTCCTGTTTGCTCTCAGCCAACAGGAAGCAGTCCTCAGATGAGTGGTATGGCTGCACTGGCGGCAGCGGCTGCAGCGACCCAAAAGATTCCTCCATCCACAGCGACGATGCTCAACGTCCCCGCTGGAGCAACTGTTGTAAAGACGGTGCGGTACAACACTGTGATGGAACTGTTGGAACAGCTGTTGTGATCAGCTGATCAGTACAAACATGTTTCCTGTTTCCTGTCTCAGGTGAGTAACCCGGCCACTCGAATGCTGAAGACTGCTGCTGCTCAGGTGGGCGGGGTCCCCACCCCCGGGACCCCCGGCCGACCAATCATCACAGTGCACAAGTCGGGCACGGTGACGGTGTCCCAGCAGGCTCAGGTGGTCACCACAGTGGTGGGCGGAGTCACAAAGACCATCACACTCGTTAACAGTCCTCTCAGTGTGGGAGGGGGCGGGGCTCTGGTGAGTGATGTCACCTGCTGTAATTAAGTTTTAATATGTCATTAAAACTCTGAACCATAAGTCACACAGATGTTTGGTCGATACGTTTTGGATGTTAAGTAGACCGACCTGATGACATCACCCCTCCCTCTCTTTCAGATCGGTAACCTTGGTAACCTGGGGAAGATGATGTCCATGGTCCAGACCAAACCAGTTCAGAGTGGAGCAGCTGCTGGTCAGACTGTGGGCAGCCCAGTCACCCAGATCCTCCAGGTACTGGTTACTGAGATCTGCTGAGGAGCAGTGCATGTTGTGTCTTTTCGTTTTTTCTGACCCACTTTAGACGAGACCACGTCCACTGCGGCATGACGAAAGCAGAAGAAGAAGCTGAGAGGCGGGACGCTGGGTATCGATGCCTCCTCTGTGTTTATCTGTTTATACTAATAGTTGCTGGCTGGATTTGATTGGCTGCTGCCATTAAAGAGAAACTTTAGTGATGACGAGTGAAATCAGGTCCAAGACTCTAAGACAGCTGTCAGTTATTTCAGTCAGTGCTCGTGAGCTGCAGTCAGACTGTTGAACCAGACGGTACTGATCAGATATGAATCTAGATTCTGTTATTGCATCACCAGAAACATCTCCCTGTGAAGCTTTCAGTCGTTAAGTCGTCTGAAATGCCCCGTAAGTTTACACCTGATATTAACCCCTCCCTCTGCGTCAGGCGAAGGCCGGCCTTCCAGCAGGGACCATCCTGAAGCTGGTGACCTCAGCGGACGGTAAACAAACCACCATTCTCAGCACTGCCCAGGCTGGCGTTGCCCCGGCAACCTCCAAACCTGGGACTACCTACATCAAGACCATCCCAGTGTCAGCACTGCAGGGTGGGGCAGGTACAGGACACACACACCTAAACACCTGAGCTGATCTTTGTGTAATGTGATGACTGACTGAGTGAAGCCCCTCCCCCTACAGGTGCCAACAGTCCAATCACAATCCTGACCACCAAAATGGTGACACCAGGAACTGCTGGGAAGATCATCACCACTGTCCCCAAGATCTCTGCAGGCGGCCAGCAGGGGCTCACACAGGTAACACACACACAAACACACAGATATTCTACAATCTAAAATCTTATCAGATTGTATTTTCAGAAGGGCTGCCCTTCAACAGTCAACCAAACGTTAGTCGACCAGAAAGGTCATTAGTCGGCAAGATTAGTGAATCACGTAAGATATTAGGAGCTACACCTTGTCAAAATATATCCAAACCTTAATTTGAAAGGACAGACATAGGAAGTGGCCACGCTCAGCAGACAGACGGGAGGTCTGTTTTTAGTTCCTGTCAAGTCACTTGCCGCTGCGTTCTGGATCAGCTGGAGAGTGTTTAGAGAGACAAGTTAGGGCAACGTGATAATAAGAGATAAAAATAATCCAGCCCCGAGGTAACAAATACGTGGATCAGTTTTAGATAGGCCTAATGTTGTCAATATTACACAGGTAAAAGAACACAGTTCTTGAAGTTTTATTATTTTATATAGAAGTTAAAAGACATATCTTGATCAGAGATTACTCCAAGGTTCCTTACGGTGGTGCTGGGGATCAGGGCATTAAGAGAAATTATATCTGTAGCTCATCTAGGTTTTGATATCCTTAAGACATGCTTGTAGTTTAATTAGCTTTCTTCTGGCTTGATTGATAGATATAATTGCATATCATCTTCGTAACAAAAATGTACAGAATGATTCCTCCCAACATAGCCTAAGAGAAGCATGAAAAAGTGAATACACTCGGTCCGAGCACAGAACCTTGTGGAACTCCGTAACAGACTGTCACATCAGCTGTTACAAACCTTTGTGTGTCTGTGTGTGTTCAGGTGGTGCTAAAAGGAGCTCCGGGGACGCCTGGTTCGATCCTCAGGACTGTCCCAATGGGCGGAGTCAGACTGGTGTCACCGGGAGTTGGCGGCGCCAAACCCACCGTCACCACACTGGTTGTCAAGGGAAGCACAGGTAAACACGGTTCGGTCGTGGAGGCGTTCCTCAGCTGTAACATGTGGAGCCATCCTGTTGATAGAATACAACACATCATCAGTGATGGGCCTTCAGGTGTTGGGGGTCTCGCCCAGGTGACCCAGCTGTGGTTGATCAGGCTTGTTTTAGGTGACATTGGCTCCTCCCCCTGGGCCTGCTCTCCTGATCCACAGCCATCTCCAGAGCAGGTCCAAGTATTCTTGGGCAAGATACTTAGCTAAATTGCTCCTGATGTCATCACTGTGTGAGTGTGTGTGAATGTTGCAGAGAGGAACAGTGTATGATAGCCCCACCCACCTGTGTGTGTGTGTGTGTGTGTGTGTGTGTGTGTGTGTGTGTGTGAGAGAGAGAGAGCCAATCCCAGCCCCCTGACAGTATTTGTGTCTCAGGTATGTCCAGTCAGGGGACAGTAACAGGAAGTATCTCCACCACGGTGGCAGGAGGAGCTGTTTCAGCTGCTAATGCCTCCCTGACAACACCCATCACAACCCTGGCAACCATTGCCACACTGGCCAGCCAAGTTACTACTGCAACTGCAGCAGCGGGACATAAACAGGTAAAAAGACTGACGGACAGGTACTGTAGTAATACTGCAGTTTTTTTCTCTGCACTGTAGTGCAGCAATGTGTGTGTGTGTGTGTGTGTGTGTGTGTGTGTGTGTGTGTGTGTGTGTATACTAACACTGCAGATCTGTGTGTACAGGTTACTCTGATCACGACTCCGAGTGGAGCCGAGGCTCAGCCGCTGGTCCAGGATCTGCCCGTCACCTTCATGGCTTCACCTACCTCAGAAGATCCTGGAAGTACAACAAGTACTACTACGACCACTACTGCAGCGGCAACCATGGGCGGCAGTGATAGAGTGTGTTCCAACCCGCCCTGTGAGACCCACGACACGGGAACCACCAACACCGCCACGGTCGCCACGGCAACCATGGGTGGTAACGACAGAGTGTGCTCCAACCCGCCCTGTGAGACCCACGACACAGGAACCACCAACACCGCCACAGTCGCCACGGCAACCATGGGTGGTAACGACAGAGTGTGCTCCAACCCGCCCTGTGAGACCCACGACACAGGAACCACCAACACCGCCACAGTCGCCACGGCAACCATGGGTGGTAACGACAGAGTGTGCTCCAACCCGCCCTGTGAGACCCACGACACGGGAACCACCAACACCGCCACCACAGCTGGAGCGGGAGGACTCCGTCAGGTGAGAGCACACTTGCCTGCAGACAGCTGCATCCTGATTGGTTAATCCCCTGAGACCACATGGGGGTGGGGGGTTCTTTGGGGGAGACAGCAGGGTGACAGTAGATGCCACATGAAAGTGATATACATCATCTGAAAGCTGGGAACCTGAAGATTAATTTGAGATGCAGCTCTGTGCCGCGTGAAGCTGCTCTCATCACAAATATGTAATAAATATTGTGTTCTGTTTCGGCACCTCTTCAGATTTTGAAAGTTTAGACTGCATAGGGGCTGAGAACATTATGATCAGAGTACATGACGGCCGTTCCCATCCTCATTTACGTTTCACAAGTTGTTGAAACAGTTTTGATACCATAGTTACCACAGTAAGACACCAAGCATTTTCAGTGATTGGATGGCGAGCACTTCTGTTCTGGAAACTGCTGGGAAACCCCCTTATTGTCAATATACCTATGAAAGTCACCCGTCCTCTGAGTGCTGCAGGTCTCTAGTTTGTAGCTGTGAAGTGTCACGAGGCTGCGATTGTCCAAGAGGTTACTATAGGTCGTTTCGACTGTAAAGCCTGATTTATGGTCGTGTGTTGAATCGACGACGTCGCTACGTTGTAGGCTACGGGGCTACGCAGAGGGCTCGCCGTAGCCCCCGGCGTAGCCTGACGTGCACCTCCCCAAAAATGTAACTACGCGTCGAGGCGACGCAGACCCAGCGCAGACCGGCACGGCTGTGATTGGTTTGCTTGGTCGCAAAGCATTTCCGGTTCCTTATTTCCACCGCCATCCCAGCCGTCTTTAAACATCTTCTATTGCGATGTAGATGTTGTTAAGGCTCATTATATATATGCCATTATGCACAACGTTCAATACGGATACGGCCGGAGCCGTCTGTCCGTGCTCCATGTTCATTTCTCTGTGACCGAAAAAGCCGGAAGCTAAAGGAAGAATCAACTAGAAACGACGATAACCACTCAGCAAAGGAACGAAGCCTCCTACCGCTCTGGCGGTGAATTGCACCGTGACGAAACGGAGTGACGGAGAAGTTCTAAGGGTTCACGACGGCGTCACGGCAACCACGTAGCGACGTGGTCGACTCAACGCACGACCATAAATCAGGCTTTAGTGGTGGGAATCACCGGAGGCCCCATGATACAAAATGATCACGATACTTAAGTCATAGGACAGCTACTCCCTTCTGCAGGAGCCAGCATTGTTGGTACCACTTATATTTTAGGTCTTCTGATGTCATACGATACTCTGGTATCGTCACTCTAACTGTAAAACTCAGCCCTCTGTAGTCTCGGACAGACAGGTGTGTCGGCCAGAGACTGAACTCAGGTGTTTGTACCTGCAGGTGTGTTCAAATCCTCCGTGTGAGACCCATGAAACAGGAACCACCAACACCGCCACCACAGCGACAGGTAACCTTCCGACACGACACGGTTTAATTATCATGTTAATGTGGTCAGTAAAACAGGCGTGAAGAGAATTAACATTAATATAGTCACCATAATATCAGGAAATGATGTCACTTCCTGTCCTCTGTCTGCAGCTCAGCAGGGTGGAGATGGTCTGCAGGGAGACTCTGCCTCCTCCTCATCTGACCCCGCCTCCTCCGTGTCTGACACTGCCTCCTCCACCACAGCCAGTCAGAGCAGAGCTGTTACCACGGTTACACAGGCCACACCCACCCCCGGCCCATCTATACCTGTGAGTGACACAAACTCACACACCTACACACTCACACAAACCATTGTCCCCTCTGATGTCCCATGATTCCCTCTTTCTGTCTGTGTGCAGGAGATCTCCTCATTGGTCAGGGCGGAGTCCTCTGATGCTGTTGCCATGGCGACAGCAGCAGCAGAGGAGGGGGAGGAGCCTATGCAGATGGCGGTCCCAGTGTTACAGGTTCACATGGAGGGCAGCGCGGCAGCAGCACAGGTGCACACACAGCGAGCTCTGTAGACTGATACCTGACACCTGTGCTCATACACCTGATCTGACACACACACACGCAACACATGACATGAGTAACACATCAGCTTGTCTTTCTTTCAGACGGACGGTCTCCCTCAGGAGCTGATGTCATCAGAAGGGGACGGAGGCGAGGAGGTCTCCGGGGCTACGACCCTGATGGTGACAGGACTGACCTCCGATCAGCTGGCTGTTACCACGGCAACAGAGGAGGCAGTTCAGCAGGCAACCATACGGGCGGTCCTGCAGGCAGCAGCACAGATGGGTGAGATGAGATGACAAAGGGCACACACACAGAAGTTTTAATGTTCAGGAGCTGATCCATCATGTTGAGGGAGGAGACACTTTGCATATTCATCCTCATCCTCATCCGTGTGTGTGTGTGTGTGTGTGTGTGTGTGTGTGTGTGTGTGTGTGTGTGTGTGTGTGTGTGTGTGTGTGTGTGTGTGTGTGTGTGTGAAGGAGGGGGGGCGGTGGATCAGTCCATCCCCATCGTTCTGACCCAGCAGGAGCTGGCAGCTCTGGTCCAGCAGCAGCAGGACATCCACAACCATCCAGAGTCAGAGCCAGCGGAGCAGAGCAGCGTGCCCACAGGTAGAGCAGCAAACGCAAACGTCTCAGACTGTTTCCCACAGGCCCCTCAGAGACACTGAGTCAGTGAACGAACGTCTCAATGATGTCACACTTCAGCATCCTACTGTGAAATCAGTGTTTAGTGTGAGTGGTTCAGGGGTTAGCATTGTTTCCTGACAGTAACAGGGTTCCTAGTATAAACCCCGGGGTGTGGGAGCCTTTCTGTGCAGAATTTGCATGTTGTCTCTGTGTCAGCGTGGCTGGTTTGGTCATCACTTAGGATCCTCTCAGACCTAAAGTCGTCTCCTCTGGTCTGAATCAGGGACTCATGTTGTTCCAAAGTTGTATAATTGCCTAGAGTTGGTTTGTGTTCTCACGGCAGCATTTACAAGAGGACCAGATCAAATGCCTTGTGTGAGAAAGCTGCTCTTGATTGGTCAGAATTTCCATGTGGGAAAAATCCAGGAAGTAAAGCAAACGTTGAAGAAGAGTACACTTGCAAGATAAATGTGACACTTTCTAATGTCACAATGGAGGGACAACTACGCAGGTTGATTTTAGCGCTGCTCATCGTGGACTATATTGCTGTCATTGTTCATTTTAGTCAAACCGTACAGTTTGAAAACGAGGCGCAGCTCCAACTAGAAAACAATGTTTTGATGCATTGGATGTGCTGAATGTGCATATTAAGGCAGTACAGGAGGAGGTGCACATTAATAATCCTCCAGGACTGTAACATGCTCATGTTTAACCCAAACAATGTGTCATGTGACTGCAGTTGCTTCACATCCAGGTCGCAACACCTTCTCACCACAAACCAACCGCACCAGAGTTCCTTTGGAACCAGACTGAGACCACCTCTTCAAGAAGGTCTCAGTCTGGTTGTTTTGGTGTGTTCACACCTGCACAAACGAACCTGAGTTCGATTGAACCGAATCAAACAGGCCAGGTGTGAACGCAGCCTCAGTCTGACTGATCATTTAGTTCATTCTAACTTTCGGCTTTAATCTTTAATTGTTTCAGAAAAACTGAACTAATTCTCTGAATAATAACAGACTGAAACTTAAACACTGTACACACACACACACACGCTTTTTACTTGCAACTTCTCATGCAACGTGAGAACATTTGATTTAATCTGCCCCTTTTTTAATATTTAAATTGCCTCCTGTTCAGTCCCAGTTTAACTCTTTGATGACTGACTGGTGAAACGTGTTGTTTAAAATAAGGATAAAAACAGTAAATTCTACCTCAACACTTCTTCTTCTGTGGTTTGGTCACAGACTCACTTGTCTGACAGGTGTTGTTCTTCTTCAGACTTTTGTCCTCCTGCTCTGTTCAGTAAAGTTTTCTGTTGTTTCCCAGAGGGCCTTGCTCCAGCGGACAGCCTGAATGACCCGTCAGCAGAGAGTACCCAGCTGACATCATCGGCGGTGACCAGCGCCGTGGCTCGATTGGCCAGTACGTTTGGACCCGCCCCGCCTCTGACTTCAGGGGGCGTTACCAAGATTGAACCTATGGCCTTCGAGGTGACCAATGGTGTCGCAGCAGCTGCAGGGGTGAGAAACGAGCTGGCAGAGGATTAACATACAGGCGACATGCTAACAACATGTTGACAACATGCAAACACTCACATATCACGCTAACAACATGCTCATTAACATGTTAACTTTGTGTGTGTGTGTGTGTGTGTGTGTGTGTGTGTGTGTGTGTGTAGAAGCAGAAGGTGACATCATCAGCGAAAGAAAGTCGCTGGTATGATGTCGGCATCGTCAAGGTTACCAACATGGTGGTCACACATTACTACGTCCCCTACGATAACAACATGGCCGACGTAAGAACACGTGAAACACCTGAGCTCCTCTCCTGTCAGGTGTCACTGACTGTTACCATGGAAACATGGCTCATACTTCAGAGTTAGGGAGTGGGGTTATATAACTGAGACCAGGTAATTGATCAGGTTATTGATGATGTGTGTACCTGCAGGATGACTCAGGTGTGGTCCCAGACTACAGTCAGATGAGGAAGGTGGAGCTGCAGCCGGGGACAGCGTATAAGTTCCGTGTCGCAGGGATCAATATCTGCGGCCGTGGAGCGTTTTCCGAGGTTTCAGCCTTCAAAACGTGTCTTCCTGGTTTCCCTGGAGCGCCGTGCGCCATCAAAATCAGCAAGGTGAGACACGCCTCCTGTCTGTGATGTTTCAGTCCCAGTAGAACCAGTAAGTTTAAAGAGGAGATGAAACACCGAACATTGTTACTGCGGTCTGTTTGATTTTACCAAAGATGAGATATGATGCTGCAGTCAAACTTGATATTCACCAAGGTATGCTGGAGGACTTGTAGCCAGACTTGTAAGACGCTGCGCCCTGCTGGTGAAACGTTGACATCACAATCTAGTTTTCTGGCAAATCTTTGTGGAGATCAGGTTTGATTACAGTCACATCCTGCCTCAGGTCAAATCCAAACCAGTCACAGTGTTCAGTGTTTCTCCTCTTCAAGTTTTCATTCAGCCTACTCTGTAGCAGCAGGCCAGGTTACCGTGGAAACACCATCACTGTAATGTGTTGGGATAGAGCTTAGGGACCAGCAGGGGGAGCCACACAACTCTGTTATTACATGTATCTGCTCATCAATTACTCACATGCAGAATCTGTTTAATTCTTATCTCATCTTATCTTAATGGCATGTAGAGATGAAAGGGTTCCACCACACTGATCCGTCAGCAGATGTGGATCCAGTCTGTTTATCTCTGTTCTTGTGGATCCTCAGAACCTGGACGGGGCCCAGCTGACCTGGGAGCCGCCTGCAGTCACATCAGGGAGGATCACCGAGTACTCGGTGTACCTGGCCATCCAGTCCAGCCAGGCCACCTCCTCCGGCTCAGGTGCAGCCCAGCTGGCCTTCATGAGGGTGTACTGCGGCCCCACCTCGTCCTGCCTGGTCCAGTCCTCCAGCCTCGCCAACGCTCACATCGACTACACCACCAAGCCCGCCATCATCTTCCGCATCGCTGCTCGCAATCAGAAGGGTTACGGGCCGGCCACGCAGGTCCGATGGCTCCAAGGTGAGAATAATGACCAGAGGATTATGTGCCGTTACGGATTGATCAGCTGTATGATCATTACTGATATTGATTATTGATGATCATATTCTCTCTCCTGTAGACAGCAGTAAGGACAACAAACCAGCTGTAAAGAGACCGGGAGCCTCGCCTGAC
This sequence comes from Epinephelus awoara, assembly GCA_035609425.1. NCBI lineage: Eukaryota > Metazoa > Chordata > Actinopteri > Perciformes > Serranidae > Epinephelus > Epinephelus awoara. The sequence goes on from CM069301.1 coordinate 1,797,590, forward strand.
GTGTAAGCTCCTCACATTTTCTCACGTGAAGAAGAAACGCAGTGTCGATACTGTGGAGTAACAGACCCTTTAAGAGCCGATGTGGTGATGATGGTGGTCTCCACAGACAGAGTGTCCAGAGTGCGCTCTGCCACTCTGAGAGTGCGCTGCTCTGGATAACCCAACGCTACATTCAGACAGCGCTAACAATTTATCAACGGTGCCACACTCACAATGAGTGTTTCTGAACGCACCACTCACATCATCTTCCTCCATCGTCTAAAATAAGACAACACAACTTGTTAGCTAGCGCTAGCTAATGTCTGTGGAGAACTGTTTGGCCTCCAGTTAAGCCCCGCCCACCAACAAACGTCACACTGTTTACTAACATTAAGAGGGTCCATATGTTCAGTGACATATTGTATTGATAATGAAATGTTTATGTGACACAGCTGATCTTTGAGTCGCATTAACACACTTTAAATTTCTGCCCTCAGTAAACCCGTCGGGCCAAAGAAGTTCAAAACCGACCAATAGGAGCAGCTGACGTTCTGCTGGGGACTGTGAGTGGTTAACGTTGTCTGAAGCCCCACCCTGCAGCTGGTTCCTGTGACATCGCGGAGGAGGCGGAGCTCTGACTGCTTCAACATAAAAGACTTGTAGGATATTTGTACATTTTCAACCAATCGGAACTTGACGTTTTCGGTCGTCATGGAGAAGGTGAGGGGCGGAGCCAACAGCTTTTCACCCAATAAAGTTTGAATTTATTAAAAGTAGTTGTAGCTGTCCGTCTGTCTTAGATCCCACCCCCTGTGATGTCATGATAAGGTCATGTGATGTCAGTGGGCGGAGTCTCTGCAGATGGGCGGGGTTTAAACCAGCTCTGTTGTAAATTATTTTCTTTCTGTAGCATCAAAATATTTAGTTTATCCCTTTTTTTTTTTATAAATGTCTGCAAGAAAAGTGTTATTATTTCTTCTTCTGTGGTTTCTGTTTCTTCATCTGTTGATCGAGAGCTTGTTGGCCGCAATGACGGAGCTCACCCAATGGTCAGTTTGTCTGAGCAGGAAGTCAAACCTGTCGTTTGTGAATATTCTCTGGAACAATAAAGATTTTTAGAGCATTTTTTTTACCGGCCACGTGGAGTCCACTTCCTGTCAGTGATCAGATGTCATGACATCAGACTGTTTCCTGTTTCTGTTCAGGTGTTTACATGTAGACACTACCTCAGCTGTGTGTTGGTGGCGGAGTCCGCCGCTCAGTCTGGATCATCTGAGAACAAACGACTCTGAGAAATTGTTTTCATTGTTTGTATAATAAATATTATATACTGTTGATACTGAAGTCAATCTTTATTTGTAGAGCACATTTGAAAACAACCACAGTTGGGGCGCTGGTGGCTTAGTGGTAGAGGAGGCGCCCCATGTACAAGGCTGTTGCTGCAGCGGCCCGGGTTCAACTCCAGCCTGTGGCCCTTTGCTGCATGTCACTCCCTCTCTCTCCCCCTTCACGCTTGTCTGTCCTGTACATTAAAGGCTAAAAAGCCCCCAAAATATCTTAAAACAAACAAAAAAACACAGTTGTGAAAAACAAATAATATCAAAACACATAAATCCAGAAGTAAACAAGAAGAAAAGAAAAGAAACATAATTAGGACAAAAAGCAGCAGAACAAACAGAGGATGAGACGACAGATAAAGTCAGTTCAGAAGTCAAGCTGCAGACTGAGCCCTCACAGACTGAGCCCTCAGACCTGCAGACTGAGCCCTCGCAGACCTGCAGACTGAGCCCTCAGACCTGCAGACTGAGCCCTCACAGACCTGCAGACTGAGCCCTCACAGACCTGCAGACTGAGCCCTCACAGACTGAGCCCTCAGACCTGCAGACTGAGCCCTCACAGACTGAGCCCTCACAGACCTGCAGACTGAGCCCTCACAGACCTGCAGACTGAGCCCTCACAGACTGAGCCCTCAGACCTGCAGACTGAGCCCTCGCAGACCTGCAGACTGAGCCCTCGCAGACCTGCAGACTGAGCCCTCAGACCTGCAGACTGAGCCCTCACAGACTGAGCCCTCAGACCTGCAGACTGAGCCCTCAGACCTGCAGACTGAGCCCTCACAGACCTGCAGACTGAGCCCTCACAGACTGAGCCCTCAGACCTGCAGACTGAGCCCTCACAGACTGAGTCCTCAGACCTGCAGACTGAGCCCTCAGACCTGCAGACTGAGCCCTCAGACCTGCAGACTGAGCCCTCACAGACTGAGCCCTCAGACCTGCAGACTGAGCCCTCAGACCTGCAGACTGAGCCCTGCATCGTGAGCAGACTCTCTGGAAGTCTGCAGGAAGTCTGCTTGAGGCCTCCAATGGACTGGATGACTTGTAGCTTTGGACAGTCGTCAGCCCTCCAAGACTTTGCGGGAACGCACCCACAAAGTCTGTGAGTCTGCGAGTTTCCATGAAGTCTGGATTCAGCCAAAGGTTTCTGTAGTCGGTGCAGTCAGCACTGTAACTGGTGTATGATGATATAAGAGGTCTGTTAGATGAGGAAGTGCCAGATGACCTCAGAAACAAGCAATAATATCTTACCTTACCTTAAAGGTTAGAGGAACTGGTCTGATCTAATCTTAAGTTCATGGAAACAGGAAATGGTTAGAGCAGTGGTACCCTCAGGCATTGGTTGATGAAAGTCTGCAGTTTATTGATGATGATGATGATGATGATGGTCCTCCAGGTTTCGGGCCCACACAGCCGTGCGGTCAGTAATTACATTAAACAACAAATTAAACACTATTTTTTATCATAATTGGTCCCAAATGACAAAATTCTTTTTTTTTCCTTTAAACTCATTAAATACATATTTAATGTTTTTCTGACTGAAGGAATCTGATCAAAGCTATTGATTGATTAAAGCACAAATTTATTAAAATCTGATCAAATCAATCAATAATCAATCAAACATCAGAGAACCGACAAATGATCAGCAGCGATCGATCAGACATTTATAGATCTTCGATCAGATCAAGTCTCATGATGCGAGTCTGTGTGCGTGCGTGAACGCGCGCGTGCCCGCGGCGCTGTGAGCGCGCCTGTAGGTGCTGATGGAGCGGAGCTTCATTCAGTGTGAGCACAGTCTGAGGAGGAGGAGGAGGAGGAGGATGAAGAGCGGGGACCCTTCATCTGATCAGATCATCGATCCGCGATGATCGATCAGAGTCTGCAGCCGCGCTGATCAGCTGATCCCGGAGCGGCTGCACGAGGCGACAATCAGCGTCATCAATCAATCGATCGATCACACCTGATGTGAGACGCGGCGGGAGACAATCAGCTGACCGGAGGACGGAGCGGCGGGTCCTGGACTCTGGACTCCGGACCGCTCTCTGGATCATGTGACCGACCAGCTGCAGGTTCGATCCCCGCCGCAGCCGCAGGGAGACCCCGCAGGTAGGAGAGCCACGAGCCGCCGACACCTTCACGCACGCATGGAGGGACCCGCACACCAGGGTCCGTGTAAAAGTTGGTCATTTAAGGATTTCCTCGCGCGGCAGCGACAGAGCTCCGCGTGCAGGACGCAGACGAGGAGCGTGTTTAAACCGTCTCGAGCTGCTCTTTGATTCGGCTCACAGCTCATTAACATATCAGTTATCAATAACCATAATAATCAAAATGATGTGTGTGTGTTTGTTGTTCTGCGGTGTGACGCGCTGCAGGGCGGCAGGAAGCAGCTTCACATCATCATCTGACTGCAGCCCGCGACAAAACTACGACTCTGACGTCACTGACGTTATTTTATGATCATGAGGAAAAAATGTTTGTTTCTGTTTGTCAGCGTTTGTTTTGTTATTATGGGCTGTCCCCACCCAGCGCCACGTGCCTCTGTGTGTGTGTGTGTGTGTGTGTGTGTGTGTGTGTGTGTGTGTGTGTGTGTGTGTGTTAAAGGGACAGTCTGATGTTTGTGGAAACAGATCTGTGTGAACTGATCGATCAATAACCTGTTAGTGTTAATGAAAAAAAAAACAGCTTCTACAAATATAATAAAATATTTGTGAATTTAAAAAACTAGTTTTCAGACATAAACAGACACACAAACAAATTCCACTTCATATACATTTAATTAATTTACAAATAATTTTAAAGCATTTTTTCCCCCACATTTCTAACTTTAGATCAAATATTTGTGAATTCAGTTTTTATTATTTTTTATTCACAAAAAGACTCTGTGCATAAATGTGTTGATTATTATTGTTATTAATGATCAGTTATTCAGTGTAGCTGAGATGTGAATCAAATCAAACTTTATATCGGAAACAGAATCAGAAATACTTAATTGATCCTGGAGGGGAAATTATAAAGTAAGAATAAGAGTTTGAAATATAAGTATGTAAATATAAAGCAATAATGTACAGTGTGCATCATGCTGAAGTGTTTAACACTAGTATGTATGATATTGAAATATTAAAATATAAATTGTCACTGCTAGGCTGTAAGTGTTAAAATAGTTTAACTACAACATATTTAAGTCGATAGAAGATTCAGTCGAACACTAAGGAATATTTATGATAATTATGAATTATAAATGCTGAAGGTGAATGCAGTGCAGGTGATGGTGTTATTGACTCAGAGCGGCTGACACTGTGAGGACGGCCACAGGCAGGAATGACTTCCTGTGACGCCCTGTGGTGCATCGTGGGGGATTGAGTCTGTTGCTGAGCAGCTGTCATACAATCGTACAGCCTGAAGTGTTTCACAGAGCAGCACAGAGACAGTGACAGGTGAATAACTCGACACTACACTAATAATCAGGACTTATAATAAACACATGAATATAAACTGCACCTGCAGGACGCTCAGAAAGGTGTTGCACATTATGGGTTTTGCATATTTCCAGTTTTTATTGCGCATGAGCTGAGGTAGATGAGTCAGTGTAGTTAATGAGTCCTTGTTTGTTTTTGCATCAGTGTCACTGAAGCAGCTCCGCTCTACGTCTGTTCACCTCCCTCGGCCTGTTGTAGCCAGGAACGCCTCCTGCTCTTACTCTACGATAAAATATGTAATTAAATAACATTTAAAAGAACAAATAAAGACAAAAAAGGTGCCAGGAGGTCTGCAGCGGAGGATCATATTAAAGAATCATTTCTGAGAGATTTAAACACTGATGTTGTGTTCACACCAAATGTGATGCAGATTTTCATGTTGCGTTACTCAGGCAAGTTTGAACGCTAGAATATTTTGTGTTGACTTCATATGTGCGAATAACTCGTGCAACATGTGCGTGAAATGGCTGAATTGATGAATGAACTTTGTCTGGTACGTCCTCGTCATACGTCCCCAGAGATTCTCACCGCTGATTGGCTATTGTGACGCAAATTGATCACTGAAGTTCAGATTTTACAACACAATTGAGGGACTGGCTTCAGTCGTGCCACTTAGCTTAATTCATGCATGTAATTTGCATAATTCATGTTGCCTCCATCGCACCGCCTGGTGGGTCTGATCGCGTCTTTACATTGACCTCACAAGTCATTCATTCACACAAGTTATTTTCTTCACACCTGGTGTGAACACAACTAGTTTCCTGCGTTCTGGACACGTTGTAGGCGTCAACAGAGCATTGAGCTTAAGGGTAATAAAGGTACGCATACGAACATGTAACACACACACATCACTTACCTCATTTTCATTATCAGTTAATCTGTAAATGATCTTTTTATTTTTGTTTAATAAACAGTAAAAATCCCCCCTCACATAGTGACAAGCAGGGAAACTAAGAGCAGAGAAGGTGATGACGTCAGCGATGGAGGAGGAGCCAGACTTTGGTGTCAGTTCTGTTGGAGTCAAATCAAACTATAACTCAGCAGTTCCCAACTGGTCCAGACGTCTCCTCTGTCAGTAGTTCCAGGTCCACACGGTTGATCATATTCAGCGTCATACAGGTGAAGCTGGTGCACGTGTCTGTTAAGTATCTGTCTGTCTGTTAGTCACTCACTCTACAGCAGGAAACAGCACTTCAAAATAAAAGCTCTGTGCCAGAAATTCACTGTATTTAAAAATGTTGACACAAACTCGACACGTTTGCGAGTCACTTTCGGTCCATTCAGAGTGGACCTGGGACCCACTCATGGACCACGACCCACCGGTTGGAAACCACTGCGCTACAGCAGGGTCAAGTCCTAGTGTGGCAGATATTTCCCAAACTGATATCATGAAGTCAGAATGATAATCAGAGCCATTAATGACCTGATGTGGTTTTGATTACAGGTCAGACCGGCCCCGTTTGTTGATGAGTCACGATGTAACGTTAGATATCATGGACCAATCAGGGGCTGAGGACAGATCTGGGATGAGTTTGTAGACGAATAACAAGAAAACAAACGAGCACATTTAGATTAAAAAAACATCAGTCAGCTTCACATAATGTGTGTGTTTGATCTGGTGGAAGGATTTATCAGTCAAAGGTGAAACAACAAAGATCTGACGAGTTAAAGTTTGATTTGACTCTAAAGTCTGGCTCCTCCAACGCCGTCACTGACGTCATCACCTTTCCTTCGTTTATAGTTTCCCTGACGATGACGATGAAACAGAAAATCTGAAACAAGAAAAGTTTAGAACTTTATTGATTGTAAAGAAAACAGTACACTTTTTATGACCATATCAAATATTAACTGTATTTCTGCATAAGCGTTAAACAACATGCAGATTGTTTCCATGACAACTGAGGAAGATCATGTGACGTGACCAACAGCTCCAGAATGGCGGTTTGATTCTTTTCCTTCTTCTTCTTTTCCTTGAATGAAACACATTCATTGAAGTTTCACAGAGACAGGGAGAGAGATCAGCCAATCAGAGAGCAGAAAGACGGTCACATGATTGTTGAATTCATTATTATTTTCTGTGTCACGTCTGATCATCAAACATTCACATGTAGTCAGAAAGTTTCATCCAGAAAACTCTGTTTTACAAAACTGCGTTTTGAACACATCAGCTGACACTCACACTGGATGTTGATGAAAATACATAAATATCATCAGCAATACGAACAGTCATGAGGCGTTCAGGTGTAGAGCTGCAGTCATGAAGCGTTCAGGTATAGAGCTGCAGTCATGAAGCGTTCGGGTGTAGAGCTGCAGTCATGAAGCGTTCAGGTATAGAGCTGCAGTCATGAAGCGTTCGGGTATAGAGCTGCAGTCATGAGGCGTTCAGGTATAGAGCTGCAGTCATGAGGCGTTCAGGTGTAGAGCTGCAGTCATGAAGCGTTCAGGTATAGAGCTGCAGTCATGAGGCGTTCAGGTGTAGAGCTGCAGTCATGAAGCGTTCAGGTATAGAGCTGCAGTCATGAGGCGTTCAGGTATAGAGCTGCAGTCATGAAGCGTTCAGGTATAGAGCTGCAGTCATGAAGCGTTCAGGTATAGAGCTGCAGTCATGAGGCGTTCGGGTGTAGAGCTGCAGTCATGAAGCGTTCGGGTATAGAGCTGCAGTCATGAAGCGTTCGGGTGTAAAGCTGCAGTCATGAAGCGTTCAGGTATAGAGCTGCAGTCATGAGGCGTTCGGGTGTAGAGCTGCGGTCATGAGGCGTTCGGGTGTAGAGCTGCAGTCATGAAGCGTTCAGGTATAGAGCTGCAGTCATGAGGCGTTCAGGTATAGAGCTGCAGTCATGAGGCGTTCGGGTGTAGAGCTGCGGTCATGAGGCGTTCGGGTGTAGAGCTGCAGTCATGAAGCGTTCAGGTGTAGAGCTGCAGTCATGAGGCGTTCGGGTGTAGAGCTGCAGTCATGAAGCGTTCGGGTGTAGAGCTGCAGTCATGAAGCGTTCAGGTATAGAGCTGCAGTCATGAGGCGTTCGGGTGTAGAGCTGCGGTCATGAGGCGTTCAGGTGTAGAGCTGCAGTCATGAGGCGTTCGGGTGTAGAGCTGCGGTCATGAGGCGTTCGGGTATAGAGCTGCAGTCATGAAGCGTTCAGGTATAGAGCTGCATTCATGAAGCGTTCAGGTATAGAGCTGCATTCATGAGGCGTTCGGGTGTAGAGCTGCAGTCATGAAGCGTTCAGGTATAGAGCTGCAGTCATGAAGCGTTCAGGTATAGAGCTGCATTCATGAGGCGTTCGGGTGTAGAGCTGCAGTCATGAGGCGTTCGGGTATAGAGCTGCAGTCATGAAGCGTTCAGGTATAGAGCTGCAGTCATGAGGCGTTCGGGTGTAGAGCTGCAGTCATGAGGCGTTCGGGTATAGAGCTGCAGTCATGAGGCGTTCGGGTGTAGAGCTGCGGTCATGAGGCGTTCAGGTGTAGAGCTGCAGTCATGAGGCGTTCAGGTATAGAGCTGCAGTCATGAGGCGTTCGGGTGTAGAGCTGCAGTCATGAAGCGTTCAGGTATAGAGCTGCAGTCATGAGGCGTTCAGGTGTAGAGCTGCGGTCATGAGGCGTTCAGGTGTAGAGCTGCAGTCATGAGGCGTTCAGGTATAGAGCTGCAGTCATGAGGCGTTCAGGTGTAGAGCTGCAGTCATGAGGCATTCAGGTATAGAGCTGCAGTCATGAGGCGTTCAGGTGTAGAGCTGCAGTCATGAGGCGTTCAGGTGTAGTGCTGCAGTCATGAAGCGTTCAGGTGTAGAGCTGCAGTCATGAAGCGTTCAGGTATAGAGCTGCAGTCATGAAGCGTTCGGGTGTAGAGCTGCGGTCATGAGGCGTTCGGGTGTAGAGCTGCAGTCATGAAGCGTTCAGGTATAGAGCTGCAGTCATGAAGCGTTCAGGTGTAGAGCTGCGGTCATGAAGCGTTCAGGTATAGAGCTGCAGTCATGAAGCGTTCGGGTGTAGAGCTGCAGTCATGAAGCGTTCAGGTGTAGAGCTGCAGTCATGAGGCGTTCAGGTGTAGAGCTGCAGTCATGAAGCGTTCAGGTATAGAGCTGCAGTCATGAAGCGTTCGGGTATAGAGCTGCAGTCATGAAGCGTTCGGGTATAGAGCTGCAGTCATGAAGCGTTCAGGTGTAGAGCTGCAGTCATGAAGCGTTCAGGTGTAGAGCTGCAGTCATGAAGCGTTCGGGTGTAGAGCTGCAGTCATGAAGCGTTCAGGTATAGAGCTGCAGTCATGAAGCGTTCAGGTATAGAGCTGCAGTCATGAAGCGTTCAGGTATAGAGCTGCAGTCATGAAGCGTTCAGGTGTAGAGCTGCAGTCATGAAGCGTTCAGGTATAGAGCTGCAGTCATGAAGCGTTCGGGTGTAGAGCTGCAGTCATGAAGCGTTCAGGTATAGAGCTGCAGTCATGAAGCGTTCGGGTGTAGAGCTGCAGTCATGAAGCGTTCAGGTATAGAGCTGCAGTCATGAAGCGTTCAGGTGTAGAGCTGCAGTCATGAAGCGTTCAGGTGTAGAGCTGCAGTCATGAGGCGTTCAGGTGTAGAGCTGCAGTCATGAGGCGTTCAGGTGTAGAGCACAGGTGTAATATGTTTATTACATGTGAAGTAACGTGTTACATATCAATTAAATATTATATGACATTATAAATAAATTAAATGTTCTGTTTAAAGTAAATATTATATATAAACTAAATGTAAAGTATAAATTATATAACAATCATTTATAAACTCTGTTATTGAAACTTTATATTTTACATTAATTCTTGATGAATCATCTTTGTTTCGTCTGAGTTTAATGTCTCTGAACACTACAGTACCCATGAGCCTCAGCAGCTGTTGCTATGGAGACACCTCCATCTAGAGCAGTGACATCACAGTTACATCATATTCAGAACTGAACTCAGAGCTGCTGCTCTGATCTGAGCATCAGCCGCCTGGCAACAGAGTCTGCAGCTCTCTGATTGGACGGCTCTCACAGCAAGGCACTCTGGGACTCGTAGTTTTTAAGTCCTGCAGTGGTTCAGGACTCCGTCTGCTTTTATTCTCCGGGTTTGGTCCGTCTGTGACTCCGCCCACTACACTGCTGGTTTTTAGTGATGTCACTGTGATGTCACCGGGACGCCATGCATGTTTCAGTCTGTGAGAGTCTACTGTAACACACACACACACACACACACACACACACACACACACACACACACACACACACAGACAGAGCGCCCCGGGGTTGAAAGGTTATTGGTTGCCTGGTTGTAGCTCTCAGCCAATCAGATGTGAGTATTCAGAGTTGGGATTTTCTACATTGTTGCCATGCGGAGATTCTGCTGCATGACCTACATTCATCCTCCACACACACACACACACACACACACGCACACACACACACACACACACACAGTTTAGCTCAAAGGCACAGAGGCAGCTTCATCTATTCTTCATGTGTTTCCTCTCTGGAGGACCAGTGTGTGTGTGTGTGTGTGTGTGTGTGTGTGTGTGTGTGTGTGTGTTTCTATCTCTGTAAGGACGTCCTCGTGCTTCAGTATGACTGTTGTCACACAGATGAAGATGAGGAGGATGAGGAAGATGAAGCTGCTCCACATTCACACAAACCTAGAAAAGTGTGAGTGAGGCTATAGAGTGACCGTAACATCAGCAACACCTGAAACACGCGGAGCTCGATGCACCTGAACGCCTCATGAGAACAATCTGGGTGGAGCTGTGAAGCCTCCTGGTGTGTGTGTGTGTGTGTGTCTGTGTGTGTGTGTGTGTGTGTGTGTGTGTGTGTGTATCTTCCTGAGATGAATATCAAGGTTCAGCAGCTGTTGGAAAAGTTTTATTTCATTGGACTGTGATTATTATGGGATGCAGCCTCGGTCAGCTGTGTCTCTGCTGTCCCAGGGTCAGTGCTCACTGTGTGAATGGAGATGTGTTGATAGTGTGTGTGTGTGTGTGTGTGTTTGTAAGTGGGTGGATGTGTTCATGGATGTGTGCTTAAAACAGGTTTCTGCAAGTGAACTGAATGGGTCAAGTGTTTCATCTGTGTGTGTGTGTGTGTGTGGGGGGGGACTCTTCATGTTGTTGTTTGTCATCATCATCATCATCATCACCAGGAGCTCAGCTCATCAGAGAAACCCTGAAAATGAAGTGAGCGATGTGTTCACTGACCTGCTGACGGTCAGAGTCACATGGTGACATGAGGACGAGTTACAGGATGAAAAATCTAAATTTATCAGCTTTAATATTCAGCTCTGACCCCCCCCCCCCCCTTCTAATCCCTCATTTTATTTTATTTTTTTTTCCTGTTTCAATTTGCTTTATTGACACAACGCGCAAAGACGTGTGTGTTGCCAGAGAGTCCAGAGAGCCAATCAGAGCGCAGGAGATGATGATGATGATGATGATGTTCCAGTTTCACTGAGTTGAATATTTGATTAATTTCCTCTGTGTGCTCAGTTCTGTTGTTTTCTATGATTTATGTTGACATTAAATGCATCGTCTGAGCGTTTAATGTGAATGAGACATTTTTAGGGCTTTTAATCGATGGGACAGTTTTTTTTTGCTTGAAAGGGGGTAGAGAGAGGGGATGACATGCAGCAAAGGATCATGGGCTGGAATCAAACCCACAGCCGTACGGACAAAATCCAAAATATATTTGACAATTCTTACAATCAGGCTTCCACCTCACGTCTCCAAAATGTTCGTAGGCAAAGTTTCTCCCATCAGGTCTGTTTTTAGAGATCACAGTGTGTGTAGGAAGTGGTGTGTGACTCTTTCGGGACTCGATTTGTACGTACGCAGTGTGTATTAACCAGGTGACCAGGTGAGCTGATGGCGGCCTGATCCTCTGATGTTTCACACGTTGAATACCTGAGACATCACTGCTGATTAAACATGTACTTACAGCTGCTCTGTGACCAGAAACACCTTCATGTTTGCACGTATTCAGATGCGTCTCAGAGCGCCACCTCCAGGAGAGAACTCTCTGTAGCCCTGTTTACACTGCCTGTTCACGGCGGGAATGTGACCTTCCTTTACTGCCTCACCAGTCTGTATAAATGGTACAATCGCACGATGGGGGACCGAGTTGTCTCGTCTCTGAGCTGTGATCGGAGTAACAACGCCAAAACGATGTCTGCATAAATGCAACAGCCTGCAGGGTGGGATCATGGGAACATGTTATGTGTGCGACCCACAGCAGGAGATTAAAAAAGTAGTTGTTAGCAGTTAGCAGCTAACTCAAAGCAGAAGAACAGCAGCTGAAAATGTCGTGTTCTCACGGCAGCATTTACAAGAGGACCAGATCAAATGCCTTGTGTGAGAAAGCTGCTCTTGATTGGTCAGAATTTCCATGTGGGAAAAATCCAGGAAGTAAAGCAAACGTTGAAGAAGAGTACACTTGCAAGATAAATGTGACACTTTCTAATGTCACAATGGAGGGACAACTACGCAGGTTGATTTTAGCGCTGCTCATCGTGGACTATATTGCTGTCATTGTTCATTTTAGTCAAACCGTACAGTTTGAAAACGAGGCGCAGCCACAGAGTTCTCTTTATACATCAGTGGTGAGGAGAGGAGTCCAGCTGCTACGGGAGCTGGACTGTACAAGCAGAGAGCAAATGGGGGGCAGTGAGGCTGGAAACAGGACGGTGGTGCCGCAGGACGGCGCATCCTGGAGCGCCGTGGTGCATCTACCCGCTGCTGGTGTGGGGTTGTACATTGAAAATAATAGGGATGTATTTTTTGATGAGCGGTGTGTTCTGGCCTTAAGTTGCACATGATGTGTTCAGGGACCGCTAGAAATTTGAAAATTCAACAATAATGTCTGTTTTTACTGTTTAAATGGTGAAACTTTGGTGATTGGTGAAAACATGCATTTGGAAAGCATGTTCTCTTTAAAAATTGGCAGTAAAATAAATATAAAATACAACCATTTAAACGAGAACGCCCCTCAGCCAAAATAAAAAAACCTCCCGTTGTGCACCACCTCCTCCTCCTCATGAGTAACGAACAGTCCCTAAGAGCACTAAGAACAACATTTCTCAACACACACTTACAAAGAATTTAAGGACCATTGAACATGTGTGGAACATTATGAAGACAACAGGGACCTCAGGGAAGAATTTTACTTTCTAAACTTTCACAGTTTCCTTGGTTCCCAAAAACATTGTGTGTTGGTGTTTACAGACTGATAACAGACGACAGCCTGATTCTCCTCGGGTAAAAATAAAAACCACAAGTTCAGTGTGACCTCTGTGTGTGTGTGTGTGTGTGTGTGTGTGTGTGTGTGTGTGTGTATCTACAGTGAAGCTGGTATTTATCTCTCTGTCTCTTTCTGTTTAATGAGTACTCTCGTTGGTCCTGAATTAAAAGCCGGCTCTCAGCGGTCGCTCTGATTGGTTGGTGCTGTGTTTATGTTCCCATGCACCAGTTTAACCACACGTCCCCATAAACCAAATGTCCCCATGAGCCACATTCACCCAACTCTGGAAGGTCCTGTCTCACTGTTTCGCCTGAGAGGCTCCATGCCAACATGTTGCAGCATGCTAACATGTTGCAGCATGCTAACATGATGTAGACCTGCACCTCCACAGCTCCTCTCTCGTCCTCCGACCACTCGCTGCTCTAACACTACAGAGTCACACTCACCCATTTTACACACTGGTGGCAGAGGCTTCTAATTTTGAATGTGCTCACATTTAAATTCAGTATTCAGCCCAGAGGGTGCTGTGACATGCAGACACGAGGAACCCGAGATCAAACCACTCATCTTTTAAGTAGTGGATAACCTGCTGTACCTCCTGATCCACAGCCGTCCCAATCCTCTCTGCTACAGTAAAGTAGGGTGCTAACATAATGCAGCATGATGAAATAATGTAGGACACTAACACAATACAGCATTTAAAAATAAGGGCAGAGACACACGCCGCATCTTGAACCGCCTGGAAAATGTGAAGCTCTGCACTGAAATGATCAACTTCTCCAGAAGAGAGGAAAAATATCTGCCAGCTGTAACTGTGATGTACAGCGAGCACTAGTTGTTCCAAAATGTGAACTCTGTCTCAGGAAGCAGCCGCCGCACCCAAAAATACAGGTGCTCAAAACACTTGCACGTCAAGACGGCGTTGCTCACGCTTCTGAGCGGCACTGTCGTGTATCTACGTTGAAAACAATGGATTCGAGGGTACAAAAAACACTGCAAGTCTACTGACCCCAAGGCAGCATGCTAACACTATGTAGCATGCTAACAGAGCTGGTCCTCCTCTGCAGGTCTGACCTCTCTGACCTCTGCAGGATTATTTTCCCACAGATCCCTGCTTCTGTCCTGCTGAGCTGCTGAATGTGAGAACAGAGAAATACAGGAGGTGTTTGCATGTGAATGACCTGTAGTGTGTGTGTGTGTTGGTGGGGGTGGGGTGGTAGTTTTGTTCTGCAAATGTTGAGTGGGGGATAAAACTTCACTTTAATAGGACAAGTGAACACAGAGAAACTGATTTGTCTTAATCAAGTATTATTATTATCATCATCATCATCATCATTATTATTGGTGGTAACAGTGGTAGTGACAGACTGAAGGAGACTGGCTTCAGCAAGCTGCCAAAGTTAAACAGGATCTGACCTCTTTCAAAATAAGAGCAGAGAAACAGGCAGGAACAGGGTGCAGATACAAAGGAAGAAGTAAATGCTAAAGGGACTGTTCATTATTTTGAAGCACAGGGGAGGGACTCAAGTTCCTTTTATTATGAATTAGAGGAGGGGCAAAGAAATTTAAATGGTTGTATTATGTATTTAATTTTCTACAGAGTTTAAAGACAACATGCCAAAACAGTTGGTCTTTATTTTGAAGGGTTATTTTCTTAGAAAAAAAAAGACCAATCACCATTTATCAGCCAGAAACTATAAGAACAGACATTATTGATCAGGGGTGTAACGATTCATTTTTACAACGATTCAATTCATATAATTTTCCATGGTTCCAATTTGATTCAAGAACGATATTTGGCTCATCTAGAACAATACGATTTTATTTGATTCAAGGGCTAGAAATCGATTCAGTAACTTTTTTTGCTTTGCCAAATACTGAACCAGTGTGACTGTGAAATACATACCTGAATACTGTGGACAGTGCAGGGGAGTTTTTTCTTGGAAGAGAATCAGGGATTAATTAATTTTGGATATAAATAAGTAAACACAACGATTAATGGCAAAAACATTCACCTTTTATGAAATACTAATTATCACAAGTTGATAACCTGCTGATCAAAAGACAAAAAAGTGTGATCAACATTCTTCCAGGCTGAATTACAACTGAACAGTAGGTTTCCTGCTACTTCTCTTGTGATTTTCAATCAGTATAAAAGGAGTACAATAATATACAAAAATAAAGTGCAACCTTACCTATCAGGTTGAATGGACAGTAGTTTCCACACACTCGACTTCCAATTCGGCTTGAAAATCTCCAGCTCGTCCGCCTCCTCTTTGCTGTTAGCCATGCTTCGTTTTGTTTTGAGTCGGCACTACTGGCACATGCCGATGACGTCACACTCAGGGAGAGTGAAGCGAATCGAGCAACTTTACGATTAGAAGTGATAAAAATACATGTATATAAATGTTGTCGTGCTTAAATACAACGCACAAATGCTTAGTAATTGATATAATCGATTTTTGACCTTGTAAATCGATTTCACAGCGATATCGTCATCAGTGAGGGACAACTTGCCAAGGCTCTATCAATGCAGTTAGACTGTAGGAAATTAAATCGATGCATCGATGTAATCGATGAATCTTTACACCCCTATTATGATGGATTTTATTTTATTTATTTTTTTATTTCTGACAGTCCTTGGGCACATTGTATGAACTGAACATTTCAACAAAATCACTTTATTCTACGTCTCATTATAAATTTCTCCGAAAATAAACCGTTTGCACGACAGGAGTGAAAAACTGAGACTTTTTTCAACTCCAGGATTTTATCTTCAACTTTTAACTTTCAAACATCAAAGGGTCAGTTTTAAATATCTCATAACTCATTTATGGTGGAGTGAGGGTCATGGAGAAAAAAAAAGATAAGTAAAGAACAGTCCCTTAACAAGTGTGATGAATAAAATAAAGTACTTTAATATTAGTAAGGTTTAGTTTGTGTGCCACCTGGAGATGATATCTAATCTGATGTTTGTACAAAATCCGCTCCCTGATGTTTCATGTCAGAGTAGATCATTCAATTATAGATTTAAAGATTAAAGATTAAACTTCAGCTGATTGTCACACACCTGAGTGTGTGAGCAGCAGCAGTGCCGCGCTCGGGAATCATGTGGTGATCTAACCCCCCAATTCCAACCCCTGATGCTGAGTGTGAAGCAGGGAGAGGAGATTTATACAGAGCTTTGTATTCATGGATTGAAGATAAGGATCAATATGAGTTTAATGATATGATGTGACAGGAAACACATGTTCATCTAACATATTGTAGAAACATGTAGTATATATTTTGTAATATATATTTCATATGATGCACAAAAAAAAACAATCTCTAAATTACAAATAGTTTTTAGAAGGTCATTTTTTCTTAGAATATATTAAATACAGTTTAAATTCATCCTGTAACGTGAAACTGCTGCTGTGCTTGTTTAATTTTTAGATGATAAAATAAACAGCTTCTGTTTGCCATCAGAGCTGCAGGAGGCTCCTTGCTTCCTGTACTTTTATTGTGAAGTGACTGAGCGGAAGTGACGCGTGTGAGCTCAGGTACGCTGACTGCAGAGTCTCAGCTGTGAATCAGAGCAGTGAGCGCGTGAGAGCTCGCAGCAGCTCAGAGATCAGACCGAGTTTATCTGAAGAAGAAGAAAAGTTGACGCGTTTAAACCTCCTGAGCTGCTCTCTGACTCAACCCGGTAATGTGACGCTTTTAATCCGGATGAATGCCGCGTGTGTCCCGGGACATGGTTCTGAAGTGTCTGAAGGTATTTAAACTGATGCATGTTTGTTTACATCTGCTCTCATCACGTGTTGTTTACATGTTTATTCTGCAGGTCGTGATAATCATCATCATCTTTAATTCATCTGACTTATGTTTGAAATATTAGGAGTCAGTGATTTAGATTATTGATGAAGTGATGAGGAGACTTCAGGTTAATGAACTCATCAGAAAGAATCACTTCCTGTGTGACTGTTTTATTTTTTCACTTTCTTTCAGTTTTTATAAGGGACTGTTCTTTATTTCTGTTGTTTGTTTATCTGTTTTTTTTATCCTCCCTGAAGCCACAAATATTTCTCCTCGACCCTCCCTGAGGGACCGGAGGACCCTCCCTCCTCCATAAATGAGTTATTAGATATTTAAAACGGACCTTCTGATGTTTGGAACTTAAAAGTTGAAGATGAAATCCTGGAGTTTGAAAAAGTCTCATTTTTTAACTCTAGTCGGTTTATATTTTGGACAAATTTTAAATGAGACGTAGAATAAAGTGATTTTGATGAAATATCATTATTTTAGGCTTATAGATATATATTATGTTTTTTTTCTGACAGAGGTGTTTGTAACACATGATGTGTCCAAGGACCCGTCGTAAATTTAAAAATCCAACAATAATTTCTTTTTTTTGTTTGTTTGTTTTTACAGTTTGTGATACATGGTGTCATTTTGGCGATTTTGAAAGAAAACATGAAGGCATGTGTTCCTTAAAAATCTGTGGTAAAATAAATAAATTATTAAATAAGTAATTTGTATTTGTCTGCCCCACCCCTGAGCCAAAATTTAAAACAAAAATTGTCATTTTTTTAAACAAACAAAATTTGCCAAATGTATTAAAAGAAAAGAAATTGCCAAAAAACTTTTTAAGAAAAAAAAGTGACCGTGAAATGAAAACATGAAAACATGCCGCAGGTGTTCTTTAAATATCACCAAACATGTTTAAAGAAAAAACAACATACCAGACATTTTCCAAGAAAATAAATCACCAAAAAAGATGCCAAGATATTTTTTAAACATTTTTTTTTGCCAGATTTTGAAAAAAAATCTTTAAAAATTGGCTGTAAAATAAATACAAAACACAACAATTTAAATTTGTATGCTCCTCCCCTATTTTTTTTTTTTTTGCTATGTCTTGTCTTTTTTGCACCGCCCCCTCCTCCCTCATAAATAACAAACAGTCCTTAAACTGTAGAACTGAAGCATAAACTTTAATCAATCTAGCACTCTAATTTACTGCAGCAGACCTGAAACCTGAACGTCTCCTGAACAGCTGATAATTGTTTGTGTGAATTAAAGGAAGAACACAAACACGTATTCACAGGTGTGTATCAAGGTTCAAGGTTCAGTTTATTGTCATAAACATGTTAAAAACATGAAATTCGTGACGCAGGTGCTGCAGCGTACAGAATAAAGAACATTTAAGACAAACCGGTAATAAATAAATAACCTAGAAGCCTGAAATAAAGACAACACATAGACAACAAAAACAAGCAGCATGTTAAAGTGCATAATCGTGTATCAGTAGCTGTTTGCAGATGCAGCAATGCAGCAGTATCCTGTAGACAAACAAACAAACAAACATGATGTCACTACATTTAAAGGTCCCATATTGTGAAAAGTCAGATCTCCATGTTTTGTTTTTTTTAAAGTAAATCAGGACCATGTCACAGCTGTGACTCAGAAAAAACACACTGTTCATGTTCAGAAGCTGTCTCTCAATGAGCCGTCAGGATTTCTGTGAGTTTGTGATGTCACACTTTTACTGTAGACAGAATCACGGGGACGTTCCACGGAGGTGCGTTGAGCGCCCTGTGGTGTCACGCAGGCGCGTTGCCTTTTAGTACAGTGCGGTTTACTTCAGTTCGAATCAAAGGAGCTTTATCGGCATCATGAGAAACACGTTTACGCCACCAAAGTGGGAAATAAAAACATTAAGTGTTCGTACAGTTAGTAAAGATTTACCATCCGAGAGAAAACACACCTCAAAGCCCGGTTCGCTGCGTTTTGAGGAAACATGACGCTGAACCCAGAAACTGCAGCGAAACAATGAACAACGTTTGAGAGTGAATGTTCCCCTGAAGATACTCAGTGTGTGTGTGTGTGTGTGTGTGTGTGTGTGTGTGTGAGATGATCTGCCACCATGTTTTAGTTTGAGGGCAGAGAGGACACACACACACACTGTAAATCTGTGTTGAATATTTAAACCCTATATTTGCATCTCTTTGTCTGCAGCTGCAGCCTTTCATCACCCACTGTGTGTGTGTGTGTGTGTGTGTGTGTGTGTGTGTATTGATAAACATGTTCAGTCTGTTTGATCCTGAATGTCTCATGTGTTACTGCTTCATGTTGTGATCATGTGACCTGAGGTTGTCAGACTCTCAGCCTGTGTGTGAGATCACATACGAGTGCACAGAGTGACTCGACTCAGAGACGCTCCAGAAGGAGTTTCATAGTTGATTTTAAGTAGAAACTCTGAACATAAAGTGGACCTGACCAGGTGAGGTCTGCAGCATCGGTTACCATGGTGATGGTGCCAGATCAAAAGAGAGTCAACTTTATAAGATGGAAACTCAACTGAAGACTCATCGTACTGACACACTGATCTCAGTACATGGTACAGTTGTGTGTTTACATCCTGATCATGTCACCTGTAGTTTGTTTACATCGTCTACTTCCTTTTCTTTTCCCCCTTCTTCTTCTTCTTCTTCTTCTTTTTCTTCTCCTCGTCTGTCTGACAGGTGTGATCAGTGACACAGGTGTCGATGTATAAACAGATGTTTGATTCGTGTCTCTGTGGGAAGTGAACTTTATAAAAACAGTGTGTGTGTATTCTGTTATTGTAGAAACACGCACACACACACACACACAGCTGGTGGTCAGCTGTTACATAACGGTCATGTGACCAAGTGTCTGACCTCATCCTCACCTGTCTGTGTGTCTCTATTCTCCCACTAAACAAACCAGTCTCTCTCTCTCTCTCTCTCTCTCACTGGTTTCCTCTTTTTATGGCTCATTTCCTGCTTCCTGTTTCCTGTTGGGCTCCACTTCCTGTTCTCAGGGACGCTCAGTGTGTTGTCCTGCATTTGGAGGACGTCTTGTTCTCTGGGTGAAGAGTCACGGTTCACAGAGGACAGGAGCTGTGTTTAATGCAAATTCATGTATCTGAGGTAAAGAGATATAAATACAGCCAATCACAGCGCAGGATCCCTCCTGTACAGTGACCCTCACTTATTAATGAGAGAAAACTGGACGAACGCTCATTTGCATGTCGGCATTTATCAGTGTGGACGTTAGCAGGAACCTCTGCACCAGGAGGAACCCAGGGCCCTCTGCACCAGGACGAACCCAGGGCCCTCTGCACCAGGACGAACCCAGGGCCCTCTGCACCAGGAGGAACCCAGGGCCCTCTGCACCAGGACGAACCGAGGGCCCTGTGCACCAGGAGGAACCCAGGGCCCTCTGCACCAGGAGGAACCCAGGGCCCTCTGCACCAGGACGAACCGAGGGCCCTGTGCACCAGGACGAACCCAGGGCCCTCTGCACCAGGAGGAACCCAGGGCCCTCTGCACCAGGACGAACCGAGGGCCCTGTGCACCAGGACGAACCCAGGGCCCTCTGCACCAGGACGAACCCAGGGCCCTGTGCACCAGGAGGAACCGAGGGCCCTGTGCACCAGGACGAACCCAGGGCCCTCTGCACCAGGACGAACCCAGGGCCCTGTGCACCAGGACGAACCGAGGGCCCTCTGCACCAGGAGGAACCCAGGGCCCTCTGCACCAGGAGGAACCCAGGGCCCTGTGCACCAGGACGAACCCAGGGCCCACTGCACCAGGAGGAACCCAGGGCCCACTGCACCAGGAGGAACCCAGGGCCCTGTGCACCAGGACGAACCCAGGGCCCTGTGCACCAGGAGGAACCCAGGGCCGTCTGCACCAGGAGGAACCCAGGGCCCTCTGAACCAGGAGGAACCCAGGGCCCTGTGCACCAGGACGAACCCAGGGCCCTGTGCACCAGGAGGAACCCAGGGCCGTCTGCACCAGGAGGAACCCAGGGCCCTCTGAACCAGGAGGAACCCAGGGCCCTGTGCACCAGGAGGAACCCAGGGCCCTCTGCAGCAGGAGGAACCCAGGGCCCACTGCACCAGGAGGAACCCAGGGCCCTCTGCACCAGGAGGAACCCAGGGCCCTCTGCACCAGGAGGAACCCAGGGCCCTCTGCACCAGGACGAACCCAGGGCCCTCTGCACCAGGACGAACCCAGGGCCCTGTGCACCAGGAGGAACCCAGGGCCCTCTGAACCAGGAGGAACCCAGGGCCCTCTGCACCAGGAGGAACCCAGGAACCTCTGCACCAGGAGGAACCCAGGGCCCTCTGCACCAGGAGGAACCCAGGACCCTCTGCACCAGGAGGAACCCAGGGCCCTCTGCACCAGGAGGAACCCAGGGCCCTCTGCACCAGGAGGAACCCAGGACCCTCTGCACCAGGAGGAACCCAGGGCCCTCTGCACCAGGAGGAACCCAAGGCCCTCTGCACCAGGAGGAACCCAGGACCCTCTGCACCAGGAGGAACCCAGGGCCCTCTGCACCAGGACGGACCCAGGGCCCTCTGCACCAGGAGGAACCCAAGGCCCTCTGCACCAGGAGGAACCCAGGGCCCTCTGCACCAGGAGGAACCCAGGGCCCTCTGCACCAGGACGGACCCAGGGCCCTCTGCACCAGGAGGAACCCAAGGCCCTCTGCACCAGGAGGAACCCAGGACCCTCTGCACCAGGAGGAACCCAGGGCCCTCTGCACCAGGAGGAACCCAGGGCCCTCTGCACCAGGAGGAACCCAGGACCCTCTGCGCCAGGAGGAACCCAGGGCCCTCTGCACCAGGAGGAACCCAGGGCCCACTGCACCAGGAGGAAGTTGGTTGTTTTCAGGTGCCACATTCATCAGCACCTGATCATTTGTTCGCTGTGATTGGTCAGATAAGAATGTTCCATGAATCACACGTGAATCCCATCATTAGATGATTATGTGCTGGTTTATATGTTTGAGTGATAATAATAATAATGATAGTACCTTGGATTTACACAGCACTTCTCTGGATGCTTTACAAAGAACAAAACAACCAAAGAAAGAAAGATAAATAATATAATATAATACAAAGATGAAATAATCCATACGATGGGGAGCAGTGCAGAGAAGGAGAGGAAGACAGTTTTTAGAGGTGGTTGTTGATAAATGAGGGTCAATAAGTTTAATCTCTTTAGTTATCATCAAATTTACTACAGCTTATTAAATATTAATCACATTAAACAAAATCACATGAATCTGACGCTGAGTTAAAATAATAAAGTAAAAGATCCTGAACGTCACAGGAACTTAGTTAAAGTCTATAAATCTACAGTATAAAAACACACAGGTATGATCAGGGACAGAGGAGCAGACAGGTGAGCGCCCTCACAGTAACATCACTTCCTGTGCGCAGATAAAACTTTGTTTTGTCTACACGCTGATAAATCTGTGTGTGTGTGTGTGTGTGTGTGTCAGGCGTGTCTGTACTTGATGTTCTCTCTTCATCTTGTCTCTAAAACAGTGGATCTGAACCCGCATCACCCTCAGTCTGTCTGCCTGTCTGTCTGCCTGTCTGCCTGCCTGTCTGTCTGTCTGTGTTTTCAGCTTTGTCCTGACAGAGTCTCTGTGAGTCAAATAACACCTTGCAGTTGATGCCAGGTGTTTCACAGTGTCTGTGTTTCACTCGTTTGTCTCTGGAGAGAAAAATGTTCCAGACTCTCTTATAACGTGTCTGAGTTTTGAGAGTTGTTGAGTCAGAGGAAACTTTGTAAACTTTGTTCAACACTGTCTGTGACAGAATCTGAATTATTTTCTCCCCTCCTAAAAATCCGGCAAATATAACAGCTAACTTTCAGTCGCTGCTACAGTGTTAAGTTGATGTGTTCAGCAGCGCATTAACAGACCTGTGTCTTTTCCTGAGTGCTCTTCTCTGTGTTCTGTTCACTGAAGACGACCATGAGTGAAAGATCCTTAAGACGTTCTCACCCGCCACATCATTGACTGCCTCACACTTTGAGATCCCGTCTGAAAACACACTTTTTTAAGCTGCCATATTAAGTCTGATTTAATGATGACACACATATCGAGACTTGTACTGATCACTAATCTATGTAACGTCTAGTTATGTTATTAACTTACTATTGTATTCGTTTTCTGTAACCGCTTATCCTGGTGGCGCCTCTTCCAGCTGACACTGGGCGAGAGGCAGGGTTCACCCTGGACAGGTCGCAGGGCTGACACATAGAGACAGACAACCATTCACAAGTTGAGCTGTTTTTTTGGTGTTTCTGACTTCTGATTGGTCCTCACTCTGTCCTCTTCGTCTTCTTCTGTTTAATCCTCAGGTCGGAAGTTCTGAAGACTGTTTAACTTCCTCTACAGACGCCCTGGGAACTGCACCGCTAACAGCTAGCAGCTAACGGCTAACAGCTAGCCAGTGGGGCAGTGCTGTAGTTGGTGTTCAGGCTGTTGGATGGCAACAGGAGTGAACTACTGGAGCTCTTATGAACCCAGTTACAAGGTGAGATTTACCAACTGACTGATTAAAACAGGAAATGAAAGGAGATAAAGATCCATTTTCTGCCTCTTATGCGAGAGGTGTTGGCAGCAGGTGAAAGTCCAGACGTCCCTCTCCTCAGCACCGTCTCCAGCTCCTCCTGGAGGATTGGAGGCGTTCCCACACCAGGGGTCTCATTTATAAAACAGAGCGTAGCATCCACACTAAAAACAGACAAAAGCCAAAAATGGCGTGCACAAAACATGTTCGACAGTTTGTACAATCAGGCTTCACCTCACCATCTGTGTCGCCAGTTTCCTGTCTCCAAAATCTTGGTCAGCATGTGTCAAATTTTCTCCTGTCAGGTCTGTTTTTATAGATCACAGCTCTTATGTGTGAAGTGGCGTGCGCCTCTTTCAGGCCTTGTTTTGTGCGGCGAGGCCTGAAAGAGGCGTTGGAGGTGTTGTCAGTTGTGGACAGAACCTCTGCTGGTTGAGATGTGAAAGGTCTTAAAGAGAGTCAAGTCCAGCTGTGCACGATAAAGCACTGAAGATCATGTGAGAAGATTTTGTTGAAGATCATTTCCTGGTCATGTGAGATGAAGTCTGTGACGTCATGTGACGCTGTCAGCTGTTCTGGGCTCAGTTTGACCTCCTCTGTGTTGTTGTTCCTGTTGTTGGTAATAAAGGTTGAATTGAATGTGTTCTGCAGGTGAGCGAGTGCGTGTGGGGCGGCGAACAGGAGTCCAGCAGTGAGGAGGGAGGAGGCGGGGTCACATGGGACACACACGCCATGGAGGTCAAAGGTCAACTCATCTCGGCACCTGGTGAGAACCGTGCATGTGTTCAGGCCCAGACGCACCGAACTGACTTCAGAAAGCAGACGGTTGTGTCGCCTCACGTCAACATGTCTCCTGTGTTCACAGACATGGATGTAAACTGTCAGAGAAACTTGACTGGTGGGCGGAGTCAAGCGTCAGGGTGGTTACTGTGGTTTCTATCTGAAATGAATCTGGATTCACTGATGAGCCTGTAGCTGATTGTTATAGAGACCTCTGTAACATTTTATTTCAGGTTATTTTAACAGATGTGTGACAGCTGACGTGATGCGTGAGATCGAGAATACGCTTCACTCATTCACACATCACCTGCTGTATGCTGACATGTATGATGAGAACAAACAGCAACAGAATGATGTTTAGTGTGTGTGTGTGTGTGTGTGTGTGTGTGTGTGTGTGTGTGTGTGTGTGTGCGTGCGCGCAGACCCTCTCACCTGTCCTGACAGGAAGCAGAGGGAGCGAATGGCAGAGCTGCAGGAGAGGAGGCGGGGCCTGCAGGCGCTGCTGAGCACACGACTGGCTGAGCTAAGACGCATCTGTCTGCAGGAGGCGGTGAGTGATGTCATCATGTAACAGGGGTTGTCCAATCAGAATGGACCGTCCTGTGTTGAATAAGACGTAATGTGCGGTGTGTGTGTTGATTGGTCAGGAGCTGACAGGTGCGGTGCCCAGTGACTTCCCCCTGGAGGCGGGAGAGAAACCCCCCTGTGTCCGCCGGAGAGGGGGCGCGCCTCGCCAAGGAAACAGGAAGTGTCGAGTGGAGGTGAGAGTCGTGCTCTTGTAACCAAATCACATGTAGATTCTGATTGTGAAGGAAACACTGAATGATCATGATGATGAAGGGCGCCCACTGTCTCACCTGGTAGAGCAGGTACCTCATGTACAAAGGATGTGTCCTCACTGCAGCGGCCGTGGGTTTGATTCCCACCCGCAGCCCTTTGCTGCATGTCCTCCTCCCTCTCTTTGCCCCTTGCTATATTCATCCAATCTATTAAAGCCCCAAAAAATCTTTAAAATAACAGGCTGTGAATCAGAGACAGCATCACAACTATTTTTGTAATTTTTGCGTACCCTCCCTCACAGTTTCACTGGAGAAAAAAAAAAGCCTCATTACATCACATCACACATCGCAATTTTTAAAAAGAGCTGCCGTGAAATGAGACATGACCACAAGGCTGTCATCACCCTTCAGGCTCCACCGATCAAAAACTCAAAAGCCTTTTTCATAAAAACTGAATCCAGGTTGTGAACATTGTCCTCACTGTGTAGGCTAAGTTCAATATTTTCTCACCTTCCTGAACAGTGTTGTGGGGTATGCTTGTTTTTGTCACCTTGCTGGCTACGAAATAAAAGTGTCCCACAGGTTTTTGGAGTAAAGCATGTGCTCCCAGGTCAGAGGGCAGATGGGCTGTGTCTCGTGTGTCTGAGACGACGTACTGCAAATTAATATCTCGCTGACAGTCTTTATGTAATGTGTCCTATTATGCTGAGTATATGGAGAACAAAAAGAATGCTGATATCAGTAGAAAGCTAAGAGTCTTCTCTTTCTAACAGTGAATCACTCCATTTTTTATTCAACTTTTCATTTTAATTGATTTATCATAATATGTCATGATTTATTATAATTACGGCCGAGCGTTTCAGGCTGCGACAAGCCCAAAAACAGCCCGCGAAATCCTGGAGGGAGCAGGTTTGCAGTCAGTATGTCTGCCGAGTCATTTCACCTCCTGTTTACTATCGTCCTGTGTGTGTGTGTGTGTGTGTGTGTGTCTGTGTGTGTCCAGGAGGAAGACTCTCAGCGTTCGAAGCCGAAGAAAACTTTATTCAGTGGAGCTCTGAGGAAACACAGCGACCCTGAACACAACACACACACACACCACGGCAAGAGGACCGTACACAGAGGCTGCCACACAGGTAACACACACACACACACACACACACACACACACACACACACACACACACACTACACATGCACACACACACACACACAGCTGGCAGCAGATGAGAGGCCATTGTTTCAGGAAGGCGAGGAAACTTGTTTCTTCCTGCCTTTATTCTGAATCTGACTCTGTGTGTGTGTGTGTGTGTGTGTGTGTGTGTGTGTGTGTCTGCAGACGACACAGTGAGGTCAGAGAGCAGCTCCACGTCAGACTCAACAGGACTGGATAATGGTAACACCCTGCTGCAGCGCCTCCTGCTGGCTCACTGTGGAAACAACACTATTATTATCATGCTCTTATTTTGATAGTCTGATCCAGGATGTGATGCAAGAAAACACCAGAGGAACTGTTACTGATAATAAACTGTTCCTTTGTCTGTCAGATGACGGCGTGTCTCAGTGTCGCCCCCCCCTGGTCGCTGCTGGTTCTCCAGTGGAGGTTTTCTACCAGAACAAAACCAGGAGGAACTCACTGCACAACAGGTACACACACACACACACGCAGTGTTCTTGCTGTCTCAGTGGGGATATTATGACCTTAGTTTTATTTATAAAGCCCAATATCACAAATACAATTTGCCTCACAGGGCTTTACAGCATATGACATCCCTCTGTCCTTTAGACCCTCACAGCTGATCAGGAAAAACTCCCCAAAAACCCTTTAACGGGGGAAAAATGGTAGAAAGCTCAGGAAGAGCAACTGAGGAGGGATCCCTCTTCCAGGACGGACAGACGTGCAATAGATGTCGTACAGAACAGATCAGCATGATAAATTAACAGTGATCCGTATGACGCAGTGATTAGAGATGCATTATATTATGTCAGGCTGATAAATTATCAGCTAATAATGGGATATTTTTATAAGTATGCATTATTCTGATACTTAGAATTATGAGGCCAGCCAACTTTCATTGACTAAACAAGGGCAGCGTCTAAACACCGGACGCAGTGGGTGGAGCTACATGTGCCTTTCAACTTGGTTTGTGAGCTGCCAATAAACACAGAGAAGAAGAACAGCTGCAGCAAAACATGTCACAGTGTGGATGTCTTTCGTAGTTCTAAGGTGCCGAGGGTCTGATCTCCAACCGCCAGACACAGGTTAGACGCAGCGCTGAAGAACCGTCTGTGTTAGCACGAGCTAATTAGCAGCAGCGGCTAACATCCAACACCGAGCTTTAAAAAGGCTCGACTGTGTTGTTAGACTTATTAATAACAGCTCGTCATGTGATGCTACAGTTAGTGATTGTTTGTTTCATTACCACTCTGACTGCGTGTGTGCGACACAGTGTGTGTGTGTGTGAGACACATTGCAAGCCGTTATTAATAAGTTCAACAACAGAGTCAAGCCTTTAAAAGCTCGATATTGGGTGTTAGCCGCTGCTGCTAATTAGCTCGTGCTAACACTCTGGAGACGGTCCTTCAGCGCTGCGTCTAACCTGTTTAAAAGCTGCAGGAAGTCTGTTGATCTGGTGGGGTGTCTGGTGGTCGGATATCAGACCCTCGGTGCAGTCCTGTTGTCTACGTCCACACTGTGACATGTTTGTCCTCTAGACAGCTGCTGCAGTTGTTCTTCTTCTCTGTGTTTATTGGCGGCTCACAAACCAAGTTTAAAGGTACATGTAGCTCCACCCACTGTGTCGGATGTGCAGACGCTGCTCTTGTTAAGTCAATGAAAGCAGTCTGGCCTCGTATTATCAGCACTATTAATCGGCTGTAATTTGAATTATCAGGCAAATGCCTCCTTATAAAAATGTCCCATTATATAAATCGTGCATCACTAGTTCACTCTGCTGGGTCTAAATGTTTGTATTCAGTCGCAACAGCTGCTCCTCTCATCGATTGATCTGATTTGATCAGCTCTGATGGATCAATTATCCGCCCTGCCAGTCACAAACTCATGGAGATCTCCACCCGCGCTGCGTTCACTGACCCACATAAACCCTGCGAATTTAGAGACTGGACACAGAATGATACAGAGACACACAGGCGTTTACAAAAGTAAAAACTAGTGCAGTGTTCTGGTGGATAACGGGGTTTCCTTCTGACATCATCATCATGTCATTCAGTCTCTCACTCGTCCCTCTTCTCTTTCAGGACTGACCATCCAGAGACTCTTCACAAGCCCCAGCCCCTGCCCCCCTCCCATCCTCCCCCCCTCCATCCTCCTCCTCCTCCTCCCCCTCGCTCTCAGGACTCCTCCTCCTCGTCCGGCCCCTCTGATCCAGGTCCAGCGGGGGAGGGCAGGGTCAGGGTTAACGCAGCTCGTCATAGTAACAGCTCCGACGGCCTCCTGGAACGCATCACCCCCCCAGAGGAGGAGGGAGGGGCACAGCAGGGGGGATTGTGGGTAAATGGTCTGCAGGGGTCCAGAGGAACGAACACGGCAGGAGCACTGAGGAGCTCCGAGACACTGACCGACGGTAGGACGAGGGGAAGGGCGAGGACAAATAACAGCCTCACAGAGGGCGGAGGAGCGGGGCGAGGAAGAGGAGGAGGCAGAGGAGGAGGAGGAGGGTACAGCGAGGTCCTGCTGGACTACGTCTGGGGGAAACAGCAGCAGCTGCAGCGACAGCAGTCCCAGCCCAACAACAGGCAGCCAATCACATCACAGCAACAGCTGCTCTACAATGGCTACTCCTCCCAGCAACCGTCTGGAGCCCCGCCCACCTACCGCGGTCACCTAGGCGACCAGCGGCGAGTCAAAGTGACCCGCACCAAGTCCTGCGGCCCCTTCCTCCCAGTGCAGCAGAGCCAGACTGATACCCATAATCCTCCTCTGTCTGCCATCCAGCCAGACCCCCACCCCCATCTGCTGCCCCCTAGACCACCACAGCTGCCCCCCGCCCAGGACGCACAGCTGGAGGAGGCCACCAGGAGCCTCCACAAGGCCCTCGCCCTGGAAGGTACGCATCAGCAAAGTAGTCTAACCCTAACCATGCCCCCTCAGACCCTCTCCGGCCCCCACAGGTCCTCTCAAGCACCATCAGGTCCCCTCAAGTCCTCTCACGTCCTCTCAGGCCCCCTCGGGCCCCCTCAGGCCCTCTGAGGTCCCCTCAGGCCTCTTCAGAACCCATCAGACTCCCTCAAGTCCTCTCAGACCCCCCTAAGGTCCTCTCAGGTCCTCTCAGACCCCCTCAGGTCCTCTCAGACTCCCTCAAGTCCTCTCAGGCCCCCTCAGGCCCTCTAAGGTCCTCTCAGGTCCTCTCAGGTCCTCTCAGACCCCCTCAGGCCCTCTCAGGTCCTCTCAGACCCCCTCAAGTCCTCTCAGGTCCTCTCAGACCCCCTCAGGTCCTCTCAGACTCCCTCAAGTCCTCTAAGGTCCTCTCAGGTCCTCTCAGGTCCTCTCAGACCCCCTCAAGTCCTCTCAGGTCCTCTCAGACCCCCTCAAGTCCTCTCAGGTCCTCTCAGACTCCCTCAGGTCCTCTCAGACCCCCTCAGGTCCTCTCAGACCCCTTCAGGTCCTCTCAGGTCCTCGCAGACCCCCTCAGGTCCTCTCAGACCCCCTCAGGTCCTCTCAGGTCCTCGCAGACCCCCTCAGGTCCTCTCAGGTCCTCGCAGACTCCCTCAAGTCCTCTCAGACCCCCTCAGGTCCTCTCAGACTCCCTCAAGTCCTCTCAGACCCCCTCAGGTCCTCTCAGACCCCTTCAGGTCCTCTCAGGTCCTCGCAGACCCCCTCAGGTCCTCTCAGGTCCTCGCAGACCCCCTCAGGTCCTCACAGACCCCCTCAGGTCCTCACAGACCCCCTCAGGTCCTCAAAGACCCCCTCAGGTCCCAGACCTGCTTGCTGCTGCTGTTAGTGAACAGATTGAACCTAAAGTTGAGCAGGTTTTAAATCTGAGTGTGTGAAGATAAAATCTCATAAATGTTTAATGCAGAGCTGAAACTGGGTCACTGCAGCAGAAACTGTGTGACGGTCTGCTGCACCAAGGTCTCACTGCAGAGGGGAGGGGACGCCACCTGGTGGAGCTCAGTGAAACTGACCTGGACTAACACGCAGACACAACTCAGTCTGATGTCAGTTAAACTGTGATTCTGGGACTTTGGTCCAAAAATGAAGCTCAGATATCGAACAGTTCTTCACATCACCACCTTCATGTAACGACACTTTCACACCTGTAATAAAAATACGGTTTTAGATATAAAAACTGTCCCAGGTGGACAAATAATGGAGGCACGAAGATGGTGTGTAGGCGGAGCTTACCTGCACACACACATTAACACCTACTGTACTTTTAATGTTTTCTGTGTGTGTGATTGACAGGTCTGAGGGACTGGTACCTGAGGAACACAATAGGCTCCACCCACCAAAACCAGACCAATGGAAAGGTCAACACGGGGGTCAGTACGAAGATGAACGGAGCGGTCAAAGGTCAGGCCGGAGGGGGAGGAGCTCTGCAGGGCAGACGGAGGACTCACGGTGGCGTCCAGCTGTCGACCTATCAGACGGATCAGACAAACCATCACAACGTTCCGACGCATCACAAAAAGACGCTGCCACATTCAGCCACGTTCCACGGACATCCACTGCATGGCAGGTAGGTGTCCGCTCACCTGTACAGGTAGAGATCCACAGCTGTGAGAACACCTGTACAGGTACGGATCTCTCACACCTGTCTTACTCTCTTCATCTCTCTCAGGTCTATGGACGGTTCTCTCTACCACGATTTCCCTCCTCAGAAACAGGAAGACCAGCCGTCTCCTGGAACTCTGGTCTGAGTCACCGACCAATCAGGACGCTGACAGACAGACACATGGGCCAATCCCGGGCTGGCTTCCTGGGATCACCACCTGTCTGGACTGCGTCCTGCAGGATCTTCAGGGGAACCAGGAGAACCAGGACCATGGTGGTTCTCTTCAGGTCACACCAGCAGCTGCGTCCTGCCCACAGCTTCAACTGAAACCCTGCCCACCATGATGTCACACAGTGGATGATGATGTCATTGTCCTGTTGGCGGCTGCAGTCTGACCTCAGGGTGGGGTCTGGACTGGACTCAGGAACTGGAAACGAGTTTAATGACATTGATGTGTGAACATCGTTGAACCGACCGGCCCAAAGGGTTTCTGGGTAAAAACTCAGCTGTCACGTGACACGTTAAAACTGACCTGCAGTTTTTTTTCCTGCTGGACGTTTTCTAAATTTTCTACGACGACGTCTTTGATCTGACTCTGCTCAGACAATCAGGACCAAACCAGAGTTTTATATCAGCTTTTGATAGAAGTGATGATGATGATGATGAAAGTGTTGCACTCTCACCAGCTGACATCACCAGCTCCGCCCACCAGACCAGCAGTTTTTAAAGAGTGAACCTTTTGATAAACGGACCTGTTCGATCCCTCAGGTGAGTCCAGGTGAGTCCAGACAGAAACCAGCAGGTGACACTCTTCAGGTATTCTCATGTCTCTGCACTAAAAGTCTGACGAGGTCTTCGGTCTGAGAGCAATAAGAGGACCGCGGAGTCCACGTCATGTTCTGGTTGAACCCTTTTAACTTTTCAGGACGAAAATCGTTTGCAGCGACAATCAGACGATGATGTCACAGTGTTGATTGATTGATTGATTGATTGGTTTGTTCATCGACTGAACGGAGCTTCAGTGAAACTCTTTTGTACAGATGTCCATGAACTCAACATGAATGAAATGCAACTTTGAAAAAAAATGAAATCAGTGTTTAATGGAGGTCGGATGGATTCTGATCCGTCAACATGTTGATTATTGAATATTGATTAGTAATCAATAACACGTCTCTCTGTGTGTTGTGATGAAAATGTGTTTTAGTTCCTGACTGACGACGTCTGTGCTTTTTATTCTGAGTCCACTTCAATCATTCAGCTTCATAGAAACCAGTCTGACCTCCAGCTGCCTCCGACAGGAAGCCACGGTCACATGACGCTGTCACATGATGATGTCACACGGTGATGTCACATGATGCTGTCACATGATGATGACACACGGTGATGTCACATGATGATGTCACATTCAGACACATGAAGAGGAAACTGTTCACCCAGAACCAGAGATCAGGGGTGCCCTTCATTATGCTAACTTATGCCTCCTCTCTCCTCCTCTGTCATACTCGTGCCTCCTCTTTCCTCTTTTCTTCTCTCTCCTCTCACTTCTCCTTGCCCTTGCTTTCTCTTCTCTTTGCCTCTCACCTCCTTTCTCCTCCTCTGAATTCCTCTCTTCTCTTTCCTCCACTTGCCTCCACTCTCACATAGTCCTCCTCTCTCCTCCTTTCACCTCCTTTGTCCTCCTCTCGCCACCTCCTTTCTCCTCTCTCATCTCCTCTCCCCTTCCTCCTCTCTTCCTCTCTTCTCTCCTCTTTTCCTCTCCACTACTCTTGCTTCCTTTCCCCTCTTTTCACCTTCTCTCTCCTCCTCTCCTAATCCATCCGATTCTCTCTTTCTCTGTCCACCTCTCATCTCCTCTTTACTTCTCTCTCCTTCTCTTGCCTCCTCTGTCCCCCTCTGTCTTTGTCTCTCCTCCTTTCACCTCTTTCCTCCTCCTCTGTCCTCCTCTGTCCTGTAACCTGGAAATCTTTCCCCCTCCGCCATGATGGAGGGTCTTCTAATCCCTCAGAAACACCTCAAGGAGACGAGGAGAGAGGAGACATGGAGAGAGGAGATGAGAAGATGAGGAGAGAGGAGGCTTCAGGAGGAGTTTAGAGTAAGGAAACACAGGTGTGTCCTACACAGAAGTCTTTTATCAAGTGGTGTGACTACGGAGGCCCTCGAGGGTCATGGTGAGAGTTTTTGCTGCGGCACACAGTGAATCTCTCTCCTTGGTCCTCGTGTCCCGTCCTCACGTCTCTTCCTTGTCTCCTCAGTCCTCCCATCTCTTCCTCGTCCCCTCAGTCCTTACATCTCTTCCTCATCTCCTCAGTCCTCACGTCACTTCCTCGTCTCCTCCACTCACATCTCCCATTGGCAGGACTAAGCTGAGAGGAAAGGAAGCGAGTGAGTGAAATGAGGAGACATGTTAGGATGATGAAATGCACCTCGACTGTTAACGTCACACAGCGCCCCCCACAGGACACATATACGCAGCTTTAGATCATTATGGCCAAACACAAGCCCCGCCCACCTCCAAAGGTCAGCCCACAGGATTGGACGCTGCGGCTGCTGCCGATGATGATCAGTGACCTGCTGCTGGCGAACGTTTGTCTTCACGTCTGACTGGATGATGTCATTTAATTTGACATCTGATTGGCTGCAGCAGCTGTCATGTGACCGCAGCTTCAGAGGAGCAGAAAGAGTCCCAGCATGCACTTCTTCTAACTCACACCAAAGCAGAACAGAAACGTGTAAATACTGAACTCTGTGTCCGTCTGAATCTGATACGACCCTGCAGCTCAGACGCCCCCGCAGAACGTCACCAGCCACAAACCAAACCCTGTCCACATTTCTAAAGACGTCTGTTGATGGATGTTACTCACCTCTGTCTGATGTGTCACAGTGTGAAGTGTTTCCTGCTGCTGAGGACGACTCTGACGTGTCCTCAGTGTCCTCACAGTGTTTGCTCAGAGTCCATCAGGCTCAGTACTGTACAGTACCAGTACCAGTTCTGGGTACAATGCTATGTCGTACCAGTATTTGTTCCGTGTCCCCCTTCAGGTCCAGAACCAGCTGTTGTCCAGCCATGTGGACAATCTGTCAGTGTGACATCACAGCGGTCTCTGCTGTGATGCATTCAGGTGCACTCTGTACAGTCCAAACTCTCTGTAAAAATCATTTTCTATCTTTTTGGACTCTTTTGTCATTTGTACTTTTTCACTCTTTCTGCTGTTCGAGGTGAAAATTAACAATGTAAATAGATGATTGACACACTGTAAACAGGATGTTTTTAAATAAAGCTTTCTCTTTACTGTTTCCAGATATCTGCCTGATAATAAATCAGTGTGTACAGTTTCATTTGACGAGTGAGTTCACAGTCATAAATGTTTGAAGCCACGTTTATCCACGTGTGTAATCTTTGATTACTCTGGGCCAGAGTGGAAGGACCCTGAACGCCACATGATAAGAATACTGCAAAACTTCAGTTAAACACCCCGTCCCTTTTACCAGCCTGGTGTGGCTGAACAACTGTCTCAAATAGAGGCCTGGTTGGGTTTCCAAGCACTTCATTTTTAGAGAAGTTCTTTGGATGTATAAATCCGGTTGCTGGCTCTCCACCTGAGCTAATGTTAGTTAGATCGCGCATACAAATATAAATATGTAAACTTTTGTCATTATGAACATTGTTAGCTCTGTTACAGCTTAAAGATGTGACTCCCCACGTTACCTCTGAGGGCTAAAACTGTACATTAGTAGTTGAGCTAGCACGTTGAAAGGCAGATAGTTAAAGTGTTTATGTTGTATTGACTTAAAAGTGGGGCGCACTGACAGAATGACACACTGACAGTTTCCGTGATTATGTACAGCACACCATACCATGACTTAGTCATACCAAACATTAGAAAACAACACCAACATTGGTCCACAGGGGGAGCCACAGCCATCGGTCACATTTTAGCCATTTTGAAGCATTTTCCTGTTGTTATAGCGCCACCCAGTTGCCAATTAGAGTTAAATTTCTCCAGTCACCTTGAGGCGTCCTGTTCTACATATCTACCAAGTTTAGTAAAAATCCATATGGCGGTTAGGCCTAGATAAGAAATGAGCTCTCTAGCGCCCCCATTTTGTTTGATGGGGTCAATAATGGAGGGGTCCCCTCAGATTATGTGTGGTCATATGCCTACAAAGTTGCGTGGTGATGGGTGAAACCCTTGAGATGTTATACACCTTTATGTGATGAGCCACGCCCTCCGCAATATTCATTGCCTTATAGAAGCTCAGTTTTAGTAAGTTTTCCAACTTTTGCCAAGAGGGAACTTTAGATATTGGTCCCTAGATTATGTTCACCCAGTTTCATGCAGATCGCTCAAACTTCCTAGGAAGAGATCCATTTGAAGTGTTTTTCAAAACATTCAAAATGGTGGAAAATCTATATAAGTGGAAGTTATGGGTTCTTGAGGCAAATGTGTTCCTCATGAGGAGAGGCATCTCTGTGCAAAGTTTCATGTCTCTACCACATACGGGGCATGAGATATGCCCATTCAAAGTTTGACATTTCAATGGGTTGCTATAGCGCCCCCCTTTGGCCAATTGATGTAATATTGCTTCGTTGGCATCCTCCCATGACCCTCTACCACTGTGCCACATTTCACATGGATTGACCAAGTCAGTGAGGAGAAAAACATGGAACACACACACACACACACACAGAGTTTTCATCATTATACGGTAAGATACACAGACAAAAATAATACAACATGACATAAGAAAACAAAAGGAGGAGAAAGGTATAGTCAGTGTTGATGGATAGATAGATAGATAGATGTGTCCTCAGGTGGAGGCTGTAACCACCTGAAGGGTTAAATTAAACAGTTTAACAACTGCACAGCTGTGTTTCCTTCAAACACATCAGAAACACTGAGGAAGAGGAAGGTAGGATGTGTGTGAAGGAGAGGAGGAGATGAGGGGAGGAGTGAAGGAGGAGTGTGTTCAGTATTGGGACGCGGCCCGTCCTCTCAGGTAAACAGAACTTTGTTCCTCGGTGACATTAAACACTTCAAACCGGTGAAATCTCTCTAACGGCGGGTGTGTGCGGAGCGGGGATGTGTCCCGGTGTTGTCCCGGTGCTGAGGGCTGATCTGGGTCAGATGAAGCAGATCAAACCGTTAAACTCTGAACTCTTTTCATGTTCACATCACACAAAGTTCCTGCTGTGTTAGCAGTTAGCTTCAGTTAGCATCGCTCCGTTAGCCTGCCGGGGATTAAAACCCGGGCTAAACTTTTAGCTCGGTTTAGTGTCAGCTCCGTGGGGACCGGGACTAACGTTACCAGCTCTAACGGTACCGGGTACCTGCTGTCCACCGTCATTTAAAGTATGTGTGTTCATACGGAACTCAGTTAGTACCACTTAGCATTGTGCCGTTAGCCGGCTGCTGCTCGTGGAAGCTAACTGACCTGTAACCGGAGCTAACCAGCGCTCAGTGACCGGAGCTAACCAGCGCTCAGTGACCGGAGCTAACCAGCGCTCAGTGACCGGAGCTAACCAGCGCTCAGTGACCGGAGCTAACGGGGGCAAAGTGACCGGAGCTGGACCGACTTCACCGCTGCTGGTTTTATTCGGTGTTACCGGGTTTCCTCAGGCTGAGTGTTCAACAGGTCACTGACTGAACCAAACTCCATTCATATTGTGGTGAGTTTAACGGACGAAGACACAGACACACCCTGTGAGTAACTTTATGTAACTCCTATGATTAGTGTTATATATTAGGGACTGGTCGTTATTTATGGCGGGTCAAAAAGGGGGAAGCATATGTTAAAGCACAGGGAGGGACTTATGTTGCTTATTTGGCTGACGGGAGGGGCACACACACATTTAAATGGTTGAAATGTGTGTTAGTTTTACACCCTGCACACGGGTTAGGAAAGCATGTTTTCCTTAAAAATGACCCAAATGACATCATGTATCACGGCCAGGAACCTAAAACAAAAAGTGACTGTGGACAGATCATGTGCCACAAATGCTTCAGTCTGGAAAAAACCCCATAGTAAAATCTGAGCTGGAGGATTAGGGCCATGTTAAAGAAAACAAGAGAGATAGAATAAAGTCATAAATCTACAAGAATAACATCAAAATGTTATGAGATTAAATTTGTAATTTTAGGAGAACAAAGTCACAGATTAAAGATGGAGAGTCGGTAACATGATATGAAAAGTGACAGTGTGTGTACATGCAGTGTTGGGGTGACAGTAATATATGGTGTGGCAGTACTGAAGTAAGAGTTCAGGTGACACAATTACATGTATGATGTCACATAACATGTTACCACGTAGAATAAACAGTTTATTGCTTTCATTTTTCATTCATCCACACTGCTCCACCTCTGTCAGTGCACCACCAGACAAAACACCATCCAAAGGTTGTTGTGTCATGGTACAGACTACATTATAAAAGGGTGCCGACGGTGCTCAGCACCTCTGGGTCATGCTGCCCTGTGTGTTATCATGTTCACTGTGTTTACATTCATAAACCTACACCGTAACCTGTTCAGCCTTTGTGCCCTGAGGCTACTGAAAGCAGCGAGGATCAGGAGCTGACATCTGCATCTGCTGTGTTTTTTCCTCGTCCCAGTGATCAACACATCTGGGTGAAGCCATCTCATGTGCGTTTGTATGTTGGATGTGTTTCCATTCACATCTCCTATAGCTGCAGAGCAACATTAACACACACCTGTTGTTAGTCATGACTCTCTCTGCAGTGCTGCTGTAGCTGACCTGCACACTGGGAACCGGCAGACTTTGATCCTCTCTCTGCCTGTCCTTGTGTCCAAGGCTGTTGGTCACTATAGGCTGTCACGTGTTACGTAACATACCACCTGAAATCTTGTTGGTAACACATCATATTACTCTGGTACTGCTGAAACATATAATACTGTCACCCCAACACTGTTTGTCACTTTTATACCGCGTTACCCGACTTTATGATTTTAACCGATGACTCTTTCCTCCTGAAATATAAGTTTAATCGCATAATATTTTAAATTTATTCCCGAAACCTTAGATTTTTTTAACATGACCCTCATCCTCCTTTGTATAAAACAGTATGTATGTTATAATGTTTTCTTTTAAAATGACCAAAATGACACAATTTATCAGCCAGAAACTGTAAAAACAGAAATTATCGTTTGATTTTTAAATTTCTGACAGCCTCTGAACACATCATGTGCGATGAACACTTCTGTCAGATAAAAAACACCATAACCAAATGTGATCTTAAAATAGTGATGTTTCATAAAAATCACTTTATTCTACGTCTCATTGGAAATTTGTCCAAAATAAAGTGTTTGCACAACAAGAGTGTAAAACTGAGACTTTTTCCAACTCCAGGATTTCATCTCCAACTTTTAACTTTCAAACATCAAAGGGTAAGTTTTAAAAATCTTAAAAGTTATTTATGGATGAGGGAGTGTCATGGAATAACATCTGGAGCTTCAAGGAGCTTCAGTCAAACCCCAGCTGCCCCCTCCTCTGATAAATAAAGAACGGTCCCTTAGTATGTATTGGGACAATAGTTTTGGTTTCTAAACTAGATTCAAAACTTTATTGACATTTTATTGAGGTGATGAGAAATAGCTTCAGCTCACAAACTGATAAACACACAAATACTGACCAGAAATTTTAAGTCAACACTTGTTTTTGCTTCTGTTTTTTCCAGGCACTCAGTAGATATATTGATTATTTGTTCTTTTCCCAAGATAGTCCCTCCACCTGTCAGGTGTGGCACATCATCAGCATCATTACTACACAGGTGTACCTCAGGATGGTTACAATTAAAGAATGCACAGTGCTGATCACCTGGTATATTTACAGTTACACTGTAGAGGAGATCAACAGTAGAATTAACCTCACAGACAGAAGCCACAACTCTGTAAACAGCTGATATCACACACTTGGATCAGGTGTCGTTCTGTCTGCTGTCTGAAACCAGGATCTGATGTCTAATTGTGCAAACACACAAACAGGATCATCAGTGTGCTCGTAAACACTCCCACGTGTCAGGGCTCAGACTCAACTGTGAAAAGCTGAAGAAGTATTGTACATAGTAGTATAAGTATTACTCTGATCATTATGTTCTCCATTAATTGATCATCACATGTTCATGTTTTAAAGCTCACAGCGATAACATCTTCAAACAGCCTGAAAATGCTCCATTTTGTTTTTTTTGTTTTTTCACAAAAAAATAGACGGTATGAGGAAATGAGAACATGTTGGTTCCTGTCACTGTGCAGGTGGAGCATAGCTCTCTGACATAATCATGCTGTTTACGTGACGACCAAACTGCAGCCTGCGGTGGACCCCTCTGGGACCGTTACTGTCCTCTGATTGGTCGCCTGTCACCTGCCCGTCAGCATGCAACTGACCTATCAGCAGCTGCCGGCTCAGCTGAGGCGGAGCTCCAGGCTCAAGAAGCTGACGGCTGCTTTACTCGTTGCCTATGCCGTCAAGAAGCTGTCACCGTATGTCTGGAGGAGGATACAGGTGAGACACACAAACACACACACACACACACACACACACACAAACACACACACACACACACACACACACACACACACACACACACTGTGACAGCCAGATGATGAAGAGCGATGGTGACATGTGTTTGTTTTGTTATCAGGGGAGTGCAGCAGGTACACAGCTGGGTGGAGCTAACCTACCTGAGGGCGTGGTCAGCAGCTCCTCCTCCAGCTCCGTGGACAAAAAGAAGAAAGACAGCAGGTGTGTGATACCTGTCCTGTCCTTACCTGCAAGCTCTTTAGAAGCGGCTGCAGCTGCGATGACGGCTGGCACTTTGTTGAACACTTTCAGAAGTGAAAACAAGCCTGTAGCTACAAACTGTAGCAAGAAAACAGAAATCCATGAAATGACCAAAGATTTCTACATTTTTAATGTCTGTCCTCAGGTCTCCATCAGTGAACAGGGACTTTCTCCTCAGACTGTCTCGTCTGCTGAAGCTGTTGTTTCCACGGCTACTGTGTCCAGAGATCGGCCTCCTCGCTCTGCACTCACTAACCCTGATGACCAGGACCTTCCTGTCCATCTATGTGGCTTCTCTGGACGGTCTGTCTGTGTCTGTCTGTCCATCTGTCTGTCTGTCTGCCTTTATGACAGGTGTGATATTGAAGTGCATTTATTGATGGTGCAGGTATGATAGTGAGGTGTATAGTCCAGAAGGATCCTCAGGCCTTCGTCCTGCAGCTCCTGAAGTGGCTCCTCGTCGCCGTCCCTGCGACCTTCATCAACAGCGCCATCAGATTCCTGGAAGGTCAGCTGAGCCTCAGATTCAGGACTCGATTGGTCGACCACGCCTATCAGCTGTACTTCACCAACCAGGTAACACACACACACACACACACACACACACACACACACACACCACAACAGCACCTCATTTGTCCTCTCTGTCCGTCTCTCTGTGTTCCTCTGCAGACTTATTACCGTGTCAGTAACATGGACGGCCGTCTGTCCAACCCCGATCAGTCTCTCACAGAGGACATTGTGATGTTTTCAGCCTCCATCGCTCACCTCTACTCCAACCTAACCAAACCCATCCTGGATGTGGTGGTCACCTGCTACACCCTGCTGCGCACTGCCCAGTCCAAAGGTTTACCTGCTACACCTGCTACACCTGTTTACATAGTTGTCGTCCTGATGAGGAGTGTGATGACTGTCTTCTTCCTCTCTGCAGGAGCAAACACCACGTGGCCCTCCGTCATCGCTGGCCTGCTGGTGGCGTTCACTGCCAAAGTCCTGCGCTCCTGCTCGCCTCGCTTCGGGAAGCTGGTGGCCGAGGAGGCGAAGAGGAAGGGAGACCTGAGATACATGCACTCCCGCATCATCACCAACTCAGAGGAGATCGCCTTCTATGGGGGTCACAAGGTGAGCGCCCCCCAGTGGACAAACTGAACTGAAGCTTTAAATCATAACTGGAGTTTTTTCATTAAGTCATTACTATTACTTTACAATGTTTGGGTGTGTTTGATTGGTAGGTGGAGATGGCCCAGCTGCAGAGGAGCTACATGTCCCTGTCCTCTCAGATCCATCAGATTCTGCTGAAGCGTCTCTGGTACGTCATGCTGGAACAGTTCCTCATGAAGTACGTATGGAGCGCATCCGGTCTAGTGATGGTGGCTGTGCCCATCATCACCGCCACAGGATATTCCAAATATGGTAAATACACACCAATGAAACATCACACACTCCTGACATACTTTATGAGGTGATAAAGAGCTTTCCCTTCTAAAAAAACACAAAGTGAGGCGAAATACGAGAGGCCTTTACTTTTATTTCGGTGCTCCACTGACTTCCCACTGGGGAAGAGCTAGCTAGAGGCACCGCTCATTTGGCGATTACGCTGATAACGCTCCCCCGACCAATGGTGGTGGGAGGACATTGCAGCAGAAATATGGTGTCCATCTTCTGGTCTCTCCCCCTCAGGTCATCACGGTGAGTAAGTGTATGTTAGCATTGTTAGCTCTATTAGCACCATTAGCCATGCTCACACTGCTAACAATACAACTACTAAACTAAAGAGCAGCAAAATTACCTTTTAGACCAACATATGTAACGAGTCAAAAACATTCTCAGCAGTTAAGTGATTAATGCCTGACATTCCTCATCCTGTGTGACCTCTGACCTGTCAGACTCCGAGGAGGTGAAACAGGCAGCCCTGGTGATGAAGGAGGAGGATCTGGTCAGTGAGAGGACTCAGGCCTTCACCACCGCCAGAAGCCTCCTGAACGCTGCTGCCGATGCTGTGGAGAGGATTATGAGCTCATACAAGGAGGTGCACGTCCTTCCTACATCACCTCCTCTTCTCCTATTAACCCCCTCCTCTCCTTCCTGCTGTTTTCCTCCTCTTTCTGTTCCACCACTGCTCCTTTTCCTCCTCTTCCTTCACCTCAATCAAACTCAAAATGGCAGTCCTTCATTTTCACACCTTGGCTGTGACTCCTCTCTGTCTCCATCAGCCTGTATATAAACTCCTGTGTGTCCTCCTCCTCTCCTCCTCTCTGTCTCCATCAGCCTGTATATAAACTCCTGCGTGTCCTCCTCCTCTCCTCCTCTCTGTCTCCATCAGCCTGTATATAAACTCCTGCGTGTCCTCCTCCTCTCCTCCTCTCTGTCTCCATCAGCCTGTATATAAACTCCTGCGTGTCCTCCTCCTCTCCTCCTCTCTGTCTCCATCAGCCTGTATATAAACTCCTGCGTGTCCTCCTCCTCTCCTCCTCTCTGTCTCCATCAGCCTGGATATAAACTCCTGCGTGTCCTCCTCCTCTCCTCCTCTCCTCCTCTCTGTCTCCATCAGCCTGTATATAAACTCCTGCGTGTCCTCCTCCTCTCCTCCTCTCTGTCTCCATCAGCCTGGATATAAACTCCTGCGTGTCCTCCTCCTCTCCTCCTCTCTGTCTCCATCAGCCTGTATATAAACTCCTGTGTGTCCTCCTCTTCTCCTCTCTGTCTCCATCAGCCTGTATATAAACTCCTGTGTGTCCTCCTCTTCTCCTCTCTGTCTCCATCAGCCTGTATATAAACTCCTGTGTGTCGTCCTCTCCTCCTCTCTGTCTCCATCAGCCTGTATATAAACTCCTGCGTGTCCTCCTCCTCTCCTCCTCTCTGTCTCCATCAGCCTGTATATAAACTCCTGCGTGTCCTCCTCCTCTCCTCCTCTCTGTCTCCATTAGCCTGTATATAAACTCCTGTGTGTCCTCCTCTTCTCCTCTCTGTCTCCATCAGCCTGTATATAAACTTCCTACCTGTGTGTGCAGGTGACGGAGCTGGCAGGCTACACCTCTCGTGTCTCTGAGATGTTGGACGTGTTTGAAGATGTGAATCAGGGAATCTACCGGCGCTCTGCAGACAGAGAGGAGACGTCAGGACAAGAAGCAGCAGGAACAGGAGGAGCGGCAGGAGCTGTGGTCCAGCATGGTCAGAGAGTGTGTGGTCCTCTGGAGATCAGAGGTGAGAGCTGAGTTCAGTCACATTAATACTGTACACTGGGAAGGAGTGCACTTAAGACATTTTTCCCCTGGGTTTGAGCTGCCAGGCTGCCTACCTGCAGGCAAATATGTTTTTCGTAGGCGGAATCCGGGAAAATCATGAATATTAATGAGGCGATAGCCAGAGATTATCCAATCTCGTTGGTTAAGTCCCTGATCCAGTCCAAAAAGGCCAAAATCTGCCGTCACGTGACTAGATGCCTCGCTCGCGCTTCCCTAAGGAGGAGGAAGAATCACCCATATTGTAATGTGTATTTATTATTAAATTAACGTTAGTCAAACGAATCTCTCTGATTCGAGTGTGTATTATTCATTAGATTGACAATTTTTTCTGCCCTTCTATCCATGATTGTGATGCAGAAGTTGGACTGTGTAGGGTGTGTTCTACATATATCCATGGTGTAGGCTCCTAGTTTGACTTCAGAGTCTGACCTGACATGATATTATCCAGTTTTGCAATGCTGTGCGGGCTGATCTGATCACCTACCACAATTCAGATAGCCTAGGTCTAAGCCAAGCACATTAGAATAATTAGTCAATATATAAATAATTTCTACATAATGGAATTATAGCAATGCAAGTAATTATTAAATATGCAAATAATTTCTATATAATGGAATTATAGCAATGCAAGTAATTATTAAATATATAAATAATTTCTACACAATGGAATTATAGTAATGGCAAGTAATTATTAAATATATAAATAATTTCTACACAATGGAATTATAGTAATGGCAAGTAGTTATTAAATATATAAATAATTTCTACACAATGGAATTATAGTAATGGCAAGTAATTATTCAATATATAAATGATTTCTACATAATGGATTTATAGTAATTACTCAATATATAAATAATTTCTACATAATGGAATTATAGTAATGGCGTAATTAAGAAGAACGATGAACTATTTACAATGTAGGCCTATCAACACAGCCTAATGATCAAACAAAAGAGCAAACAAATGAATCAACATTTCTCTTTTATAGAAATATCCAAGATTACAAAGGCAAACGAATCAACATTTCTTATCTAGCCTCACAATTTTGTTACAGCTGTTTGGTGCGTGAAGGTGAAGTTGGACATAGATTTTCATTTCTAAGTAACGGCGGCAGACTGGCTGTAGAGAAGATATGAATGAAAGCATGATGACGTAGCTCTG
The DNA here is from genome assembly GCA_035609425.1 of Epinephelus awoara. Classification (NCBI taxonomy): domain Eukaryota; kingdom Metazoa; phylum Chordata; class Actinopteri; order Perciformes; family Serranidae; genus Epinephelus; species Epinephelus awoara. The sequence continues at coordinate 1,841,476 of CM069301.1, forward strand.
GCTGGGGTGCGAGATTGACTGACAGGCTGCCTGTCTAATCCTAGCACTCGAGGGCAGGATTATGCAAATTTCCGCCTACGAAAAGCACAGTCGCTACCTGCAGACACTACTCAGGGCTGAATGCTAGAATATGGCGTTGATATTTTTGCTGAGTATCAAACAGCACTCACAGAACAGAGCATCAGTCAGAGACGAGGCAGGAAATGAGAGACGTGAGAGTTACTGTGTTAATAAAAGAGGTTTCCCTCCCGAGTTAATAATTAACTTTATTTCACATTCCTTTTTCTCTACTGTCCTCATGAAGCACAATATTAATTTAATATCACACATATAATGTGCATGTGCAGGCAGGGTGATCAGTGTGGAGAAGGGGATTCGCTGTGAGAACCTGCCAATCATCACACCGACCGGCGATGTGGTGGTTTCCAGCCTCAACATCCAGGTAACACACACGCACACACACACACACACACACACACACACACACACACACACACACACACACACACACACACACACACACACACACACAGAGCTGGGTGATGCAGTGTGTGTTGGTGACCACATGGTGTCAGTGTTGAAGAAGAAACCGTTGATGACCACAGGTGAATTGATGACTCCAGTGTTGATGTCAAACAGCTGACTGTAAAACAGACTGTATATTTAAATGTAATTATATTTTATCTGTCTGTTTTAATAAAAAACAATCAGACAGGAAGTTGATTCTGATTGGTGCTGACGTGTTTATTGAAAATTAAATAAGTGATACAAATGAATATAAATCAACGTTGAACACTTTCAGACAGTAACGACTGATTACAACATAAGTTTTATTGATTCTATCCACATAGGATGGTGATGATGTCACTGTGGTATGGAGCATGCTCAGTGCAGTCAGCCCTCTGCCCTCCTTTAATCTCTTCTTTTTCTTCTTCTTCTTCTTCTTCTTCTCCTCATTCTTTCCATCTCTGAGGTCAAAGGTCAGAGCAGAGACTGCGCTCATTAGCATTTACTGAAACGTGTGTGTGTGTGTGTGTGTGTGTGTGTGTGTGTGTGTGTGTGTGTGTGTGTGTGTGTGGATGCACAGTAGCACAATAGAGGGATTATGGAACAGGACATTTTTGTGGCACAGACTCAGACAGAGGAGAAGAGAGGAAGAAGGAAACAGAAGAAGAAGAAGAACATTGATGGAAACAGAAACTCCTCTCTGTCGTCTGATTCTCGACCTTTGACCTCTGTGCTCTGACAGACGATCTCTGATTGGTCCGTTCTCACAGACTGCGGTCGTGAGGAAGAGTTTAGGGTCTGCAGTCCTCCAAGTCTCTTTTCAGCTCATACGATACATGTCTTTATTATAATTTTTCCTATATCTGTTCATTAATCTATTATAATATATTTTTTCCATCGTTGTATTCATGATTATATCTATACTTCTATTTATTCTAATATATATACATTAATTTATTATATTGTAATTATATATATACACAAGGCTGAGCGGTGTGATTCACTGATAGTTTAACCTCAGATTCAGGAGGAGAAGGGGTCATGGGAGTTTGCCCATCCAGTCTACACGTGCTTTGTGGATCATGTGCCCCATGAAGTCCTGTGGTGGGTACTGGGGTCGTTGCTTTGAGCCATCCTGTCCCTGTATAACCAAAGCGAGAGCTGTGTCCGTATACGTGGCACAAAGTCAAACACGTTTTCAGTGGGTGTTGTTCCTCCACCAGGGTTGTCCCCTGTCACCGATTCTGTTTTTGATATTCATGGAGAGGATTTCAAGGTGCAGCCGGGGGGAGGGAGGGGTTCAGTTTGGGATGAGAGTCAGTACCTCTAAGTCTGAAGTCATGGTTCTCTGCTGGAAAACAGTGGATTGCCCCCTCTGGGATGGGAGAGAGTTAATGCCTCAAGAGAAGGAGTTCAAGAATGTCAGGGTCTTGTTCATGGTTGACGGTAAAATAAAGTGTGAGATGGACAGATGACGACAGGCGGACCGGTGCAGCATCAGCAGACATTGTGGACTGTTGTGGTGAAGAAGCAGCTGAGCCAGAAGGCAAAGTTATCAATTTCCTGGTCCATCTGCGTCCCAACCCTCACCTATGGTCATGAGCTCTGGGTAGTGACTGAAAGAATGAGGTCACAGATACAAGAGGCCGAACTGAGTTTCCTCTGGGTGTCTGGGCTCAGCCTTAGAGATAGGGGGAGGAGTCAGACATCTGGAGGGAGCTCAGAGTAGAGCCGCTGCTCCTTCATGTTGAGGTGGTTCAACATCTGATCAGGATCCAACTGGACACCTCTTGTTAAACTCGTAGGAGGCCCCGGGGCAGACCCAGAACACACTGGAGGGATTATATATCTCTGCCTCGGGATCGTCCAGAAGGAGCTGGAAAATGTTGCTGGGGAGAGGGATGTCTGGAGTATGTTGCTCACCCTACTGCTGTGAATAAGCAGAAGATGATGGATGGATATCTGTGATAATATATTCTCATTATGTCTATACATTTAGTTTTAAGGAGGTGGTCTTGTGTCTCTGTTTGTCTCTCAGGTGGACGAGAAGATGAACGTGTTGATCACAGGTCCAAACGGCTGCGGGAAGAGTTCTCTGTTCAGGATCCTCAGTGGACTGTGGCCTGTTTATGAAGGAGTGCTGTACCGTCCAGACCCACAGCACATGTTCTACATCCCTCAGAGGTACAGCGCTTCTCTTTTTCCAAGATAATTTGTCCACCTGACAGGTGTGACATATCAAGACGCTGATAAAACAGCGTCATTACTACACAGGTGTGTCTCAGGATGGTCACAATAAAGGGACGGTGCAAAATGTGACGTGATCACAACACAGTGACACAGATGGAGCATATCATCGACGTGCTGACTGCAGGAATGTTCACCAGAGCTGCTGACTGTGAACTGAATGTTCATGTCACCAGAGGACGTCTCCAATGTTCGTTCTTTTAATTTGGCAGTACATCCAACTGGTCTCCATGTGTAAGATGCAAGATCATCCAAGACCATTCCCGAACAGCTGAAGCAGTAATTGGTTTGAGCAACTAAAGAACTTTGGCACAAACCGTCAGAAACTGTCTCAGTGAAGCTCATGTGCACGCTCATCATCCTCAGCAGGGTCTGGACCTGACAGCAGGTCATCATTGTCAACATATGACTTGTGAGACTGGTTGGATGTACTGTGAAATTCAGCAAAACTACATTGGACACAGCTTCAAGTCGTGAAATGAACATTCAGTTCCCGGGCAACAGCTCTGGTGGACATTTCTGTTGTCACAGGGGCCCCTCAGAGACCAGCTGATCCACCTGTAGTACTGTAGTAGTGATGTTGTACTGTGCACTGGACAGACCCTACATGTCAGAGGGGACCCTCAGAGACCAGGTGATCTATCCGGACTCGGTGGAGGAGATGGTTCAGAGAGGAGTCACAGATTCAGATCTGGAGCAGATCCTAAAGACTGTCCACCTGCTGTACATCCTGGACAGAGAGGGAGGTCAGTGTGTGTGTGTGTGTGTGTGTGTGTGTGTGTGTGTGTGTGTGTGTGTGTGTGTGTGTGTGTGTGTGTATCAATACTAATGCAATTACTATATTTCTGCTCTACAGAAATAGCTGAGGAAAGTTTGATGACATCATCATGTGGTATATGTTTATAGTGTGAGCAGAATGAATGTGAATGTAAATATACAGTACTACATGTACTACTGTAATATCTGTGTGTGTGTGTGTGTGTGTGTGTGTGTATGTGTGTCAGGCTGGGAGTCTGTCAGTGACTGGAAGGACGTCCTGTCTGGAGGAGAGAAGCAGAGGATGGGGATGGCTCGCATGTTCTATCACCGGTACACATCAACACTACAACAGTACACTGAAACACACAGTACTTTAACGGTCACTGAGACTGATAATAATTATCGTAATAATAATAATAATAATGATAATAAGTGTGAGATGGTTTTCGTACAGTAAAAATTTCATATTTTTGCATATACATGTGTTAATATGTCTGTATCATATAATGTTTACATCCTCCTGAGACCCTAACTTTTGTTTGGTTTGTATTTTTAATTTCTTCGAGCTATTTGGGATCAGTAGGACCTGATTAGTATGAAAAACTAAACATTGTCAATGATAATTAAGTCCCAGTGTCTTCAGACGAGTACTTTCTAATTAACAGTGTCTTAGCTTGTTACTGTTCCTAAAATTAGTCACATGTGTGTTCCATATCAAAGTACAAACATAATTAATCATAAATAAAGTTTCAGCCTCGACCTGTGATCAGGTTTTGGACCTTGTCCACTTGTGTGTCGGGGTCGGCTGCAGACTGACTTGGCAGAGATGGCTGCCATCTTGTTTTTACATGGATTATTGTATTGTGCAAATTATCCTTCCACACAGAAACCTTGTCACGACTTTACTTCCTCTGGATAGTCAAGTTTGGTCGTATTCTCGGTGCTGTGACCTAAAATGACGGAAACCATCTTTGGGAAAAATGTATTTGACATGTTTGAGTTTCTATGTCCCGTCTGCTCACATGGAAGGGGCGGGGCTTATGACCTGTACAGCCATATGTGGATCTGGAGCTTTACTGTGTAACCTCTCCTCTCCTCTCAGCCCTCGGTACGCTCTGTTGGACGAGTGTACGAGCGCCGTCAGCATCGATGTGGAGGGAAACATCTTCCAGGCTGCAAAGGACGCTGGGATAGCTCTGCTGTCCATCACACACAGACCATCCCTGTGGTCAGTGAACACACACATGCACACACACACAGTCCTGCAGGGGGCAGCAGAGCTCTGAGCTGCTCTCAGCTGACACACCCTCAACTTCCTGTCTCTTCTTCTTCTCTCCTCCAACAGGAAGTACCACTCTCACCTGCTGCAGTTCGATGGAGAAGGAGGCTGGAGGTTTGAACCTCTGGATGCATCCACCCGTCTGTCTCTGCAGGTCTGTCTTTCTCCACCCATCTGTCTCTCTCCACCCACCTGTCTCTCTCCACCTGTCTGTCTCTGCAGGTCTGTCTCTCTCTACCTGTCTCTCCACTTGTCTGTCTCTGCAGGCCTGTCTCTCCACCCATCTGTCTCTGTCCACCCGTCTGTCTCTGCAGGTCTGTGTGTCTCCACCCATCTATCTCTCCATCTGTCTGTCTCTCTCCACCTGTCTGTCTCTGCAGGTCTGTCTGTCTCCACCAGTCTGTCTCTCTCCACCTGTCTCTCTCTGGAGGTCTGTCTCTCTCCACCTGTCTGTCTCTCTCCAGCCGTCTGAGTAAGTTTCCTCACACAGGTCAAATACCTGCAGGTCATCAGTGACCTGACAAGTGTACAGCGTTCTCACACACACACACACACACACACACACACACACACACACACACACACACACACACACACACACACACACACAGCTCAGTGTGTGAAGATCTTTAAATCTGAATCTGAATCTCCTCAGCTGACCCACAACCCCTGCTGTGGTAACCATGGTAACATCCGCAGCACAACATGCCTCTGGCACACACACACACACACACACACCACATACAAGTGTGTGTGTGTGTGGAGAGGAATCATCATGTGGGCTATTCATGCCAAGAGCAGTGAAACTTTATTAAACAGACTGTCTCTGTCATTAGTTTAAACTTCCAGTGAAACTTTATTTAAACAGACTGTCTCTGTCATTAGTTTAAACTTCCAGTGAAACTTTATTTAAACAGGCTGTCTCTGTCATTAGTTTAAACTTCCAGTGAAACTTTATTTAAACAGACTGTCTCTGTCATTAGTTTAAACTTCCAGTGAAACTTTATTTAAACAGACTGTCTCTGTCATTAGTTTAAACTTCCAGTGAAACTTTATTTAAACAGACTGTATGTCATTAGTTTAAACTTCCAGTGAAACTTTATTTAAACAGGCTGTCTGTCATTAGTTTAAACTTCCAGTGAAACTTAATTTAAACAGACTGTCTGTCATTATTTTAAACTTCCAGTGAAACTTTATTTAAACAGACTGTCTCTGTCATTAGTTTAAACTTCCAGTGAAACTTTATTTAAACAGACTGTATGTCATTAGTTTAAACTTCCAGTGAAACTTTATTTAAACAGACTGTCTCTGTTATTAGTTTAAACTTCCAGTGAAACTTTATTTAAACAGGAGGAGAAACATAGACTGGAGAGTCAGCTGTCTGGGATTCCCAAGATGCAACAGAGACTGGCCGAACTGTGTGGGCTTCTGGGTGAGAGAGAGGGGGAGAGGGGTGAGGAAGAGGAGGAGAGGGGGATGAAGAGTGAAGAGGAGGAGGATGAGGAGTGAACTACAGATGAAGAGGAGTCACTCTCCTGAGGTTAACTCTGAGTCTCTGATGGAAGAAATCTGCTGCTCTTACTGGTTACCATGGAGACACACACACACAGTGATTTTAAACTCAGTGGACTCTGCAGCCTGGATCATGAAGGGGGTCAGCAGTGATCCAGATCAGAACTGGTGTTATGAAGCTGGTTTATTGATCAGCTGGAAAAAATAAAAGAGACAACATGTGACAGTGACAGGTGACGTGTTTGACAAATCATAGGTGACAAGACAGTGACGGACGACAGTTGACAGGTGGCAGTGACAGGTACAGGTGACAGTGACAGCAGACAGATGACATGTGACAGTGACAGGTACAGGTGACAGTGACGGGTACAGGTGACAGGTGACAGTGGCAGGTGACATTGACAGCGACAGGTAAAGGGGACAGTGACGGGTACAGGTGACGAATGACAGGTGAAAGTGCCAGGTGACAGTTGAGAGTGACAGCAGACAGATGACATGTGACAGTGACACGTGACAGTTGATAGGTGACAAAGCTGAGCTCAGCACCACTAACATGAGTCCATTGTTTAATTTGTCTTCAGTTTGATCTGATTTGGTGACTGAAGATTTATAATTAACAGCTGATTGTCAAATTAATTATTGATTTTATAACAGACAGTTTAGCTTTTCATAGATTTTTAATATATCATCGTACCACATGTTAAGATGGCTCCTATTCATTACTCGCCTGGTGCATACACCAAAAAAAGTTTCTGAGGGTATGCAGCTCACTGAACATGTGCAGTGATGGTTCTCCTGCTGGCCCCGCCCACAAGTTCCTGCTCGGCTCATAGACTTTACATTGTGATGATGTCACAGATTTTTAAATCACGCCTCGGCTCATATAAAGCCTCCATGGATCAAAACTTCAAAGTAGAAAGAGTCACGTCAGGTTTCCAGCCATCTGATTGGTCTGTGTTCTGATCTGTTTCCATGGTGATCTGTGAGCCAGCTTCATGACACCAGAGAGTCTGACCTCAGTGATGTCAGCGATGATGTCAGCAGTAATGGTAAAGCCTCCTTTTGTTTAGATAAAAAATCAATTCTCTTATCAATATTAGAGTTTCAGGGTCGATAACTGATGTTTATCTAACGCATGAAAATTAATCTATTTTTAGATGGACAGGTTTATTTTACTAATACAACACAAATATTTAGAATAAAGATAAATATTTATATTCAGATCTGATCTTATTGACCAGCACTTAGTAGAACTGATCAATAACTGCCTGATGGTCACTAATCAGCCATCGATAATGTATTCATGTTGAAACCACTGAGAGTTCTCAGCTGTGATTGGCCGGCAGACAGTCGAAGTGAACGCCTGTGACCATAGATACAGAAACACAAACGCCTCATTGGCCGCTGGATCGTATGTCAAAGACGCCGCCATATTGGAGAGGTGAAGACTTCCTGCACACAAATGACAGTAAACAGAAGCTGCTGTTTTACTGAATTAAAATCACTGTAATGTTTATATTTCTCAACCGACTGCGATGAGTTGTTTTTATATTAATGGGTTTATGATCTTTGTGTGTAGACAAGATAAAAGTTTTGTCTCTAGTTTATTATAATGTTGACATTTAGTTTATAATCACTGCTGGACGCTCAGCAGAGGAGTGTTAGACTGACAGGAACTGAATTACTGATGTGCTGGAAAATATTTTATTGTCATTTGAAACTGTAAAACACATGAATCACATGAATTTTTCCTAGCTTAATATTTGTGGAGATGTCCCTATATAATCTAATTTTATGTGGAAGTAGGCAACTCATCAAATAGCTAGCATGCTAGCAAGCTAACGCTGTCCGGTTATTAACTCCTTGATGATAACAGAATATATTGACTTTCATCACTGCTCATTTTAGAAAGGACACTGAAGACAACATGTCCTCTGTTTATGTTGTATAACTGTCCTGCAGACTGGTCTCCCTCTGCGTCCTGCCGTAGTGCTGTTCTGTCTCGCGTTACGTGATTATCCAGGCACAGACTTTCTCTCTTTGGCTCCAACCGGCCGTTTATTGACGGGGACGGCACACTGGTGACACCACAGTCACATCAGATCCCACAGCAGCCCCTCGTGGTAATGAGCTCCATAAATTGTTTAACCACAGAAAGAAAGAAGTCTTTCAGCCAGCAGTCAGTGAGCAGGAAACACTGCAGATTTCTTCTGAGACAACATGCAAGCTACCAAAGTCACAGTGTGGGGAGCCCAATAAATGACTTCACAGCACAACAGTATCGGCACCAAAACACTTGATACTGAATGAAGACGTCTTTTTTTTTTTAACATTGTGATGTGTCAAACATGGAAATTTTACAGGGATGCACGATAATATCAGCATCAGTATCAGCTGATATCATCTTTTAAGTGATTCTCAGAATCAGCCAACATGCTTTTTCCTATTTATCACAATGAATGAATATCACAGACACTGGACAGTGTTTCATGTCTCCACCTGCTGGTGGGCCGTCACCATCACAGTCTGTATGTGTAACATGATGTCAATTCACTACAGAAGAGACTTGGTGATGATCACTGACATCAGGTGGGGAAATTTTGCATATATCAATATCAATATTGGTTATCGGTCAGATGAGTTAAACATGTTGGATATCTGCAAAAAATCCAATATGGTGCATCCCTGAATTTTACAACTCAACAAAAAACAGTTTTTATACATTTTCAGAGAGCTGATCAGAAAACACAGCTGACAGCAGACTGGCATTTATAAACACAGTGTCTCGCTCAAGTTTGCAGGGATTGATCTGTGGGGCGCACCCTGCGGTCTGCAGAGGGCCAGCAGAGGGCGCTCACTGACAACTTAACATCGAGGAGTTAACGAGAAGCAGACAGTTAGGTAGCTAGCTAGCATGCTAGTTATCTACTTCCACATTAGATATTCTATAGAGATGTCTCCACAAATATTAACCAAGAAAAATAATCTAATCCATGTGAGATTTTACATCCCTCATCACAACTGACCTATGGCTAAGCCCCGCCCCCTCCACTCACTGGACAGCCTATCAACACTCAGTGACGGCGCTATGGCAGGTGTCACAGTACACGACATTTCACAGGAGGCAACTGATGGTTTTTGGGGACATAAGGATCAGATGTCATTGAGAAGTAACCAAAAGGGCCTAAACTACGCATTGGAGGGATATATTCATCATTTTATTGTTGAGAAGGTCGATGAAAAGCTTAAATTACAAGCCAACATTTACAGGTCACAGTGTTACGCTTGTGAAGCGCATCTGGTTGCCGTCACCATCAAAGACAACAAGTTAAAGTGCCACTGAAGTTAAGGTTTTTGGCTCAGAATATGAGAAAAGGATAACGGCCTTTTTACCATCTTTACCAAGAGTGTCTCTGCGTTAGTTTGGTGCTACAGTATTTACACTGAATCATTCAGCATAACGTTTGCCAACCTTTGTTATCTCTGCCATTACAGATAAGTTAATGAAGCTAAGCTCCAGAAGTTAACGTTAGCTTAACTAGAGCCCTTTGGACAACAGCTAACAATGATGTACCATCACCAAAGTACAAAACTAGAACAAAACAGGCTAATGAACTCCCAGCAAACAAGGTGACATGATGAACAACGCAGCTAGGAGCTAACGTTAGGCTAACTTTAGCTAACGTTAGCTAGAGATGTTAAAGATAACTTTATATTTCTTTCCAGCAAAGTGACAATATGTTGCCTCAAACACAATGTTGACTTACCTTAGAACAGATGTAGACATCATTGTTAATCTTATTCACGTTGAGTTGATGTTGTGGTCTAACGTTACCACACAACTTTATCCAAAGGAGACACTTTTCTGGCTTGAGATGTGGTTTAAAGTGTAAAAACACACCTGGTCGCCAGCCTCTCAGGATACCTTGTGTCAGAGCTGCATGTACCCCATGCACACCGCTTGACCATTTTACACTGCACATCTCAGAAAAAGCTGTGATTGGCTCATCGCGTTTGAGGGCGGGACTTAGCCATAGGTCAACCGCTATTTTACACCATGAAAATAATTCAATGATTGATTATAAACTTTTCTGACACACAGAGATCATGGACCCAGGAATATAAAAACGAATTCCTTGCAGTCGACTGAGAAACATAAACATTAAAGTTATTTTTATCCAGAAAAATTTCAGCTCTTCTGTTTACTGTCATTTGTTTACAGGAAGTCTTGCTCTCTCCAATATGGCGGCGTCGCTGACGTGTCACAGCAATGGGCTGACACAGTCAATGTGGCGTCTGCGTGTTCATGTCTATGTCTGTGACGATCACTGATCAATGTGCCTGTATTTGTGAGTCTGTCAGAACACAGGTGACCTACACTCTGTACTGTACCTGAACGCCTCCTGTGTATCATTATTCTATGTTTCATAAAGGCTGATATTTCAGTCTGTTTCCATGGTTACGGTGGAGACAGGAAGTGCCAACAGTGACTTTACACAGACTCTGAGGTCGTGATGAGGTCATGTGACACTGGTGATTGTGCCAACTATAAGATTATTAACTGTAATTAATATAATCAATCAGTTTGTATTCAGCTGATCAATAAATCAATCAATCTGCTGCTGGAGAGTTTCAATAAAACTTTATTTTAATGTGTTTGACGACAGAGATGTTTGTATTGACTGTGTGAGGATGATGATGATGATGATGATCATCATCATCATCATGAAGATGTTTTGAACTTTACTCATTAGAAAATGAAAAATAACTGTCGTTTGTCCGGAGCTTTTCACAATAAAGTTTTAAAGAAGGATTTACCTTTTTATATTATTGATTATTGATTATATTACAGTGTATTTTCATGTTTAGAGTTTAATGATGAAGATGTTTATATTGACTCTGTGATGGTCAGATGATGATGATGTCAGAGGATGATGAAGATGAAATATGGTGTTTTAATAAAGAGTTAAATCTGCAGTGATTAAAGTTTGAATTTATTTTTTAAATCATATCACCTGAGCTGCTCTGTGTGTGTGTGTGTGTGTGTGTGTGTGTGTGGGGGGGGGGGGGGGGGGGGTTAGAGGTACCTGTATTTATACTTTTACCGCAGGAAGTGGTGACTTCAAATTAAGAGTTTCCAAAAACAGTATCAATAATGACCACATGATAAGACACTGACTGTGAGCACGTTGTGTTGATAATAATATAATTTAACTTCCTCCAACACTGTAAATATTTAAGACGTTTCCTGCGTCTGATACACGACTCTAAAGAACTAATGGAAAATAATATATTATAAAACTATAAATAAATATAAAATATTTTTGTGATCATCTTATTAATATTATTTATAATATATGTATAATATATATATAGTTCAGATATAAATGATATATACAATATATTTAAAAAATAATAATAATATAAAATATATTTATTTATATAAAGATAACATTTATTTAACTGTGATCATCTTATTTGTTCTATATATGGAAATTAAATATAATATATATTCTATGTAATAAATATATTTATATTAAAAATATATAAATATATATTTTCTTTAAAATGTATAAATAAAAGATAAATATAAAATATATTTAATCAACTGTGATCATCTTAATTTGTTCTGTTATAAACTGACCCTTAAATATTTATTTAATATTGAGCTGACTGAATATTTGTTACTGACACTCTTTGACCTCCTGACATGAACCCTCTGAGCCAGGCAGCAGCTGCAGGTTGTCGATTCTCTTCCCTGCCCAGGAGCCAGGCAGCAGCTGCAGGTTGTCGGTTCTCTTCTTGCCCAGGAGCCAGGCAGCAGCTGCAGGTTGTCGGTTCTCTTCCCTGCCCAGGAGCCAGGCAGCAGCTGCGGGTTGTCGGTTCTCTTCTTGCCCAGGAGCCAGGCAGCAGCTGCAGGTTGTCGGTTCTCTTCTTGCCCAGGAGCCAGGCAGCAGCTGCGGGTTGTTGGTTCTCTTCTTGCCCAGGAGCCAGGCAGCAGCTGCGGGTTGTCGGTTCTCTTCCCTGCCCAGGAGCCAGGCAGCAGCTGCAGGTTGTCGGTTCTCTTCTTGCCCAGGAGCCAGGCAGCAGCTGCAGGTTGTCGGTTCTCTTCCCTGCCGAGGAGCCAGGCAGCAGCTGCAGGTTGTTGGTTCTCTTCCCTGCCGAGGAGCCAGGCAGCAGCTGCAGGTTGTCGGTTCTCTTCTTGCCCAGGAGCCAGGCAGCAGCTGCAGGTTGTCGGTTCTCTTCCCTGCTGCGGAGCCAGGCAGCAGCTGCAGGTTGTCGGTTCTCTTCCCTGCCCAGGAGCCAGGCAGCAGCTGCAGGTTGTCGGTTCTCTTCTTGCCCAGGAGCCAGGCAGCAGCTGCGGGTTGTCGGTTCTCTTCCCTGCCCAGGAGCCAGGCAGCAGCTGCGGGTTGTCGGTTCTCTTGCCTGCCCAGGAGCCAGGCAGCAGCTGCAGGTTGTCGGTTCTCTTCCCTGCCCAGGAGCCAGGCAGCAGCTGCAGGTTGTCGGTTCTCTTCCCTGCCCAGGAGCCAGGCAGCAGCTGCAGGTTGTCGGTTCTCTTCCCTGCCTAGGAGCCAGGCAGCAGCTGCAGGTTGTCGGTTCTCTTCCCTGCCCAGGAGCCAGGCAGCAGCTCCGCTGCTGAGGAGCGTCAGAAAAGCCTCCCGGCGCCGCGCGGAGCGGGGCGGGGTCTCTGTCGGACCTGTTGTGCGGCTCTCGGTGCGGATCGTGCAGGTTTGTGTCTCCTCTGGACTCTGTGCGGGTTTTCTGGAAGTGGCACCGGGCCGGTCGGACCCCGGCGGACCACAGAGCTGCCCGCCGAGCTCAGGTGAGTGTGACCCGGATCACATTGTCTCGTTTTCACGGCTCTAAGTTGGACCGAGCTGCAGCTGCTGCAGGAAGGAAAGAGCGTGTTTGAGTCAGGCGTGTCTGACAGCGACGCGCCAGACTCCATTCAAAGATCTGAGCGTTTTACATGTTGTCGCTCTTCTGTCTTCTGTGAGCGCTGAGAGAACTCACTGGATGTGTTTTGTGAAACAAGGTGAGACGTTCTTTCGTTCGGCCGCAGCTGTTTGATAAAATCTCAGTTTTCAGTGTGTGTTTGGATTCACAGAGCTGTGTAACACTCAGCCGCCGAGCTGCAGATCAGCGAGTTTAAAAGTTGAGATTTCTGTAACGGTGTCTGGTTGGTGGTTTGTGAGGGAGCCGAATGTAACAGCTGAGTCTGAAGACTGAATCACTTCAGTTCGGTTTATGTATCAATGCAACCGGAAACAGTTTTCATAAACTGTAAATGTGTGTGTGTTTGGGTGTGTGAGTGTGTGTCGGGTGTTCCCAGCCTGTCCTGGCACGGCACGGCTCGGCCCGCAGCCGCATACTGAATAGCTGACATTCCAACACACACACACACACACACACACACACACGCACACACACGCAGTTGTGTTTTATGGCAGAAGTGAATTTAGAAGTCACCTTTGCTGACGCTACCGAAAGGCAAGTCTTTATCACGTGACCCCCTGAGAACACAAACAAAAAAACAATAAGACGCCCCCCCCCCCCCCCACACACACACACACACACACACACAGGAAGTTGATGAACCTGCTCAAAGTTTCTCTGGAAAACTGTCACACAACACACACGTGTTTCGTCCATGACAGTCAGCGGCGTCACTACAACCACCATGAGTCAAGGTTCCCACGGTCATGGAAGACCTGGAAAAGTCCTGCAGTCACATTTTCCAGGCCTGGAAGAGTCCTGGAGCTTTGTTGTGTGTTATGAAATTGTTAGCGTAACTCTCTGTGGATAATCTCCCACATATTTATTTATTGTCTGTAGCTCTAATGTGTGGAAAATATAACTACAGGTCCTTGAAAAGTCCTGGAAAAGTTTTGAAACTTTGTCCATGAAAACGTGTGTGAACTGGCCGCCAGTTAACCTCAGAGCTGATTTTAAGGTTCTTTTAATAACCGTTAGAGCTCAACATGTTTCAGCACTGAGTCATATATCTGAGCGTCTGACTCCCTACGCTCCAAGTCGTGACCTGAGATCCTCGAGTCTCCCCTCGCTAGTCGTCCGTAGGTCAAGGCAAGTAACTAAAGGTGACCAAGGCCTGCTCAGGCTGGCTGACACATGATCAGTTATTACATCACTGCTTACAACATGTGTTCATAGCACAGTTTCTCTTTTGATTCCGGATTCGTAACTTCTGTGCTTTGCTTCCTGTCTTGTTTTGTTCCTGATCCTCAGTTATTCTGCTGAGCTTCATTCATGAGATGATGTTTCATCTCTGCATCAACCCTTTGTTGTCTCCAGTGTCTCAGGATAACTCCACAGTGATTAGACCCACAGCTGCAGACACACATCGTGTTACTGTGCATCATCGTTATAGTTCTGGTTCATGGTGTGTGTGTGTGTGTGTGTGTGTGTGTGTGTGTGTGTGTGTGTGTGTGTGTGTGTGTGTGTGTGTGTGTGTGTGTGTGATGGTTGTTTACAGTTTGTCATATTAAACAGTTGCAGTGAGTCAGTCATTGTCAGGCTGTTACTAAATATGGTCTCTACGTACAGACTGTGTCATTGTTATCCTGTTGCCATGGTTACAGCTTTGGTCCTTGTTTACTTCCTGTCTGCACTAACTAACAGTCCAACAGGAAGTAGAAAGGGAGCCATTTACAGTGTTTGAAACAATCACATCAGTCAGAACAAAAGAGAATCGACTGCATGAACACAGAGTGAACTGTAACATTAGATACGATCACAGAGGGTCGACTGGAGGATCAATATCATCAAAGACTGAGGTACACCGCTGGGTGTGTACTTAGTGTGTAGTTACAGGAGCCCTTTTTAAACAGGAGTTGTGCAAATCTGCAGTAAAGCCCAATCAGTGTTTTTTCAGCATTGGCAGTATAAAAACAAAATCGGGGAGTGCAGCAAAATGCAGCCTACCTACTTTTGTTTATACAGAATGTGCCTTTTTCGGGGCAATGGGGGGCGTGAGCAAGTAACAAAACGTGTAGCTCAGCGTGTGACGTAAACAGTGACGTGGGAGCTACTAGCTGCTCGCTAATTCCTGCTATCAGCTGTTTCCTGTTTATCCACTGCCAGTGGGTCGCACGTGCGGTGTCATCAACAGCTCCTCCCACAAGTCATCAACAGCTCCTCCCACAAGTCATCAACAGCTCCTCCCACAAGTCATCAACAGCTCCTCCCACAAGTCATCAACAGCCCAAATGTTTAATCTAAAAGGGTTCCTCCAATATGTCTACCCTACGAGGCGGAAAATTGGGCGCCTCGGATCAACTCGCCAATCCAGCTCTGTGTGTCTAAACGCTCGCAGCTCGCCGGCAAAATGGCCCAACATTTCCCGAATATCTGTCAGTGTAAAAGGGGCTAGTGTGTACTTACAGAGTGCAGTAACTTTGTTTAGTAACTTGTAGTCATGTTGTGTACTTATTTTTTGCAGTAATGTTATGTTTTAACTTTGTGTAGTAACGTCCTGCAGTAATGTTGTGGCCCTGACTGCAGCACTGGCCGCCACATGTGAGTTGCTGACGGTGTGTGTTGGCTTTGTGGAGTGTATCAAGTGCAGCGTGATGCTGGTATATGACAGCAAATAGACGGGGACCTCGACACTTATGTCGATGTCGTTGACATCGTTGCTGATTGGCTGATCAATATATTTTCAGGACTGAGAGCTGATTGGTCGGTTGAGGCTCTGGTCAGATGTGATTGGCTGTTCACAGTGTAGTTTTTTTAAACAATGACAGTAAATTAAATGAAGTTTGGTGTGAGATGAATAACGTCTGCAGACTGAAGACCTGCGAGGAGGATTTTTCTTCTTCATGAGTGTCTGTGTAAAGCAGTAAAGCTCCTGACAGACAGAGTTCAGGGACGCAGTGACATCACTGAGACGGAGTTGTGTTCTGAATGAAGTTTGTTTAAAGGAGGACACTGTCCCTTTAACCCAGAAACAAAGTGAAGTCACACACTGACACGCAGGTCATGTGACCTATATGAAGCTGCATCAGCAGTGACTTCATCATCATCATCATCATCATCTGTGTGATGAAGATTATTTAACTGAAACGTCCATTTGACTAATCTGAAGGATTTAGTCTGAGTCCAGATTCAGATTACTGTTTAATCACCTCTAATCTACACACACACACACACACACACACACACACACACACACACACACACACACACACACACACACACACACACACACTGTGTTAATGTGCTGTAATCTGCAGGTTGACTTCAGCCTTTTCACACAGTCAGAATGAACTGGACTCACACCAGTAACACCAGTAACACCAGTACAGTCAGAGTGTACTAACAGTCAGAACATTTACTGAAGAGTCTCACAGTGTGTTTGGACTCAGAATTTAACATCCTCTTCCTCGTTAACTGACGCTGGTGAAGATCAGAGTTGTGTTTGGACGTGAAGTTCAGCCGCCATGTTTGTTAATCCTGAGAGAGACGAACGGAGACGCAGCTCGTCTCTCAGGAGACGACCACATGTCACATGATCAGAGGTGGAACAGAGTCACGCTACGGTTCAGTGGAATAAAGAACAAAGACAGACACAGTCCTGCTGCTGAGGAACATTCATGTAGATGTGATTTAATTATGATGATTCATTTAATTTTAATAATCAATAGCCAGAAATCTTTGATCCTCGTCGGTCAGAACTGAACTTTGAACAGTAGAAACTTTGTCTGCAGAACAACAACGTAGGAAACAACAACAAACACAGTTAAAACAGAGAAAAAGAAACAGTGAATCTGACTCACGTCTTCCTGATCGGAGTTTTTTAGCAGCCTGCGTTGTCATTGATTCCAGAGAGAGTGAAGTGTTTTGCTGAGCACCTCACGTTTCCTCTGCTCTGTGCGCTTCGTGTTTTTGCAGGCGCACCCTGAAAAAACCTCAGCTCAGAGCCGAAAGGCGCCTGACATCAGCGTTTTTTACCCTTGTTGAATCAGATGAACTGAGAGGTGGGTGATGACTAGTGGTCGTACAAAGTGTTGAGCTAACGATAGCTCACTTTCATCGTCGCCCTACTAGACAAGATGCAAAACATAACCGTCTTCAGAGAACTAGTGACAATGATAGCTGAGTACTGCGTCGCCTCACGTCACCGTGTGTCCGCCAAAAAGTTGCACATGCACACATCACAAACAACAACACAATCCAATGCTGAAAGATCAGAGCATATTTACCGTGTGCCAGTGAACGATAACACAAACTATCAGGAAACGTTTCTGCTAAAGAAAAATAATCTGACTTTATGGAACAAGTTTGTTTTGGACTTTAGCTCCTCGTTGACTCAACTCACAATCAGAGTGCTTTCAGTCACCGACGGGCTCCACTGTTGTCGTCACCATCACCGATTAACATGCTGAATCGAGGGCCAAATGTGCGGTGCACATCACACTGATGACGACGACAGACGCTCACTGACGTTCCAACGTGGACTGGCAGCTGACATCAGTTTGGTGTGTCGGGGCCCTCACAGTTAAGATGGAGGTGAAGAAACAAAAACGGACTTATTCATCCTCTGTTGTGTCTGACGTTAGTGGATCATAACGTATCAGGTATTAGGGATGCAAAATAATATAGGCACATCACTGGCATCAGCCGATATTAGTGCAACAGTATTGCTTTATCTGTAACGGTTATCGGCCAAATCTGTTGTTATATATCAGCAAAAAATCCAATATGGTGCATGACATTGATCTGCAGATGCTTCTGTTCAAAATAAGACCAAACCTTTCTCTGGATGTCAGTTTTTGAGCCACAACAAATGTCAACATGTGTCCTGTAACAGACGGTAAGGCTCGCTGTGTTAAGCCGAGACCATTTCCTAAAAACTTAGAGCTCCACTGAGCGGCTCAGAGGAGTGAGGAATCAGCAGGAACTGACATGACAGTCAGTTAAACAGGTTTTTCAACTAATGGCAATCACTGCAACCACAGGAGGTCCTTGAGCGTACAGTAGGACATGTGCACGTTAAATAAGAGTCTGATTGGTCCAGTAGTTTGTGAGATTGACTGCAGACAGACAGAAACACTCACGCACCTCCAGGATCACACCTGGGGAAGAAATTAAACACAAAACAGCTAAAAGTGTTCAGATGAACCTCGCACTTGAGAACTTCCACATCACCTGTATCGATCTACAAATGTGTATCTGCGTGTGGCGGACACATGACGGCTCGACACCAACACATGAACCGCTTCAGGCCTGCAGAGTGTGCACGAGACGTTCTGTTGGTCGGCTGCAGTTTGTTTTGTTTTATTGTTCTGAGGAACTAATGAATGTGTTCTGATCAAACTGCTCCACACAGATCCTGAATCAGCCGTCTGATGTTCACACAACAAACTGTTCTGTGATCAGTTTGTTTTCAGCTCGTTTCCTTTAACCCTCGACAACACAGAGAGTGTGTGTGTGTGTGTGTGTGTGTGTGTGTGTGTGTGTGTGTGTGTGTGTGTGTGTGTGTGTGTGTGTGTGTGTGTGTGTGTGTGTGTGTGTGTGTTTGTTGGTGTGATTAACAGTCAGTTTCTGATACAATCTGCTCGACCATCTGTTTAACTCAACTTTACACACTCTGTTCTGTCTGTGTGTGTGCGCGCGCGCTCTTGGGAGTATGTCATCATGTATTATGTATGCGCACATACCAGCACAGGTGCTGCTGTTTGTGTGTTTCAGTGTGTGGTCATTACCTGTGTCGTCCTGGAAAAGTTGTGACGTTGTGTAAAACCATAAATAAAAACAGAATGCAGTGATTTGTGAATCATATTTCACCAATATTCAGATAAATTCAGTCCAAAAACAAGATATAAACTTTATTGTTCTCTGTAAATCTCCACTCACTCTGCAGCAGGTTGTAATGAAGTTGTGACAGGAGCCTGTTTCCTGTCACGGTGTGACATCATCACCTAGCCCGGGGTTCAATAACTTTAATCCTTAATAAAATATAATATAATAACATGTGAACATGGAGGTCTGTGGGGACTGACTCGCTGGTGGAGCCAGCCTCTAGTGGACATTAGAGGAACTGCAGGTTTGGCTTCATTTTAAGCCCTGGAGGTCCAGACTCAGTAACTACAGTGTGTGTGTGTGTGTGTGTTTGTGTGTGTGTGAGATTCATCTGTTCCTGCAGATGAAAGAGTTGCTGGTTTGATTCCTCTGAGAATTCCAGCAGCCGCCTGCTGTTCTGAACCACGACACACTAAGCCTTAGGGATAGTGTGTGTTACAGTGTGTGTGTGTGTGTGTGTGTGTGTGTGTGTGTGTGTGTGTGTGTGTGTGTGTGTGTGTGTGTGTGTGTGTGTAGTTGATCTCCACCTGAATCAGATCTCATCATGTTTTTCTGGCTTTACATGAACTCTCTCAGAGTGCTCGTCAGATTATGAGTCTTTGGTTCCAGCAGAGTGAGACGTCTTCACTGTTGATGATCTCAGGTCAGTTTCAGGCTTAAAGTTCACTCAGATCAGATTAATAATTCAAACTGATCAGCTGTAAAGGTTAGAGAGATTTATTATCCACAGCCAGTGATGTGTTGGAGTTGATGAGGTTGGTGTTCCTCTGGGTAGGTGAGAACGTTACAGAGGAGGAAATGTGGGCGTTCTCTGCTTTATGTTCCAGAAGCTTTCTGGCTGACAGTCAGTGGTTATTCTGCACCTGATTATACCCTCCACTACACCGTTAGTTTATTGTGTCAGAAACATATTGATTCTACATTTAGATAAATGTTAGGGATGCACAAAAATATTGACATGTCATCAGTGTTGGCCGATATTGACTTTAACATGAGAGCGTTGGTACGGCTGCGTTTCGGCTCAGCTGTTTTCAACATGGCCGCCGGGTCACAAACGTTCTCATGTTACAGCGACACAGTCACTAAAATCTGTTTCTGTAAACCCGGGGTGATCGCTGAACGTGACCTTTAACATTAAATACAAATCCAGATGTTGGAGGGTGTGGGCGGGTTTTTGTGCGGTGGGAAGGAACACAGTCAGAGAAGAAACCGGTCAGACTCAGTGACAGGAAGTGGACTCTGAGCAGGACCGGGACTAATGATGGACTTCCTGTTGATAGAACATGAGGCTGCAGGACGCTGCAGAGACTGAACTCATTCTTCTTCTTCTCTTCCTGTCGTTGTGTTCTTCTTCTTCTTCTGCATCAAGTGTTTGATGTTTGTTGATGTTTCTGTGACGCCCTGAACCTGAACTGACGGCGGGGGGGTGTTTGGAGGACGAGCGGAGGACGAGTTGAAACAAACAAGAAACTCACAAAGACAAGTGGAGGAGGAGGAGGAGGAGGAGGAGGGTGTCTATTGTTGATCCAGATTAGGGCGTGGCCTCCGAACAGCTTAGACTAACACACATACACACACACTGACAAGTGGTGTGTGAATGAAGCGTCCTTGATCACACCAACTGCTGAGACCCCCCCCTCCCCCTCACACACACATGCACGCACACACCTCCCCCCTCCTCCCCCGTGTGTGTGTCAGATCACACACACACCGACTGTGTGTGTAGCTGGAGGTGATATTAATAATCCATAAAGAAGCTGGTTTCTCCCGATCGCTCCCTGTGGAGTCAACACACACACACACACACACACACACACACACACGGAGCATGTCTCACTGCCTGGCAGACAGACAGGACGGTGGAGTCATCACTTTCCTTCTTCAGATGTCTTCTAGAACTTTTCCAGGATGTAAAGTCGAACTCAGATCACCTGACGTCAGATTTAATCATAAACACTCGACTGCTGACGAGCTCAGAATCAGCTGTTACACACTGACGTTACTCTTTCCTTTCGGTGATAACCATGGTAACAGAGATATAGCCCGACTCAAGAAAAGTCGGGATGTTGTGTAAAACCGTAAATAAAAACACAATGCAGTAATTTGTGATTGAGTCCAGCCTAAAAACAAGACATTTAATGTTCAAACTGATAAACTTTATTGTTTTTGTAAACACACACTCGTTCTGAATTTGATGCCTGCAACACATCATAAAGTCAGGACAGGAGCATGTTTACTGCTGCTCTCGTGGGAGTATGTTGTCATGTATTATGTATGTGCACATACAGCACAGGTGCTGCTGTTTGTGTGTATTGTGTTGTTGGCTCAGTTCTGGTTCTGTGCACCTGCAGTGCCGGAGAAGTCGGGATGTTCTGTGAAACGTAACTAAAAACACGATGCAATTATTTGTGAATCCTTTTTGACCTGTATTCAAGTGAACTCAGTCCAAAAACAAGATATTTAATATTCAAACTAATAAACTTTTTGTTCTCTTTAATCTCCACTCACTCTGCAGCAGGTTGTGATGAAGTCGTGACGGGAGCCTGTTTCCTGTCACTGTGTGACATCATCACCTCAGTCAGTGTTTGAGAACTGAGGACACTAACTGTTGAAGTTTATCTGACTTCAGTGTCCTGTCATGACCTGGCTCAAAGCCATGACAAAGACGAGGAGACGTACGGTGTTTTTAAAGTAAAACAAAAGGATTTTATTACAAACAATATTAACATTAAGAAATTGGCAACGTAATCAAACACTAACTAAACCAAAACATAATGCGCCGAGGGATCGCGCAGCGATGCAGCCGCGCCGGGTAGGTCACCTAACAGCAGAGAAGCAGAGAGAGAGTGAGTAGTAATGCCAGCTCTTACACCCCGGTGGACTGGCCAGGTCCACCCAGGTGTGGCAAGCCCCACCTACGACCTGCAGGGAAGACAAGACAACACAAAAGGGAACACTGAACACAGCAGCAGGCCCTAGAGGCAGGAGGCCGTCACACCCCCCTCCATAAAAACCGGGTTCCTACCCCGGAACCTCAAACCTCAAACAACTCAGCGCTAACTGAAACATAATAAAAAATTAAAAAAAATACGTTTTTCAAATTAACCAAATCAAATGAATCACTTTCTTTTATTGCAACTTTATCAGTACGTTAAGCTATTTACAGACTTACCCAACAGTCACTTTACCCTTTTTACAAAATGTACAAGAACCTACCTATACTTATTTCTACCCCTTCCTTCACCTGCATCACCCCCTCCCACCTCAGCAACCTGGTACCTAGGAGCAATTTAAGAGGGGTAAGGGGAGAAAAACAAGTGGGACGAGGAAACGGCATAGGAAAAACACTTGGCTATATTACTCTACAGGCGCTCTGGACAATGCGTCTGCCACCACATTGTCAGACCCTTTTACATGTCGAATATCAAGCCAGTGAGACTGAAGGAATAGTGACCATCTCACTAATCTTTGAGTGGGACACTGTAACGAGTTTAGGAAAACAAGAGGGTTATGATCGGTGAAGACCACGACAGGCACGACACCAGATCCAAGAAACACATCAAAATGTTTAAGTGCCCACACTAATGACAATGCTTCTTTCTCAATAGTGGAATAGTTAAGTTGGTATGAGTTGAACTTTTTAGAAAAGAAGCTCACTGGTTATTCAATACCAATTTCATCACTCTGCAACAGTACCGCCCCCACCCCCACGTGACTGGCATCAACTTGGAGAGCAAAGGGACGATTGAACGGAATTTAGCAGGCACAACAATTTGGATAATGGGGTCTCCAACGAAGACATCTCCGTGAGGCACCCACTTTCTCACCAGAAGCTCATTCAGCAAAAAATAACCATGAGAAGTATTTTTTACCTCATCCTCAGGTAACACCATGTCAAACAAACCCTCCAAAGAAGGATCCGCCCGCTGCTCCAATTTCAGCTCTTCCAGCGGAACAGAAGAGACTACAGGGGGCGGCGGAGGTGGAGCGTCAGCCCAGACACGTCCACCTGCCACACCGTTACCCAGAATCAGAGTGATGCCTTCAATTGGCAGCGCAGGACGCACCCCAACTGTTATCTGCCCCCAAAGGAACATAACTTACGGCACCTGCACGCTCACCAAAACTGGCACCGTGAGTGCGCAACTCTCCAAAAGACCGTCTGTGCGTCAACACATAGTCATCAGCAAGGGCAGCGGCTTCATTTACAGTTTTTACCTTGTGATCACTAATATGTTGTGCAATGTTCTCGGGAATAGAGTTTTTAAACTGCTCGACCAATATCAGATCACACAGGTCATCAAAATACTTGACTCCCAACGCGGAATACCAGCGCGTAAAATGTCCGGTTAAGTCACGAGCGAACTCGAGATGCGTTTGGCTATCAGCCTTTTTCCACGTACGAAAACGCTGGCGATAAGCCTCGGGTATGAGCTCGTAAGCTTTTAACACAGCAGATTTCACAAGGCCATAATTCTGGCTGTCTGACACGGACAGAGCTGAATAGGCTTCCTGCGCCCTACCGGTCAGCGCGCACTGTAACATTAAGGGAAGAGCAGACTCAGGCCACTTTCTCGTCTCCGCAACACGCTCAAATAACGAGAAAAAAGTCTCGGGGTCTTTTTCACTGAATTTAGGCAACAACCTAAGATTACCTAAAACATCAAAACATTCAGAAGACCCCGGAAAACACGAAGACGCATCCACATCAAAAGAGCCAATTGACTTGCCGCTTTTCATCAAATCCAGCTTCCACTGCTGAAGCTGGAGCTTCGCTTGTTCCGTCTGCAAGCGCAACTTTTCAACAGCCAATTGCTTTTCTATTTCCACTTGTCTCATTTTATCATGTTCTAATTGCAACGCCAACACTTCTTTTTGCTGCTCGAAAGTGAAATTCGATGCTGCAACGACCGGCGGAGAAAAACCAGCATCAGGAGGACACACAGGCTCTATGGCCAACACACCCATCTCAGCTAAATTAGCTGTCAAAATACTCTTTACAGTGTCCTTTAACCGCCTGTCCGAAATATCAATTTCAAAATGCTCCGCAATTTTTAACAATTGATCCTTAGTGCATTTATTCAAAAAGTCCTCAGAAGGAGCTTTAACGAAGTCAGAAATATCAGACATTTTTTATTATTACAGCGGTTCAAATCAAAGATTAACAAATTTACCTACCAAAAAAAACCTCGCGCACAAAGTGGCATCAAACACCAAATACTCACCGAGCTGCTTTAATTCCCCCCAAACTTTAACAGATGGGAAAAGTTTGAGACACCCCAAACCCTGACTGCCTACCCACAGATCTAACTTGACCCTCAAATAGACGTCTTCGATGGCTTGCCGAGCTCGAAACGTCACCAGACCCGACATACCACTCTCGACCATGAACACAGCCGATCGTAATACCCCGAGCCCGGAGCGCTCCCTCCTCAGGATTTGCCAACAAAAATAAAAAAAAGAAAATAACAAAGTGACAAGTCCTGCTTGCCCGCCGGCTAAGCTTATCGGGGTGCTCAAAACCAATAAATTTTACTTACATATAAAGCAGCCATGGCAAATATTACTTACCAAACGAGTTCATTGGAAACACAAAGCGGATTAATCTTGAAACAACCATACCTCTCCGTGCAACATGCCAAACATTTTAAACAAAGCCATCACAGATTCCAGATTCCCACGCCTCTCCGTAGTAAGCACGGTGACGTCACTTCATTCACAACCTTCCGCGCTACTACGCGAACCGAATGAATGAACGACTCACCGGTGCGCACAGGACGAGCCCCCATTTTGTCATGACCTGGCTCAAAGCCATGACAAAGACGAGGAGACGTACGGTGTTTTTAAAGTAAAACAAAAGGATTTTATTACAAACAATATTAACATTAAGAAATTGGCAACGTAATCAAACACTAACTAAACCAAAACATAATGCGCCGAGGGATCGCGCAGCGATGCAGCCGCGCCGGGTAGGTCACCTAACAGCAGAGAAGCAGAGAGAGAGTGAGTAGTAATGCCAGCTCTTACACCCCGGTGGACTGGCCAGGTCCACCCAGGTGTGGCAAGCCCCACCTACGACCTGCAGGGAAGACAAGACAACACAAAAGGGAACACTGAACACAGCAGCAGGCCCTAGAGGCAGGAGGCCATGATGCACCTCTCCGGGGTCGATGCTTCATCATGCTCCACACATGTTCAGTGGGAGACAGGTGTGGACTGCAGGCAGGTCAGTCTGGTACCTGCACTCTGTCACTACGGAGACACGCTGTTGGAACACGTCACAATGCGTCTCATTGTCTCGCTGGAAGAAGACGGGACGTCCCTGTTACTGCCTCAGGCGAAGGAGTTCAAGTATCTTGGTATCTTGTTCATGAGGGAGGGTAAACTGGAGCGTGAGATGGATCAGTGGTTCGGTGTGGCGTCTGCAGTGATGCGGGCGCTGTGCCTGACCGTCGTGTTTCAGAGGGAGCTGAGCTGGAAGGCAAAGCTTTTGATTTCCTGGTCCATCTGCGTCCCAACCCTCACCTGTGGTCATGAGCTCTGGGTAGTGACTGAAAGAATGAGGTCACAGATACAAGAGGCCGAATTGAGTTTCCTCTGTAGGGTGTCTGGGCTCAGCCTTAGAGATAGGGGGAGGAGTCAGACATCTGGAGGGAGCTCGGAGTAGAGCCGCTGCTCCTTCATGTTGAGGTGGTTCAACATCTGATCAGGATCCTCCTGGTCCAGCTGGTAGGAGGCCCCGGGGCAGACCCAGAACACACTGGAGGGATTATAGATCTCGTCTGGCCTGGGAACACCTCGGGGTCCTCCAGGAGGAGCTGGGGAATGTTGCTGGTTAGAGGGACGTCTGGGGTGCTTTGCTCCGCCTGCTGCTCCTACTAACCCAAACTCTTTCAGTACAGTACCTTTGGAACCCTTCAGACGTGGTACCTAGACCCTAGATCCTTTTAGTGTTTCCACTGTAAACAGTACTCTTAAATGTGAGACAGAGTGACCGTCCTCTACTGACCAATCAGACTGCAGGGTTTCTAGCTCCACCTTTTAGTACCAGATCTGTGTGCTAGGTACCCCAATAGAGGGGGGACCAAACATGGGGACGCTAAGGAACGCTGCTGTTGGGACCATCCAGAACTTTACACTGTGGAGACAGAAACAATGAACTGAACCAGACTGCTCGCTGGAAATGGGCTTATTGTGTCAGTCCGTCTCAGATGAGCTCGGGCTCAGAGAAGTGGGCGGAGCTTTTTCTGGATGTTGTCGATATCTGGCTTTCACTCTGCATGGTAGAGTCTGAACTGTCATTGGTAGATGCAGCGATGTGTTTACTGACAGTGGTTTTCCAAAATGTAATATCCTTTATACAGGTTTTTAATGCAGAGCAGTCTGAGGGGTCAAAGGTCACGGACAATCAGCCTTGTCCCTAACGTGCAGAGATTTCTGCAGATTCTCTGAATCTTTTGATGATATTATGGGATGTAGATGTGAAATCGCTGAATGAGAAACATTGTTCTTAAACTGTCAAACTGTTTGTCCTCAGTTTGTCACTAAGTTTTCGTCCTTGCTTGTGAACAGCTGAGCCGTTCAAGGACGTCTCCTTCATACCAGTCATGACTTTAATCTAGTTACTAGTTAACCCTTTTATCTGTGGAGCGTTTCAAACTGGTGTTTTTTTTAACATTCCACAACTCTCTCAGTCTTTTGTTGCTCCTGTCCCAAGGCTGTAAAAACAGTCTGATTCAGACACCAAATGTTTTACTGACATTTGAAAAGACAAAGAATGAAATAAGAGGTCGTCCCCACAGTGTCTTATTCACGGGACAATACTGTGTGAGCTTTGATGTAAATATTAGTTTGCTCTCTTCAGTCGACTCACTGGTCGAACCGCAGAGGTGGGAGGAGCTGTGATGTTTCAGATAACTGACTGTAGGTGTGATGTCGTGGGACGGTTGTGTCTCGGCAGGTAGAGCAGGTCCACAGGGTCAGCGGTTCCATCTGCGGTTCCCTCTGTCCACCTGTCCAAGTGACTTTGGACCAGACCCTGAACCTCAGTTTGCTCCTCTGATCACTGAGCCCAGATCAGAGAGTCTCTGTTGTTCTGCTGGAGTCCGCTACGTACGAGCTGACATCACTTCCTGTGTCTCCAAAGTTCAGGAACTATTTCATTAAGTTTTTCGCTAATACAGTGAGGACAAAGTCCGATCATCAGGACCAGGTTTGGTTTCAGGACCAGATTTAGTTTCAGAACCAGGTTCAGTTTCAGGACTGCTTCCAGTCTCAGATCCAGGTTTAGTATCAGATCCAGGTTTAGCTCCAGGACCAGGTTCACTTTCAGGACTCGGTGAACTACCACCGCAGGACAGAAAAACCTGGACAGAGAGGAATAAAACTGTCTTTATGGTGAAAGTCAGGCGTGTCCCTCTGATGGTCGAGGTTTCCATGGCGACGGTTGAGGTAACCATGGTGATGAGGCGTATGGCTGACGGCGAGGAGAGGCAGACCTCAGACTGATAGTAAAACCAACCCAAGTGTGTGTGTGTTTGTAATTGGCTGAGATGAAATATTCTCTTTGATGTTGAAGTGAAGTGAGAACGCCTGGAGAACCCCGAGTAGAGGAGCCGCTCCACAACCAGTCAGCTGCTTCAAGACCAGTTAGGAGAGCTGCTCCACAACCAGTCAGACACTTATCACACCAGTTTACAGACCAGTTAGTACAGCTGCTCCACAACCAGTCAGCTGCTTCACACACCAGTTTACAGACCAGTTGACAGACAAGCCGACCAGAAACAGTCAGTAATTGGAAGCTGAAGGTTTGGCTTAGTGACCGTACAGCATGAAGTGCATTGTGTGTGTGTGTGTGTGTGTGTTCCCATAGCTCCAAACAGAAACACATTTCCTGTGACTACCAGCTGACTTCCTGTCTTTCTTCAGTGCTGGACAGTTTAGAGTCAACACACAGACAGAGGCATTCTGGGTAATGCAGTCTGGATGTTAGTTTTGATAAATGGAGCTCAGGGACTCTTTGTTTCCGCATGTGAAGGCAGAACAGAGAAAACACACACACACACACACACACACACACACAGTCAGTGTTTGATATGAAGATGAAATGAGTCAGCAGGCTCACCTGTGGTGAACAGGTGAGTTTCTGAAAACGCAGCATTACAGATCTCTGCAGGGAGACAGTTCAGACAGAGGAGCTGTAACACTGGAGGGTCTGTGAGGGGAGTGAGGAGCACACCTGAGTCTGAGGAGGTTCAGGGGCGGAGTGTAGAGGGGGAAGAGGTCTGATGTGTGATGATGCGGGGTGGTGGAGGTGGGGTTGTTGAAATGTTTTATTTCTAATCGATAACAAATATCAGCTTGTTTGTGTCTCTGCAACACGTCAGAGATCAGCTGATCGCTGCTGCACAGCTGATGTTATGTTTAACCACAGTCAGTGTCATCATCACTCAGTCTGTGTCATGTGCCTGAAAATATGTATATAATTAGATTTTTTTTAAATTTGTTTTTAATCTCTTTTTACGTAATCTTAGTGTTGTTTAATTATTTATTTATAATTTTTAAAAACTTTTATTTGATAGTTTTTTCTGAACCTTTTTGCATTTGAATCTTTATTTTATTTTACAATTTATTTATTTTAAAATTTGAATCTCTTTTGTGTTTTATTTGATTAATTAGTTTTTTGTATACTTGTTTTTTTTAATCTTCTGTTATTAGAGTTTAGAAACATGCTGACTAAAGAAGCTTTGAGTCATCAGACAGTTCGTTCTTTGTTCTGAAGTTTCAGACGTTGACAGGATGTTTGTTCAGTGATGAACTCTGCAGCCTGCAGGTGACGAAACTAACAAAGGTGAATGAAGTACTCAGAGCTGCAGTTACTTTGGTAAAAGTACAGAAGTATTATCAACAAATTATTATTATTATTATTATAAGTGTTTTATTATTATAGAATATTATATTTTTCTGTTGTTTATCACTGATGGATACATATATGAGTATTTTAATGTTCTGTTTAATCATTTTGGAGCCAGTTTTAGATTCTACATTCAAAGCAAACTTTATGTCCATGTGCAGTATTATTTTTGGCGGTATGGCTCTGTTCTGGGTCCTCTCTGCCCTTCCACATGCCTGTATGGGAAGCCTCAAGATAGAGACAGCATGCATCTCTGCCCTTCCACAGATCTACGTGGAAAGCCTAAGGTGGAGAGAACACACCTCTCTGCCCCTCAATGCACAGATGAGGAAAGCTTGACGCAGAATGAACAAACCTCTCTGCCCTTCCATGTGCCTACATGGAAAGCCTAAGGCAGAGAGAGCAGCAGCAAAGACCCCCGGGAACAGAACGAGCAGCATCAATAACAAACAGAAATGACGCTGATAAGTCAGACACAGCATGAAAAGGAGGAGCTGGGGTGGAGGCAGGTTGCAAAGCAGCAACAGTAGGCAGGCCAGAGCAGTTTCAATCAGCTGATTGATGAAAGGCAGTCAGCTTAGGCTGTCTGAGATCAGCTGATCTGACATCGTGTCTGCCTGAACTAACACTATGCTCAGTTTTGTAAACTACTGAGAAGAGTGGGAGTGCTGGTGCTGCATCATATGTTTTTATGTGAAACAAGAACCAACAGCCGTCAGATGAATGGAGCCTGGTGCAGTGAGAGGTTCAATATTTACCTCTGAGATGTGGTGACGTATAAAGTAACAGGAAATGGAAATATTAAAGTACAAGTATATGAACATTGTACTCAAACACGGTACTGGAGTAAAAGTACTTAGGAGGCCGTGAGTGACAGCAGCTGATGTGATGTGTTCAGGGCCTGCTGGGTATTTCATTCACTGACTGAACTTTATTGAAAACAGGATCTTCACAGAACAGTTTTTATTGAAACTCCGAGTCTTTATTGAAATGAGCTCCGTTAACAAAGAGCGTCTGAACAAAAGAGTGAATTTAAATGAACTTTATTGAAAGGCTCTGGGTGAACAGTGTTAATGAACAGTTCGGCTTCAACAGAGAGGCTTTATTTAAACACAGTCTGCGAACAAAGAAACAAAACCTCATTCAGCTGATTCAAAAAGCTTTATTGACAGCACAGAGCGGCAGTGGTGACAGTCCGATTGAAGTCAGTCACCACAGTCAGAATGGGTGTAGCAGAGTTATGGTGGTTATTTATGTTTGTTTAACACGTGCGTCAGCTGAAACTGAAATACTCGATCATAACTAAATAATTATAATTAATAGTATTATTAAAATTCTGGAGATTCTGTATGTTGTTTAGTTTTAAGTTCCTGGACTGATGTCTGTGTGTGTGTGTGTGTGTGTGTGTGTGTGTGTGTGTGTGTGTGTGTGTGTGTGTGTGTGTGTGTGTGTGTGTGTGTGTGTGTGTGTCCCGCTGTGTGAAATGAGAGAGGAAGTTCCTCCTGTGTGGTAAAATGAGCTGCATTTACTGTCCCTCTGTTTCCATTTCCTCGGCTGACTGCCTCTTCCTTCCTCTCTGTCTCTCTGATAAATGTTGATTTTTGGGCACGGTTATGGAGACACAGTGCTGGGTAATATATTATTATTATACTGATATGAGACTAGTTATGGCCTAAGTGTTTGGATATGGTGACATGGTGAGTGTTGTCTTCTCCTGGTTTTAAAGCTGTTACAGTAGAGTGAAGTCATGTTATGTTTTATTATTCGTCATCATATTCACATGACCAATGATTACTGATCCGTGAAGCCTGAGTAGACTTCGGATTTTTTGCTAAGCTAGGCTATTGAGCTCGGCATGTGATACATGGATCAGAGGAGACTGTCTCGTTTTCAATGTCACACAAACAAAATACACAACAGCACAAAGTCCAGGTTCTGTAGCTGCACGAGCACACAGACATGGAACTGTGGGGTTTATATGGGGTTCATCTAAATGTTGGAGTGTTCCTTTAACCCCCCCCATCGGGTCTGTGACTGTTCAGATTACAGACCGGAATAATGTCACTGCATCACACTGAAGATTACACACTCTGACTGACACACTGAGGGTGTGTGTGTGTATAATTGGTATCTTGGAGTGCAGCTGTCCTCCGTCACTGGCATCAGTTACACCCCCAACTTAGAAACACACACACACACACACACACACACACACACACACACACACACACACACACACACACACACACACACACACACACTCAATGTTTAAACATTTTACATGATGTGTGTGTTTGTATATGTGTATTAAGTGTGCATAGGGTGTGCATTTGCCACAGTCTGATACGATACAGTGATGTTCGTGATGTTAAAAAAGAATTGTTTAATTTCATGTTAGTTAAATTAATTTAATTATTAAAATTAACCTCATAAAATATGATGAAGAACTGTGACCAGTCATTTGGAGTTTCTTCTCAGCAGCATTTAAAACAAAACAGCTCCTTATAAAAAACAAAAGTAGGATAATAGTTATAAACAGTTACAAATAAAAGAAACCACACTGTTTCGGACATACCAGAGGAATTCCCTTGTTTCTTTTAATTTAAATGTAAGAAATTAATATAATTTGGGCTTTTTTTTTTGTATAAAGCAGTAACGACAGTCTGAAATCAGCTCAGTAAAGTCTGAGTGAAACAAAATCAGTGATTTCTCTCTAATCACATTAAAAATGTTAGAAAATGCTTGTTGAAAACGTGTTGACTGTCAGCTGTGTCGCACTGACCTGTGGAAGTAGACCGTTAAACTGTTTTTCACCATTTCTGCATGGGGGGGGGCTAAAGCCTGATTTATGGTCGTGCGTTGAATTGATGACGTCGCTAGGTTGTAGTGTACGGGGCTATGCAGGAGGCTCGCCGTAGCCCCGGCGTAGCCTGACGTGCACCTCCCCAAAAATGTAACTACGCGTCGAGGCGACGCAGACCCAGCGCAGACCGGCACGGCTGTGATTGGTTTGCTTGGTAGCAACGCATTTCCGGTTCCGTATTTCTACCGCCATCCCCGCCATCTTTAAACATCTTCTATTGCCATTTAGATGTTGTTAAGGCTCATTATATATATGCCATTATGCACAACGTTCAATACGGATACGGATACGGCCGGAGCCGTCTGTCCGTGCTCCGCGTTCATTTCTCTGTGACCAGAAAAGCCGGAAGCTAAACAAAGAATTAACTAGAGACCACGACAACCACTCAGGAAAGGAACGAAGTCTCCTACTGCTCTGGCGGTGAATTGCACCGCGACGAAACGGAGTGACGGAGAAGTTCGAAGGGTTCACGACCGCGTCACGGCAACCACATAGTGACGTCGTCGATTCAACGCACGACCATAAATCAGGCTTAAAAGTCTGCTTGAAGACTCACTGAAGACATCGTTAGTATAACCTCTCTCATAAGAACTACAAAGACTCTGTTACTGTTGGTAAACATTGTGATGTTTGTTGGTGGGCGGGACTTAGCTGGAGGCAAACAGTTCTCCACAGACATTAGCTAGCGCTAGCTAACAAGTTGTGTTGTCTTGTTGTAGACGATGGAGGAAGATGATGTGAGTGGTGCGTTCAGAAACACTCATTGTGAGTGTGGGAGCGACTCTGACACAAACTGGAGCGTTGATAAATTGTTAGCGCTGTCTGAATGTAGCGTTGGGTTATCCAGAGCAGCGCACTCTCAGAGTGGCAGAGCGCACTCTGGACACTCTGTCTGTGGAGACGGAGCAGCAGAGCGCCGAGCGGAGTGAACGTGTGATTAACTTAACCGTTGGTTCATTCATGTAGAAATATAACGCTGCGTTTCTTCCACCAACAGGGCTCTCATTTTAGTGTAGAGCGTCAGACTGAATTTACCAACGCACCATGTCAGGTCACTCACTCTCCGGGACCGCCAGTGTTACTTGAATAAGTAAACACTGAGCAACGGGACCAGACTGGCCGACCCGTATGCTCTCACTCAGTGGATGGATGATGTCACAGGAAGCCAATCTTACAAAGGAGGACCACACTTGTTTGTTTTGCTATGGAAGCTAACGTTAGCTAATGTGCTAAAAAGTTAGCGTTGCAGAGAAATCCAATATTCCTCTTAATCCCTCCCCAGTTTCTGATGAGGTGGACATGATAACCCTTAATACACATAACCTTATTCATCCCTACAACAGGAAATACTTTTTCCCTAACCTGATATGAAGTGTGCGCTGCACATGTGAGCATTTTTGATGATGGCCTCCGTCCAGTCCTTTGGTCTGATCACATTTAACCATAGTTGTCTTTGTTTTTGTTGACGGGCAGTGGCGGCTGGTTTTGAGCCATGACTCCTTCTATTCTGGCTCCAACAACACAACAAGACAAACACATGTTAACACTCCTGTGGAGCCTACAGCCCTGTGGGGGAGAGACTACAATCATTGGAGCGCTGTTCTCTACACTTTACTGTTCACTGCGGGACACTGTTGGTTATGCCTGTGTATTCTTCTGTATCTTCATTGTGATGGATTGTGGGTAAAAATAGGCTGTTATTGATGTATGATTCATAGATGAGGCTGATTCATCACTAATTCACTTTAATAAGTGACATCTACTGAGCGTCTGTTGATCCTGGGAGAGGGATCCCTCCTCAGTTTCTCTTCCTGAGGTTTTCTTCTGTTCAAGTTTTTTTTTTTTTCAGGGAGTTTTTGCCTCTCAGCTGTGAGGCTCTGAGGACAGAGGGATGTCGTATGTTGTAAAGCCTCTGAGGCAAACTGTGGTCTGTGATATTGAGCTCTATAAATCAAATTATATTGAACTGAATAAAACATGCATGTTATTCCTGCTGTCACCATGGGAGCGTGGTGGCACGACATCATGAACTTCACTCACTTTAAAGGCGTACTCTGCAGGATTGTTGGTTACTGTTTGTTAACACGCTCACCAGTGAGCGTGAAATAAACGCCAACCCCAGATTCACAGGGGACACGCCCATAAATGTCCCAACACGGAGAATAAGAAGGAAATAATGAACTCCAGGCAGAGGGCGGAGTCTCTGCAGATTAATACACCATCACACACTGAGTGGCTCACAGTGATGAGTTAGAGCGGTTGGTTTCACTGTATATCCTCAACTGAAAAACAGTCTGAGCACTGATTTACTGTCATTCATCTGTCCGTTTCTGTAGTTTTCATAGATTCTGTATGTCATGATTTCATGCTCGGACCTCTCCTCGTCATATTTGTGCTGATGAACTGTACCATCCCGTCCGTCATCTGCAGAAACTCTGCTCCTGTTGGCGTGTTGTGACGTGTGTGATCCTGTGCGGAGGTTTGATGTGGTCATTAACTGATTATCATGTATCAGATGTGCTGACGTAAAGCGAGCAGGCCTGCGTGCGATCAGCTGTGAATGATTCTCACAGTCAGTCCCCCCCCCCCCATGGAACAGATCACACACTGGTTCTTCTTCATGTCTTTATAAACGCGTCGCTGTCTGATTATTGGTGATGGAGAACCGAACAGTCACTGACGCTTCGAGCTAAACTCTGTTAGAGAGCACAAACACAACTCTGAGACTGCTGCACATATGGCTGAGTGTGTGTGTGTGTGTGTGTGTGGTTGTGTGTGTGTGTGTGTGTGTGTGTGTGTGTGTGTGTGTTCCATATATGCAGATTACAGCTCTATAATGTCTCAGTTTGCAGAGTTACAACCCTCAGATTAACTGCACAGATTAGTGAATGAAGGCAGGCAGCCTAATCTACTGACTGTGTGTGTGTGTGTGTGTGTGTGTGTGTGTGTGTGTGTGTTTCAGGGTCAGGTTTAATGGGGATTAAATCGACTGGTGGCCTATTTGGAGACATCAGTTTAAATTTTTTTCACTGAAAATAAAAACCAAACTCAACTTTGATGTCTGTGAGTTCAGAGAGAACAAACAGGAGAAACTGTGGAACAACAGAACCAACAGAGACAGAACAGATGTTCTTGCCCAACCGTAGATGAAGGTCTTTCATAAAGCAGAATAACCCTGCACAGAAACAGACACACAGGTTCATGATGATATGATACTCAAAACTCATTTGATGATAGTCTTTACTAGTCCATACCCACTGAGTGCACAGGTGCCCACGTACAGTTTCACATGGTGTGTGTTTGGGATACAGGTCATAGGAAAGGATTAAAAAGAGCAATGTGTTCAGACAGAGTGTTTGAAGTTGAGAGTACAATTGCTTTATTGAAAGTACAGTAGTACCATTGCCAACAGTAGGATAGTTAGTGGGCTAAAACTGTACATTAGTAGTTGAGGTAGCACGTTGAAAGGCAGATAGTTAAAGTGTTTATATGTTGTATTGACTTAAAAGTGGGGCGCACTGGTAGTTCACATGGGAAAGGTGCAGCTAGCCCTTGTTGCAGCAGCACACCATACCATGACTTAGTCATAGCAAACATTAGACATTGGTCCACAGGGGGAGCCACAGCCATCGGTCGCATTTTAGCCATTTTGAAGCATTTTTCTGTTGTTATAGCGCCACCCAGTTGCCAATTAGAGTTAAATTTCTCCAGTCACCTTGAGGCGTCCTGTTCTACATATCTACCAAGTTTAGTAAAAATCCATATGGCGGTTAGGCCTAGATAAGAAATGAGCTCTCTAGCGCCCCCATTTTGTTTGATGGGGTCAATAATGGAGGGGTCCCCTCAGATTATGTGTGGTCATATGCCTACAAAGTTGCGTGGTGATGGGTGAAACCCTTGAGATGTTATACACCTTTATGTGATGAGCCACGCCCTCCGCAATATTCATTGCCTTATAGAAGCTCAGTTTTAGTAAGTTTTCCAACTTTTGCCAAGAGGGAACTTTAGATATTGGTCCCTAGATTATGTTTAATTTTAATTTAATAAGTTTATTTGTATCAGGGACAATGTACAAAATAACATAAGTCTCGAGATGAGAGAAGATGCTTTGTACCAGATTTAGCTTACTAGCTACTTTCCATCCGTAGTCCCTGGGCAGGTGAGTAAAAACAAAGAGAGAGAAAGGACAAAAATTGTCAACTTACATAACAGACCAAACATCCATACAGATATGCGTAGGGCAAAGGCAGAGCTACGCTTAGGCATGTTACAATCACCACTTGAGACGGATCTTGAAGCTCTGATGGGAGTGTTCAGAACGGAGTTTAACAAAGATTTTCAATGGGGGAGGAGCAACATTATGGATTATTTTGTACACTAAATGGACATCAGAATACATCATTAAGTTATCGAAGCTAAGTATTTTATATTTCTTAAGTATTTCACAGTGATGGTACTGTCGTGATTTTCTGTCTAAGATTTGTGTTCACCCAGTTTCATGCAGATCGCTCAAACTTCCTAGGAAGAGATCCATTTGAAGTGTTTTTCAAAACATTCAAAATGGCGGGAAATCTATATAAGTGGAAGTTATGGGTTCTTGAGGCAAATGTGTTCCTCATGAGGAGAGGCATCTCTGTGCAAAGTTTCATGTCTCTACCACATACGGGGCATGAGATATGCCCATTCAAAGTTTGACATTTCAATGGGTTGCTATAGCGCCCCCCTTTGGCCAATTGATGTAATATTGCTTCACTGGCATCCTCCCATGACCCTCTACCACTGTGCCACATTTCACATGGATTGACTAAGTCAGTGAGGAGAAAAACGTGGAACACACACACACACACACACACATACACACACAGAGTTTTCCTCATTATACAGTCTTTATTCATTGGGTTCGGTACGTTTTTGAAACAACAGAAAAGGAGAGATACCTGAGAAATATCAATGTTTTCAAAGAAATCTTGGTGGAGCTGAGCCTAACTGTCTTCTTAGCAGCATATAAAACAAAAACAGACACTTGTAACATATTAAATGTTGTATTGTAGATATAAACAAATACAAACAAAATAAAATTAAAGAAAATTTTACTTGACTTACGGCCTCCTGTAGGTCACCTGGAGAAAATCTCCCATGAATAGATTCTCTCAAAGATGACATCATGATGACATCACATGTCCCTCATCTCTACAGTGATTGGCTCATATGAGAATGAGGAATTTATTCAGTTCAGTTAAATTCCATTAGAAATATTTCATAAACATTAAACAGTCAAATATTGTAGGATGTGACATCATCAGTATGTCAATGTTTTTAAACATCAGACATGTTTAAACAAACGGTTAATTATTGATTAAAGAGCACTGAATGACTTTTAGTCTGAAGATCAATCAAATGCTGCTGGTTTCACTGGACGCTCTGTGTGTGTGTGTGTGTGTGTGTGTGTGTGTGTGTGTGTGTGTGTGTGTGTGTGTGTGTGTGTGTGTGTGTGTGTGTGAATAGAGTCTCTGTGTGTGTGCCTGAGACCTCCTGACCTCACCACAGCACCACTTCCTCTGACACACACACACTGTCAGATCTTACTGTCACTGTGAGGACCTGACTGATGTCATGAATTCACTTATTATCAGTGTGAACTGTCAACACGCTGACAGCACTGTACACACACACACACACACACACACACACACACACACACACACACACACACACACACACACACACACACACACACACAGGGGGCTGGGCTGTTGAGGCCTCCTGCCTCAGCTGGCTCTATAAACCATCTGAAGCAGTGTTTGTGTTGCACTGACAGGAGGCGGAGCCACAGACAGCGTGGCAGGTGTTCACGTGATAAAACGTAATGTGTGCGCATTAATTATCAGACTATAACAATAGTTTACATCTATTTAAGGTAAGATAATGTGAGGACAACAGTGACATCATCATCTTCATCATGTCAGTAGAGTTCTGCAGGAGTCCAGAAATGACTCAGCATGTTTGCACCATGGATGTATAAAGAGACCTGGACACAGCGTTACACGCAGGGCTCCATTCACTCCTATGAAAGTTACTCAGCGGTGCATGAAGCCGAGACAGTTGAGCTGCTGATGGAAGTGTCCTGATGATTATTGACACTCTTCTGCACCGTGCGGCACATAGAGACGGCGCAGCAGAGAACTATGGTGGCTGACTTCTTACTTCTGGTTTAGCACTCTGCTAACTTGAATGGGGATAAAATGATTGAATGTTGCAGCTCCTCCAGACTGTCAAAATGTTATCGGACTGAAGGAAATAAATCCTGATAATGAAGCAATTCATTCTGTGGGGGTCATCCATCCACCTATTTTCATTCACTTATCCAGGGCGGGGTCTCGGGGGCAGCAGGCCGAGCAAAGCACCCCAGTCGCACTTCTCCTCAGCGATGCTTTCCAGCTCCTCCTGGAGGACCCCG
Source organism: Epinephelus awoara (assembly GCA_035609425.1). Lineage (NCBI taxonomy): Eukaryota > Metazoa > Chordata > Actinopteri > Perciformes > Serranidae > Epinephelus > Epinephelus awoara. The sequence continues at coordinate 1,879,835 of CM069301.1, forward strand.
AGGTGTTCCCAGACCAGATGAGATATGTAATCCCTCCAGGGTGTTCTGGGTCTGCCCCGGGGCCTCCTACCAGTGGGACGTACCCAGTGCACAAGGTGCAACTTTCACAAAATATGCAAATTAAGCGAGTAGTGCGTTTTTGTGTCATACGTTTATCTGAGAGAGTTGATAAATCCGAACTTCAGCGACCAATTTGTGCCACGATAGCCAATCGGCACTGACCTCCTCCGGGGAGTATGACGCACCAGCTGAAGTTCACTCATCAATTTAGAGATTTGATGATGATGATTTGATGATGATGATTTGATGATGATGATTTGATGATGATGATTTGATGATGCGAGTCAACACAAAATATTCTAGTGTTCCAACTGATGGGAGTATCGTAATGTGAAAATTTGCATCACATTTGGTGTGAACACAACATAAATATCATAAACGAGTTTATTTTCTGCAATAATCCAAAATCCAATAAAAAAAAAAAAATCTCACAGGCATTTTGACGAGGAAACCAGGGCGACACTAACGTCCGTGTCAGCCTACAGAAAAACATCCCTGCAGCGCTCTGTGAGCTGACTGGATTTAAAACAGTTTTTCCAGTTTTTATTTTTAGATTTTAAATTCAGAGACAAAGGTAATTGTAAAGAGGCCCTGTCTCACTCATTTTAGGGGTCATATTTGTGATGTGTTGGTCCACTAAAATAGATTTAATGCTTTAATGTTCAGGGGTTAATGTTCTTTAGCAGCACCTCTGTCTGAAGCTCTGTTTGAGCTCAGGGCCGCCTCCCGAAAAGCCCAGTCTGCTCGTTCAGTCTGTTAATTGGCGCAGTTTGTGTTGGAAACCATTTATAAAGTCAAATGTGTTCGTGTTATTTGTGGACGCTTTGTATTGATGCAAAAGTTCAAACACCTTCAGTCTGAACTTGCCTGACGGATGGACGTGTGACTGAGAAAACACGTGTTTTTTCCGTGAGGTTCTGTTATGAATCAGTGATAAACAGGAAGGAGCTGAGGTGTCGGAGCAGCGGCTTTATTGACGAGGACAGATGAGTGTGAGCAGCTCAGTCTATAGATCATCAATCAATATGCGCGGTGATTGATTAGCTGTAGCTCTGCGCTGCTCATTAACTCATTATATGCTCCAGCAGACAAACAGGAAGTGATTCATTGCCTGACCTCACAGCTGACCTTGAAGGCAGATGGCTGATGAAGAGTGAATAAAGGAACAATCCGCCCAAAACAATCAGGCTGTGGCAGAGAGAGAAAAGATGATGAGGAGAGATCTGGTTTATTATTGGATGTGAAATGTTTAAATACGTTAAATCCCTCTGTGAAAACATGAAACACGTGTTGGTATGATCCAGTGTGACTTCTCATTATCTCTCATGTCCATCCAGAATAAACGTCCAGAAATCCACTTAGAAATCAGAGACAAAAGAATCAGCGTGTTTTAAGTTTCTCTCAGTGTCGCAGTCGTGACGGTCGTCCGTGCGTCGATGAGTTCACTGCAGCTGCTCACATCATTCAGATCACTGTGAAAATGTCTGAACGAAAACTGGACAATAAAGTTTAATGAATCAAACTGAGAACAAAAAATCAAAGATAACATTTATTCACGATTCTTTGTGTTCAAACTTTTCGGCCATTTGAACAAAATTTAACATATTTCACATTTTTGTTTCTTAAAAATATTCTTTCAGTAAAATGATTTATTTCCTCCAATCAGAGGGTCATTAAAGTAAACACGTGGTCAGTGGTGTCAGACACTTTGGATTAAACAAAGGCTGTGTCCGAAATCACTCCCTACTCACTAAATAGTGTGTTCGCCATTTTGTAGTGCTGTCCGAATGTTTAGTGTAAATTAATATACCCTATATAGTGGACTCATAATATCCCACAATGCAGTGCAAAAAGTAGTGTACAACCGATGGTCACTAACCAAGCAATATGTACCGTGATGCATTGCGGAGGCGCCAATAACAGACGGCAGACGTGGTGGACAATGAGGAGGAGCACCCGGTGCAGCAGGGAAATACATACAAATGTAAGTAATAGTGTGGTAGTGTATTTATTTTTGTATTAATTCATGTGGGAAAATACGCTCAGTATTAGGTTTTTATCACACAAATGAATTTATTATTTATTTCGGAAACCCACCAGATGACATCACTCTGGCTCGTTTTAATTGTGCGACAGTAATGACGTACTTAACTTCGCGACGGAGTAGTGTCCGAAAGTGTTTTAATGAGCTCACTATATAGTCCTCTATATAGGGAATTCCCTATATAGTGAGTAGGGAGTAGTGAATGATTTCGGACACAGCAAAAGATTCATGTCACAGCTGAGACGTCTGACGTGCGTCTGTTTCTGTGTTCCTACAGGAAACGTCCTCCTGATGAAGAACGTTCCTCCTCTTCCTCCTCAGAGACGCAGCACGTTGCCTCAACAGGTTGGTGCAACTCTAATCCCTCTTTCTACTGAGTCAGGGCGTCCAGCTGGTTACCATAGCAACCGGTGACCTCAGAGACCACCGCCACATGGCGACCGATGATGTCATCCATCCTTAACAAGAAACGGTCGGTGAGATTAACTTTGAGTTCAGATGTTTGTAGCTGCAGCGCAGAGGAAGTGCCGCCATGATGGATCAGAGCTGATGAACTGATGAACAGGTGAACAGGTGTTGGCGCAGTCCAGTAGTCAGGTGGTGGTAAATGTACAGTGCAGGTTTCTCCCCTAGAGAAGGAAAGTTTTCAGTTGAGGTTTGTGATTATTATGGGATGCAGCCTCAGTTTGGTCTGTTTCACGGTAACACAAACCACTTCCTGTCCACTGAGACTGAAACAGGACCATGGGGCGGGACAATGCGGCTTTAAAATAATATCACGATATTTACAGACATATTGATCTCATAAATATTGATATTTAAGTTAAATGAAGTGAAGCTGCAGCAAACACACGCTGCAGACAACATCCCTTTATTCACAGAGATGGCGCCAAAGAGCAGCTACAAAGTCCCATCTTTACATTTTTACACAGAACCAAACGACGGCGCGGCATCATGTTGCTTCAGTGTGTGATGTCAGACAGCATGATGACATCACAGAATCTAACGAAGTGTGACATGTAACACAACAACAGCGTCAGCCTCTAGTGTGACATATAACATACGTGTCAGCAGCTCTTTATAAACAATAACAATGACATCACATGTCAATAACAATCATTTAGCGTCCCTGTTATATGGCGGCTGATCTCGTCCTCTGTTCAGAGGATAATGAGCTCCTGTTAGCTGCTAACTGCTAACAGCTGCTTTTTAAATCTCCCACGGTGTGTTGCACACCTGACACATCATCAAAACTTTCTACCTGTCCCCCTCATGGTGCCGTCCTGCCAGCTGTCCCTTTTACACAGACGTAGATTTGGCGCTGCTACTGGCTCTGCTGCCGGCTTAAAGGTGACAGTGAAATGTGTCTTTTAATTTTTAGGGTTCACAAATTCATAACAGAATTTTATTTTTAAGTTGCTCAAATGAATGAATCAGTTTTTGGATCTGAAGTCAAACTGTTAAAAGTTTAATGTGTAAAAAACCCACGGCCAATAAAGTTTATATTTGTTAACCAGGGAATAAAAGACCAATTCAGATCGGTGGTTTTCAAAATAAAATTTCAGTGGTGTTTAAATATTCAGGTCTGATTAAATCTCTGTTTATTTTTTCTGTTTGTTTATTTCGCTCTGTGTGATGTCATTTTATTTTTTTTCGCTGTCAGCACCAGAAACAAAGGATATGAATAAATAAATGATACAAATAAAGTTCAGTCAGATTTTGTCTGTTGAGCACATCGTCTCTCCATCACACACATTTCCCCCCAATTACTGTGCGTCACCTTTCACCTCCTCCCCTCCCCCGCCACTCATTACTCCGCCTGGTTGGTTCGTCTCTCCACAAGCTGCTTTTCACGCTCTCTAAACCTCACCCCCCCCCCATCACCCGTCCTCCCCCTTTAAAGCCTCTTCACTCGTCCTTCATCTTTTGTTTCTGCTGGGAGCCTCACATACCTGATAAACAACACACACACACACATGCACACACCACACCCAGAAATATAGCAACACTTTTTGTTATATTATGATATTATATTAATAGAATAAGAGCTCCACTGAGGATTTCTGTTTAAAATTCACATTAACTGTATTTTTCAATATATTTTGAAAGCATTTTCTGAATTTCCACCTGAATTGAAAGATTTGTCAGCTACACTGTTTTTTAATGTTGTTTTTTAAACTCTGTGCAGAAAAAGAGTTAAAACCCTTCAATTATTCACAGTTTTTAAATGAATGTGTTTTAATCACAGCATTATTAAAAGGTTAGACACGACTCGAGGAGCTCAAGACCTTTAATAAAGAACAGAGGTGGGAACGTTCTTCAGGACGGACCGACAGGAAACAGATGAACAACAGTAACATTAATCTCTGGGTCGTTATAGTTTAAATCAGCGTTGAGTTTATTTTCAGTCCAAACTGATCCAAAACAGACGTTTGTTACAACACCAGCACGGATCAGTTGGACACTTCTGTGCTAATACTTGCTGTTTTCAGTGCGTTCGCACTGAGAAGGATGGTTATAGCTTTTGCATGGGCAGCAGGACGGGATCATGAGACGCATGGGTGTGACACGTGTTATGCAAACCGCTGAGTTTTTCTACTGTGCATATGACAATAAACCTCTTGAATCTTGAACGTGTGTGACCCGTTGCAGGAGATTTAAAAAGCAGCTGCTAGCAGTTAGCAGCTAACTCAATGAGGTCCAGGAGCTCTTTACCCTCTGGGCAGAGGACGCTAAATGTTCGTTGTTGACACGTTCTTTACAAATTGCTGAACTCTTCAAAACAACGTTGAACTATCCTATTACATTTGGAAAATAAAATCTATAACTTAAACTGTGTTTGATACAATGTTCTCAACAAGGCAGCCCACAGGCCCGACCCCCAAACCAGAACACTCTGCTCCGGGCAGCTATGCTAAGCTAGCTCGTATCAAGTTGGTTAGTAACACCATTACCAGACCAGACTCAGAGAAATGTTCTCCAAACGCTGGATGACAGTGAGTGAATGAAATGCAACAGATTAGTGCAGGAATTATGTTTGTGGTCGATCTCATTAGAGATGCACACACATGTCCCATAATGATATAACACCAGAAATAAAATGATCACAACACTAAGATTACAAAAAACACTGGAAAAACCCGACAGTGCAGCAGTGATGACTTTGGTCCGTCTCAACCTTCCATCAGCAGAGTGATCACATGATCAGAGACAGCAGTTCATTTCATTTCCACTGGGTGTCCTCACCTTAGAGACTCACAGAGGGGCGTGTCTCTGACAACCAATCACATCTGTTAAAAGAGTGTGTCATACCTAGTCACGGGGTTGACCGCACCTCCTCACGAGCTCGGACTCCTCACTAAAAATTTTAGGTTGAGTGAGGAACCCTCTGAGAATGTTTGTGAATACGGCCTCTGTTGTTTGGAGCCACTTTGGTTTCTCTGTGTATTATGCGAGTGATGTTTAGAGAGAGTGGTGATAAAAACACACCAAGCTGAACAACAAGCCGCCGCACAGCTGCAGACAGAGCAGTTAACCCAGTAACACAGTAACATGCATGACCTCCGGGCCGAAGCATGAGCCGCTACGCAGCCACGTAGCTAAGCCAGTCGCACACACAGTCAGGGCACACGTAACTCCCCGAACCAGGGCACAAGCTGCTCGGCTACAGCCTCTCTTTCAGCAGCTAGTGTTAGTGAGTGGTAACTGGGAGCCGCTGTAGCTAACGTGCTAAAAAGTTAGCGAGATTTCAGCCAGACTGTAACTGCTTTGTACAAAACATGGAATTTCTCATTTCGCATTTCTACTTTTTTTTTCTCTGTCAAAAACGTACCGAACTGTGTATTTTATGAACCGTTACACCCCAAATATTTATAAAGATCTTATTTTATTTTTGTATTTTGTTTTAATTATTATCATCAAATATATTATTATTATAATTTTTTCAAAAGGGAAGCGAACTCCTCGAACACATTAACTCAGTGAATTAAGTCTGATCCTGAATCAGAACCTGACGGACGTTAATGCACCAGCTGTCCACACACACACACACACACACACACACACACACACACACACACACACACACACTCTCGCTCTCTCTCGCAGACCTCAGGCTGTGTGTGTGTCTTCTCTTTGTGTGTTTGATTGATGTGTGTGTGTGCAGCGGTGCATGTGACCCTGTGTGTGTGTGTGTGTGTGAATGTGTGTGTGTGAGAGAGATTAATATTGCATGAGGCTCCTTATGAGAAGGTGGACAAACACTCCCAGCTGAGCTCCAACACACACACACACACACACACACACACACACACACACACACACACACACACACACACACACACACACACACACACACGAATGAATGCATTGTCACATGAGGTCACACACACACATGTTTTACCAGCACTGTGTTGTGTCACAGATAAGATGAGGTTGATAACACACACACACACACACATTCACACACCACATTTAACTGTCTGTGGTTACCATGACGACCTGAACAGTTTCTGATTCTCACCTGCTGTGACCGCTGAGCTGTGAACCAATCAGACAGCAGGAAACAAAGAGAAAGTTTGACTCACCTGAGCAGAGACGTTGTGACAGACAGAGTCTCACTCAGACACGTTTCCACTGACTGATCAGCTGATCACTACTGATCCTGATAATCACGTTCCACATCAGAGAGCAGGAAGGATGGGATTTATTTTGGCGTCAAACCAAAGAAGAAGAAAACAAAAAAAGAGATGACAGAGGCAGAAGAACAGGAACATGAACAAGAAGGAACATGAGAGCCGTTATTTTTACTCTCAGGCTTCAGTTTTCTGCAGAAACTGTTTTATTTGTTTGATTTTGTGTTTCTACATGTTCATGTTCATATTTAGCAGCTGCTTCCCATCATGCACCGGGGCACACAGTGGGATTATTGAACCACCCACAGCAGCAGCTGATGGAGGAGAATCAAAGGGACGGATGAGCTGTGGGACCATAAAGCTCCATACAGACCATCCAGGATCTCACCAGGCTCCTTTAACCCTTTCAGCACAAACACTGCTGCTGCATGGCGTCCATCTTTGTTTGGGTACAAGAACACGTGACAGTTGCCGTCCGTGTTTGCATCCATCTTAACTTTGGCGTCATGTGACAGTTGGCATCCATCCTTGTTGTGGTACAAGAGCAGGTTGCCGTCTGTGTTGGTGTCCATCTTTATATTGGTACCAGAACATGTGACAGTTGATGTTGGCATCCATGATTGTTTTAGTACAAGAACATGATAGTTAGCATCTGTATTGGCATCCATCTTTATTTTGATGCCAGAATGTGTTACAGTTGGCATCATGCTGGCATTGACATCCATGATTGTTTTAGTACAAGAACATGTGACAGTTTGTCTTCATGTTGGCGTCCATCTTTGTTTTGGTTAGAGAACATGTGACAGTTGAAGTTGGCAGTGACGTCCAAAATTATTTTAGTACAAGAACACTTAACTGCTGACGTCCGTGTTGGCGTCCATTTTGTTTTGCGAAAAGAATACGTGACAGTTGATGTTGGTTTTGGCATCCATGATTATTTTAGTAGAAGAAAACTTTCCAGTTGGCGTAATTTTGGTACCTGAACACGTGACAGTTGGCGTCCATCTTTGTTCAAGTACAGGAACATGTTACAGTAGGTGTCCATGATTGTTTGGTTACAAGAGCACGTGACAGTTGCTGTCTGCGTTTGCATCCATCTTTGCTTTGGGACAAGAACATGTGACAGTTGGCGTCTGTGGTGGACGTGGTCGTCTCCCTGCAGAGGGTTCAGTGTGTGTGTTGTGTTCACTCAGTCGTCAGATCGATGTTTCTCTCTGGCTGTTGATCACTGAGACGTTTTTATGTTGTTGTTGTTGTTGTTTTTTTTCAGCTGTAGCTCAGATCACATGTCGTGTGTCTCCAGAAACCTCAGGACTGAGTGACATTTATCAGACTGACAGAGACAGAGACAGAGACAGAGACAGGGAGGGACAGTGCTGTGCAGAGACAGAGACTGTGGTGTCCCTCAGACGGAGCCGTAACCCCCCCCCCCCTCTCTAACTTCACGCCTCTAACCGCTGATTAAATATTAATGACTCTGGCTCCGCCCACAACCCTGTGTGCAGTGAAGCCCCGCCCCCCTCCATCCCCTCTGGGACCCTCCCTCTCTGTGTGTGGATGTCTCTCGCCCCCTCTCTCTCAGAACAATGTGTCGTTCACAATAATGGGATTACTGCTCGCTCGCCCGCCCTCTTCTCTCTCTCTCTCTCTCTCCCTCTCTCTCTCTTGCTCGCCCATGTGCAGCTTCTTTCAGTCTGTTTTTGGAGGAATGAACGAACGACGGGCGTCTGCTGAATGAAGTAAGTCCCTGTGTGTGTGTGTGTGTGTGTGTGTGTGTGTGTGTGTGTGTGTGTGTGTGTGTGTGCGCGCGCGCGCATGTGTGTGATTGACAGCTGACTCGTTAATTTGCTGTGGTTTAATTAGCGGAGCAGGAAGCAGGTTGGTGCTCGACTCTGAGTGTGTGAGTAAGTTGGATGCTTCGTCTCTCAGGGATCACAGACATGATGTTACAGACGTGTCGGACGTCTCACATCAGCTGTGTTGTATCAGTCAGGTCCTCAGTGTCAGATCATGAGACGCTCTGCAGACAGAGAAGAAACCATACGAGTCTAAAATGTCTCCTGATGAAGAAACTGTGTGAGGAAGAGGAAGAGTAGAATGCATCATATCATCAGGAACTTGTTCAGTTTGTCTGATTGTACGTGTGTCATACTGACATGAAGACCTCACAGAGAGGAAGAAGATCAGAGTTCCTGCAGTTGTGCGTTTAAAATCATCATTTCAACATTTTGACTGATGAAACTTTGATTATAAATTACAGACAGTTTCCTCTGTGATCGCTCGTCAGCATTTATTGTATTTAAAATCTTTATCTGTGGAGTCAAAGTATAGAGTTACAGAAAATAGGAATACTTTGTGTTGAAGCTTTCCCTTTAGGTTTCCAGTCACCGCCAGCGTTTTTGATCATATTCACTGATCTAATCATCAGGGCTGTAAATCACCAGTTTCATCACGATACGATATCATATCCATTCTTTGGACAACGATACAATATTTTTCGATATTACAAAGTCAGCCCTAGAGATGAGGTGAGGGGCTCAGACGTCTGAATGGAGCTCAGAGCAGAGCCGCTGCTCCTTCGCGTCAAAAAGGTTCAGTTGACGTGGTTCAGCATCTGATCAGGATCCTCCTGGGCGCCTCCTGTTAGAGGTGCTTCAGACACGTCCCACTGGTAGGAGGCCCCGGGGCAGACCCAGAACACACCGGAGGGATTATAGATCTCATCTTGCCTGGGAACGCCTCGGGGTCCCCCAGGAGGAGCTGGGATGTGTTGCTGGAGAGAGGGACGTCTGGGGTGCTTTGCTCAGCCTGCTGCCTCCGCGACCCGGCCCTGAATACAAGGATGAAAATTGATGGATGGAGAAAGTCTGCCATGATACGGTTTCGATTCAATACGATTGATATGAGGCGACATCATCTGATCATTTAACACAGTCTGTTACAGAGGAAGCTGCTGCCTCTTTTTTCACTTTTGGTCATTAAAGATAAAAACAACACATAAATAATAAGTTCAGTAAAGTTGACTTTAAACTGACTCCACTGACACATGGGGTAAGTTATTACATAAGATATTTTTCTTCCTCGCCGCTGGTTTAAGTCTCTGCGTCTCCTGACAGAACAGCAAAGTCGAATTTCAGCCAGCGTGCACGTTTTGCAGAAACAGCAGCTGATGTTGCTGTAGTGAGAAGCTAGCGGAGTGAGACGTCGTCCAGGCAGGAACGTCGGGTTTTATCTCGTAACGTCATTGTTTACATACGACATGTGTTCTGTCTGTTGGCCTGTATTTTCTCCAAAATGCAAATTATTTTCACTCTGCTGATTTATTCCCGAGTAAATAACATTATCCTCGTCGTCTTTCTCTCGACTGCTCTCCGTCTGCCTGCCGCTGCTTGACGGTGACACAGACTTTCAAAATAAAAGCCTATGCTGAAGATGATGATATGGATCCATGTTTTCACTTTGCATCGATGATAGTGGATCGTTAATTATTAAATCGATAATCAATCCAGATCGATGGATCGTTACATTCCTACTAATCATATTCACTAATCTTTCAAGACAAACAGAATAATTTTTTTCTGTGAATATGTAAACAGTATGTACATGAAACTAAATCAAAATCTAAATGAAATCAAGTTTATTCATATAGCACATTTTCAAACAACAGTAGCTGACCAAAGTGCTGCTCAACATAAAAGAATGACACACAGATATATTGCAATATTAAATGTACACAAATATAAAACAGAATAAAACCAGTAAGAACAATTACATACAGAAAAAAAGATTATAACACATTGTCACATCGTCACATTTTGACGTTTTGGTCGTGGACTTTCCTCGTCCACGTACGACGTGCAAGGTACCCTGGGTGCGCTGGTTGTTGACATTCGGGGACACCGAAGTTCTTTCAAGACACACTTCAGTTTTCACAGGAAATTTAACGTTCATACAGTCTTTTTGAAAATAAAAGCACTGCGTCAGTAAAACGCTGCAAATTGACATTTTTTCCCTCCAACAACAAAAACACGTGGTTAGGTTTAGGAAAAAAGATCAGGCTTTGGCTTTAGAATCTTACGCAGCATAAACGCAGCTGTCTTGGGTGAAAGTTGGTGTTTGTTGGACCCATCCACCCCGCCCGCCCGCCCGCCGGCCCGCCCGCCGGCCTCATTTGGACTTTAGCAGCCTCAGCTTTTGTCCTTGTGCTGCAACGTATCCCCCTGACGCCGCCTAGCACCCTAAAACTGTAACTGCCGCATATCATGCACACCGCAGCACAATTGTTACCAAATTTTCTATGAATTATTTTACTACCAGGCTCATTAAAATGAATCAAAAGCTTGGTATTATCTCATTGTGGTCTGAAGATATTGAGTAATGAACTTCAAAAGTGACGTGGCTCAGCACATGAATAGAGCTAAAGTGGGATTTATACTTCAGCGTCGATTCAGCGTAGCCTGACATGCAGCTCCTCATTAATGTAACCACACGTCACAGTGACGCAGACCTCCTGTCTGTCTCTGTGAGCTGAAACCATTTCCCTCAGTGGAAACAAAGCTTTGATTTACTTTAATTTCACAGATAAGAAACAATAAATTGTGAAGACAATAAGGCCTCCACACACTGTGTGTGATTTATCCTGGCTGAAACATGAGCAGAGGAATCCTGCGCTTGTTGCTAGTTGTTGCTATTGTTGAAATACGCCCTCAAAAGTTTTTCTCCATTTCCAGTAGGGGGCGACAGTGCTGCTGAAGGAGGGCGTGGCGTGTTATTTATCCACAACGCAGGTGTGGTGACCTGTTAGAGGTCTGGATCCTCTGCAGCTATGAACCTTGAGCAGTCTGTGAGTGGTTGAACCCTGACTTACAGCTGTAGTTTAATTTTGTCTTCATGAGATGAGTAGAAAGGCCGATACAGAGACGGACAACATTGTGGAACTGTATGTGTTTAACCACTCGAAATATCTGCCGTTATTTTCAGAGGTTCTAACTTTACTGTGGTGAATTATGTCACAAATGAATGACAAATGAAATCCAGTCAGTCCAGATCCAGTGAGGAGGATCCAGTGAGGAGGATCCTGTGAGGAGGATCCAGTGAGGAGGATCCAGTGAGGAGGAACCTGTGAGGAGGATCCAGAGAGGAGGATCCTGTGAGGAGGATCCTGTGAGGAGGATCCTGTGAGGAGGATCCAGTGAGGAGGATCCAGTGAGGAGGATCCAGAGAGGAGGATCCAGTGAGGAGGATCCTGTGAGGAGGATCCAGAGAGGAGGATCCAGAGAGGAGGATCCAGTGAGGAGGATCCTGTGAGGAGGATCCTGTGAGGAGGATCCAGAGAGGAGGATCCAGTGAGGAGGATCCTGTGAGGAGGATCCTGTGAGGAGGATCCTGTGAGGAGGATCCAGAGAGGAGGATCCAGAGAGGAGGATCCTGTGAGGAGGATCCTGTGAGGAGGATCCAGAGAGGAGGATCCAGTGAGGAGGATCCAGAGAGGAGGATCCAGTGAGGAGGATCCTGTGAGGAGGATCCTGTGAGGAGGATCCAGAGAGGAGGATCCAGTGAGGAGGATCCTGTGAGGAGGATCCTGTGAGGAGGATCCAGAGAGGAGGATCCAGAGAGGAGGATCCAGAGAGGAGGATCCAGTGAGGAGGATCCTGTGAGGAGGATCCAGAGAGGAGGATCCAGTGAGGAGGATCCAGTGAGGAGGATCCTGTGAGGAGGATCCAGAGAGGAGGATCCAGTGAGGAGGATCCAGAGAGGAGGATCCAGTGAGGAGGATCCAGTGAGGAGGATCCTGTGAGGAGGATCCAGAGAGGAGGATCCAGTGAGGAGGATCCAGTGAGGAGGATCCTGTGAGGAGGATCCAGAGAGGAGGATCCAGTGAGGAGGATCCAGTGAGGAGGATCCAGAGAGGAGGATCCAGAGAGGAGGATCCAGTGAGGAGGATCCTGTGAGGAGGATCCTGTAAGGGAGGCAGTGGACAGGATCCAGTGATGAGGCTGCTGTCAGAAAACAGAAACTTAGTAAAGGGGGTGATCTTGTCCTTCTCAGGTACCTTCTGTCTTCCTGTGGTCACAGACTGATGACCTGACACAGATGTAATGTCTGTCCGTCCGTCTGTCCGTCTGTCTGTGTAAACAGCAGAGACAATAATGGAAACAAGTTCGGGGCCTTATTGATCTGTCGCTGACAAACTTGAGTGTGCTGATCTTTACATGAATCAGTACTTGAATGTTAGGACTGGGGGCTTTGACGGACCAGAGGAGTTGCATCATTTAGCAGGAGTCCTTTAACCGGACCAAACCGTCATCAAGCTGAACTCCAGTAGAGGCTGAAGCACCTGAACCTCACACAGCGCCACCTGCTGGTTTATGTTACATCAACAAACTGTCAGGCAGTGATTTCAAACACTGATGAAACACGTCTGTAACACATGAACCCTGCAGTGAGCTGCTGGCAGCCATCATGTCCCGACACTGGGAGACTTTACGGCTGACCGCGAGACGGAACACTTATCTTTAACAGCCAGTGGTCGGCCCTTCGTCTGCTCGCTGCTCACAATACAGATGTGGTTTTTTGATGGACATGAAGTGATTTAATGGAGCAGAACTTTGTGTTTCCTCCAGAGTTTCAGTTTGCTGTTGGAGAAACTTGGACAAATGAAGCGACCATAAACTGGGCTGAAGACCATGAACATGTTGGGAATCCAGTGTCCCCAGTTCAGGTCTGGTTCAGGGTCTCACTTCTACAGAGGTCAACATGTTTATCTCTCAGGTCATACTCAGCTGTTTGGGACGGTGGTAAAGGAACTTTTCCACTTGGGGCTGGGCGATATGGCAAAAAACATGATCACAATAATTTTCCTTGTATTGTTCGATATTGATATTTATCACAATATTTAATTTGACAACGCTGTTTATAGAATATCCTGATAACATCTGACATCTGAAGAAACCAAATGATTTTCTAGCTTCCCACGACATTCGTCATAAAGCTGAGGCAGAGCAGTTTGAGAAGAAGATTTCCTGCCTGGGAGCTCGTACCTGCAGCCTCACGCTTTGATTGATTTTGTGAACCCATATTTTTCCACAGTGCTTTGGCTAGAAAGTATGACACTGCGTCTGTTTTATCTCTGCTCCTTTGTCATCACTTCTCATACGGGGTTACGGCAGCAAAACAGGACACTATTGATTGTTTTAGTGCAGCCCCACTAGCCCCGCCCACAACAGCAGAAGTGCTCAGCTGTTGAACACTTGTTGGTGGACTTACTGCGTAAGATTGTAGTCGCTTGGACGCCACCTTTTCTGGGAATGGAAAAGGTTTGTTGTGTTTCTCGTCCTGGTTGGCACCAACCGTCTTTGTCCGTGCGCCGTCACCTTTCAAGTAGCCAAACCACTTCCAGATCATTTATGTTTTTTAACCTTTTTTATCTACAATTTCGTCCAAAGCTCTTCTTCAGCTTCACCGCCACTTTGCTCCACTCATATCCTCCTCTTTTCATCATGTCTGTGCTACTTTCAATTCCTCCTCACCTCGGCACAAACGTTTCAGTAAAAAATGGGCGTTTACAATGATGCACATCCCCAACACTGTGGATTGACTGACAGCTGTCTGTTTGGATCTGTCTCGGTCTGTCCATATCCAGTAAAAATGACTATAGTTTATCATCGACATACATTTTATTAGGATCCCGTCTCAAAATCGTTTTATCGCTCAGCCCTGTTTTCCACAGCTTTCTCTGTACAGCTTTAGTTACTTGGCAAACAAAAATTACAGATATGAATCAACTAAAACAGAATGATGCATGTATTTATCTTATTATGCTTGATGAGTACTTTTACTGTTGGCACTTTAATTAATCTTTTGAATTCAGGACTTTAACTTGAGTAATGGAGTATTTCTTCAGTGTGGTATTACAACTTTAACTGCAGTAAACTGTGAACACTTTGTGCTCTAGTTTGGGAGGAGGTCTGTGTTCGGTTGGAGGTGACGGAGGTTTAGTTGATGGATGATGAACTCTTTTGTTGTTGGTTTTATCTCCTGTGAATGAAGCTGATTGTTGTAGTTCCTCCTCTCATCGCCCCCTCCTCTCTGTTATTACAGTATTTCTGTCGTTTATTGCCCCCCCCCCTTCCTCCCTCCTCCTCCTCCTCTCCTCCTCTTCAAAGCCTTGTTTTAATGGTGTAGAGATTCTGCTCTCATAAACACATTATGGAGCTCATTCACGCCTGTTAAACTGCTGAAAGAACCAGAGAGGAGAGAGACGGGAGCTGTAAAACCCAGTCAGGGTTTGTTTTAATAGAACTGCACCTCCTCCTCTTTCTCCTCGACACAGCGTCTCCACCCTGATGCAGGAAAATTAAAAATCATCTCTTCTTCTCTGTGTTTCGTTCTCTGTATTCACTCAAAGACGTCTCAGGTCGCTGACTCGTCGTCTTCACACCGGATTATCTCATGTCAGCGTTTAGAGGTCGACTTCCTGTTTGACTCTTATTTTAATGTTTCACTCTCTCGGTCCAGCTGTTGTCTTTGACTCGTCTTTGTGTTTGTTGTCATGACAACTGAATCAGAACCAAACATGTGATTTAATGGAGGGTCTCAGTGCAGCAGCTCCGAGTTATTACCAGCTGCAGTTATGAATAGATGAAGTGATCATGTAGCTCCAGGTGGGTCTCAGACAAACTGGTCTCAGGGTGGACTGGTCTAAGACGGACTGGTGTTGACCTGAAAAACGGTGGTACCACTCGACACTCCTCTAAAGGCAAGACAAGCGTATTATAGAGCTCCTTTCAACAGTAAGGCAGTGCAGTGCTTTACATGAGACAGAAGAAGGCATCAAGAAAAGATATCAAACATAAGACACATATAGATATAAATAGGATTTAAAGGGGCAAATAAAATAGAAGATTAGAATAAGCTAAAATACAATAAAGACCTTGAACAAAAACAGGCTCTGCGACCGTCTGCCCCCGCCCATTATAGAGAAAGAGAGAGACAGAGAGAGAGAGAGAGAGAGAGAGACGTCTTTAATGTCCCTGTACAGACACGTTTTTTTAATACTAACTCTGAAAGGCGTCTGAAGGCAGATCTACTCTTTCTCCCTCAGTGAGAAATTTTCTTGCTGTAAGTTTTGCTTCTTGTCATGTCTAGTGCTGCTCACACTTGGTTGATGAGTAAAGAGCAGTGTGCATCAAAATGGCTAGCGCTAGCATTAACGTTGCAGGAAATGTCACAAAGATTCAACCATACATGATTGAGCCTCAGTCAGGCCCAGACTAAGATGAGGAGTCTGTTGCACATACAAATTGGCAACTAGCACATGTATCAGAATAATAATCCTTTCCCTCAGTTTATTTTTATTGTTGTTTAACATACAGTTCTGTCAGCTACCAGGGGGTTATTGATACTGGAATAAAGCTTTAGGGTCAAGTTTAAATTCATAAAAGGAACACTCGACTATGTTAACTGTCAAAACTTACGCTATGCTAATGCTAATTCTGCTGTCTGTAATGTAATGGGTGAGGAGTGTTTGATGCAGTGAGGAGTGTTTGATGCAGTGAGGAGTGTTTGATACAGTGAGGAGTGTTTGATGCAGTGAGGAGTGTTTGATACAGTGAGGAGTGTTTAATACAGTGAGGAGTGTTTAATACAGTGAGGAGTGTTTGATACAGTGAGGAGTGTTTGATGCAGTGAGGAGTGTTTGATGCAGTGAGGAGTGTTTAATACAGTGAGGAGTGTTTGATACAGTGAGGAGTGTTTAATACAGTGAGGAGTGTTTGATACAGTGAAGAGTGTTTGATACAGTGAGGAGTGTTTGATACAGTGAAGAGTGTTTGATGCAGTGAGGAGTGTTTGATACAGTGAAGAGTGTTTGATGCAGTGAGGAGTGTTTGATACAGTGAAGAGTGTTTGATACAGTGAGGAGTGTTTGATACAGTGAAGAGTGTTTGATACAGTGAGGAGTGTTTGATACAGTGAGGAGTGTTTAATGCAGTGAGGAGTGTTTGATACAGTGAAGAGTGTTTGATACAGTGAGGAGTGTTTGATACAGTGAGGAGTGTTTGATACAGTGAAGAGTGTTTAATGCAGTGAGGAGTGTTTGATACAGTGAGGAGTATTTGATGCAGTGAGGAGTGTTTGATGCAGTGAGGAGTGTTTAATACAGTGAGGAGTGTTTAATGCAGTGAGGAGTGTTTAATGCAGTGAGGAGTGTTTAATGCAGTGAGGAGTGTTTGATACAGTGAGGAGTGTTTGATACAGTGAGGAGTGTTTAATGCAGTGAGGAGTGTTTGATACAGTGAGGAGTGTTTGATACAGTGAGGAGTGTTTGATACAGTGAGGAGTGTTTAATGCAGTGAGGAGTGTTTGATACAGTGAGGAGTGTTTGATACAGTGAAGAGTGTTTGATACAGTGAGGAGTGTTTGATACAGTGAGGAGTGTTTAATGCAGTGAGGAGTGTTTGATACAGTGAAGAGTGTTTAATGCAGTGAGGAGTGTTTAATACAGTGAGGAGTGTTTGATACAGTGAGGAGTGTTTAATGCAGTGAGGAGTGTTTAATGCAGTGAGGAGTGTTTGATACAGTGAGGAGTGTTTAATACAGTGAAGAGTGTTTGATACAGTGAAGAGTGTTTGATACAGTGAGGAGTGTTTAATACAGTGAAGAGTGTTTGATGCAGTGAGGAGTGTTTGATACAGTGAGGAGTGTTTGATACAGTGAGGAGTGTTTGATGCAGTGAGGAGTGTTTAATGCAGTGAGGAGTGTTTAATACAGTGAAGAGTGTTTGATACAGTGAGGAGTGTTTGATACAGTGAGGAGTGTTTAATACAGTGAAGAGTGTTTGATGCAGTGAGGAGTGTTTGATACAGTGAGGAGTGTTTGATGCAGTGAGGAGTGTTAAATGTAGTGAGGAGTGTTTAATACAGTGAAGAGTGTTTGATACAGTGAGGAGTGTTTGATACAGTGAGGAGTGTTTGATACAGTGAGGAGTGTTTGATGCAGTGAGGAGTGTTTATGCAGTGAGGAGTGTTTGATACAGTGAAGAGTGTTTGATACAGTGAGGAGTGTTTGATACAGTGAGGAGTGTTTGATACAGTGAAGAGTGTTTGATGCAGTGAGGAGTGTTTGATACAGTGAGGAGTGTTTGATACAGTGAGGAGTGTTTGATACAGTGAAGAGTGTTTGATGCAGTGAGGAGTGTTTGATATAGTGAGGAGTGTTTGATACAGTGAGGAGTGTTTAATGCAGTGAGGAGTGTTTGATACAGTGAGGAGTGTTTAATGCAGTGAGGAGTGTTTGATACAGTGAAGAGTGTTTGATACAGTGAGGAGTGTTTGATACAGTGAGGAGTGTTTAATACAGTGAGGAGTGTTTAATACAGTGAAGAGTGTTTGATACAGTGAGGAGTGTTTAATACAGTGAGGAGTGTTTGATGCAGTGAGGAGTGTTTAATACAGTGAGGAGTGTTTGATACAGTGAAGAGTGTTTGATACAGTGAAGAGTGTTTGATACAGTGAAGAGTGTTTGATACAGTGAGGAGTGTTTGATACAGTGAGGAGTGTTTGATACAGTGAAGCGTGTTTAATGCAGTGAGGAGTGTTTGATACAGTGAGGAGTGTTTGATGCAGTGAGGAGTGTTTGATACAGTGAGGAGTGTTTGATGCAGTGAGGAGTGTTTAATGCAGTGAGGAGTGTTTAATACAGTGAGGAGTGTTTGATACAGTGAGGAGTGTTTGATACAGTGAGGAGTGTTTAATGCAGTGAGGAGTGTTTAATGCAGTGAGGAGTGTTTGATACAGTGAGGAGTGTTTAATACAGTGAAGAGTGTTTGATACAGTGAAGAGTGTTTGATACAGTGAGGAGTGTTTAATACAGTGAAGAGTGTTTGATGCAGTGAGGAGTGTTTGATACAGTGAAGAGTGTTTGATACAGTGAGGAGTGTTTGATACAGTGAGGAGTGTTTGATACAGTGAAGAGTGTTTGATGCAGTGAGGAGTGTTTGATGCAGTGAGGAGTGTTTGATACAGTGAGGAGTGTTTGATATAGTGAGGAGTGTTTGATACAGTGAGGAGTGTTTAATGCAGTGAGGAGTGTTTGATACAGTGAGGAGTGTTTAATGCAGTGAGGAGTGTTTGATACAGTGAAGAGTGTTTGATACAGTGAAGAGTGTTTGATACAGTGAGGAGTGTTTAATACAGTGAAGAGTGTTTGATACAGTGAGGAGTGTTTAATACAGTGAGGAGTGTTTAATACAGTGAGGAGTGTTTGATACAGTGAGGAGTGTGTGATACAGTGAGGAGTGTTTAATGCAGTGAGGAGTGTTTAATACAGTGAGGAGTGTTTGATACAGTGAGGAGTGTTTAATGCAGTGAGGAGTGTTTAATACAGTGAGGAGTGTTTGATACAGTGAGGAGTGTTTGATACAGTGAGGAGTGTTTGATGCAGTGAGGAGTGTTTAATGCAGTGAGGAGTGTTTAATACAGTGAGGAGTGTTTGATACAGTGAGGAGTGTTTAATGCAGTGAGGAGTGTTTGATACAGTGAGGAGTGTTTGATACAGTGAAGAGTGTTTAATGCAGTGAGGAGTGTTTGATACAGTGAGGAGTGTTTAATGCAGTGAGGAGTGTTTAATGCAGTGAGGAGTGTTTGATACAGTGAGGAGTGTTTAATGCAGTGAAGAGTGTTTAATGCAGTGAAGAGTGTTTGATACAGTGAGGAGTGTTTGATACAGTGAGGAGTGTTTGATACAGTGAAGAGTGTTTGATGCAGTGAGGAGTGTTTGATACAGTGAGGAGTGTTTGATACAGTGAGGAGTGTTTGATACAGTGAAGAGTGTTTGATACAGTGAAGAGTGTTTGATGCAGCGAGGAGTGTTTGATACAGTGAGGAGTGTTTGATGCAGCGAGGAGTGTTTAATGCAGTGAGGAGTGTTTGATGCAGTGAGGAGTGTTTGATGCAGCGAGGAGTGTTTAATGCAGTGAGGAGTGTTTGATACAGTGAAGAGTGTTTGATGCAGTGAGGAGTGTTTGATGCAGTGAAGAGTGTTTGATACAGTGAGGAGTGTTTGATGCAGTGAGGAGTGTTTGATACAGTGAAGAGTGTTTGATGCAGTGAGGAGTGTTTGATACAGTGAAGAGTGTTTGATGCAGTGAGGAGTGTTTGATGCAGTGAAGAGTGTTTGATGCAGTGAAGAGTGTTTGATGCAGTGAGGAGTGTTTGATGCAGCGAGGAGTGTTTAATGCAGTGAGGAGTGTTTGATACAGTGAAGAGTGTTTGATGCAGTGAGGAGTGTTTGATACAGTGAGGAGTGTTTGATACAGTGAGGAGTGTTTGATACAGTGAGGAGTGTTTGATACAGTGAAGAGTGTTTGATGCAGTGAGGAGTGTTTGATACAGTGAAGAGTGTTTGATGCAGTGAGGAGTGTTTAATGCAGTGAAGAGTGTTTGATACAGTGAAGAGTGTTTGATGCAGTGAGGAGTGTTTGATACAGTGAAGAGTGTTTGATGCAGTGAGGAGTGTTTAATGCAGTGAGGAGTGTTTGATACTGTGAGGAGTGTTTTTTTACAGTGTATGTTGTGTGTCAACATTGTCTGAGTCTTGATGTGAGGAACCTGTGAGCGGAGATGCAGGTAAACACCTGTCATGTGATCACCTGCTGATCACAACCAGTTACACACTCTGCTAATTGGAGAGGAGGCTGCAGTGATAATATATTCATATACACACACACACACACACACATCTGTGTGTGTGTGTGTGTGTGTGTGTGTGAGAGAGAGAGAGAGAGAGAGAGGGGAAATGTGTGAACAAGCAGGAAGAGGTGATGGGCGTTAATGATATCGATGCTAATTCCATCACTCTGTGTGTGTGTGTGTGTGTGTGTGTGTGTGTGTGTGTGTGTGTGTGTGTGTGTGTGTGTGTGTGTGCGTGCGTGTGTGTGTGTGTGTGTGTGTGTGTGTGTTGTAGTGTTTGAGTATCAAAGTCTTGTAGTTATTAATATTTAATGTTTGCAGTGATCAGTATTCAGTTTGTGGAGGTTTAGTTCAGATCAGCCTGCTGCTGCTGCTGCTGCTGCTACAGAGAAACTCCTGCAGTAAAATACAGTAGAAACACCTACAGAACGCCACAGTAGAAACATGTACAGTAGAATACGGTAGAAACACCTACAGAACTCTACAGTAGAAACATGAAGAGTTAAATACAGTATGAAGTCTTACGGAAATATACAGTAAAGACACTAATAGGAGTATACGGTGAGACATTTACAATGAAGTGCAGCAACACTTACATTAAAGCACGGTAGGATTACTGATGATAGAATAGAGCAGAAACACAGAAGAATTTAGTCTAAAGGTAAATTGGGGAATGCACTAGAAATATTTACAGGGGAATACAGTCGAAATACTTACGATAGAATACAGTAGAGAATCTCACTGGAGGAAACAGTAGAAAGTAGAAATCCTAACAGTGAACTTTATGATTATTTTTTAGATGTAGGAATCACTGGATGATCCATGATACAATATTATCACGATACTAACGTCACAATACAATATTAATGTAATTTTTAATATGTTGTGTGTATTGTGATAAAATATATTGTGATTTATTACCTTATTTTCAAACTGTATGTTCTGTCTCCAAAGGAAAACTTGGTCAAGACCTGTTTTAAACAATCAATTGATTATGTCATTCTGGTGGGTAATATTGTATATCATAAAAAAATTGATACTTTGCACTGTGTTACGATACTGTATTCCCGCACAAACATATCATGATGCTATGCTGTATCACGATACAATATTATTGCGATTTTAAATATGTTGCAATATATTCAAACTTTGTCAACTTCTGTTTTAGCCGATAGGATGAAGTTTTCAGTCTGTTCTTCCCACTTAAGCCATTTTTCTTTTTCTTTTTTTGCAGCAAATTCTATCTACCAAAAAACACAATTGACACACTGATGTCAAACGTGTCCGCTCTGTTTGCAGCTGCCTCAGTCTAAATGTACTGAGTCCAGATTTCTGATATTTTTAGTCTGAAGTTTTTGTTTCCCTCCTGCAGCGAGTTAATCTGCTGTTATTCTCTTATTATTCTGATCTTCTGTCCTGGATTAAACCGAACAGAATCTTTAATTCTTCTTATTCTGATCTGATCCTCCTGTCAAACACCGCTCTGTGTGTGTTTACATCTGCTGTCAATACAAACAGGTTTTAATCCAGATTAAGCACAGAGAGGCAGGAATAGCAGCTCCACAGCCTCGTCACCAATAAAACAAACGGGCATTAACTGATGGTTGTCGCTGTGTAAAACCCAACAGACGCTCCCTCTGTCTGAGGAGAAAAGAGGAATTAGCTCCTTTCAGCTTGGATCGGATCAGAACACAACGACCCAGAATCAAACCGAGAGTCCTGCTGCAGGAAATAGCTCCGACTGAGACAAAGAAATCTGCTGAGGACGAAGAACAGTCCTGCAGTTGAACACAGACAGGCGGAGTTATTGTGTCCAACATGAGTGTTGACGTGCCGTCACACTGATGGAACTTCAAAGTTTCTGACTATTTAATTTCACTCTTGATGGCGCCGTGATGTAACGGGCTGTAATGTGATCCATGCTGACTGGAAGTGACAGACGCAAACTGTGGGACGGGGACAGGCTGATGTGGACTGTGAAGGAGCTGCAGGGACGGATCGTCTCAGGTGTCTCTCAGTCTGTAGTGTGTTTTAGAGAAGTGACACATTTAGTCGGGTTGATCAAAACTTCTGAAATTGATTCTGTTCAGAAACATCCACAAAGTGTCCTTACGTTTGAATAGTAGTGGGAACTGTTGGAGTTAAGATGGAGGAGGATGGGATCTGCCTCCCCGAGTCCTGTAAGTCCTCGTCTGCTCCGGACTGTCGGACTTTTCAGTTTGATCTGAACCAAAGTCACGTGTGTGAAACCACAGTCTGACGATGGACACCTACACCTCAGATTCTACCTCTGACTCCACCCTCCATAAATTAAGAATATCTTGGATATGCCACGCCCCTCTATGTCTCCATGGTAACCGTGTTAATAACTCAGGACGGGGTGTTTGTGTTTAAACAGTTCATTTTGTCCCTGTGGCGACAAGCTGCGTCACCACGGCAACAAATTGACTTCCTGTGGCGACAGTGATGATGATGATGATGAGGATGATGATGATGATGAAGGTGTGTGTACAGTCAGCTCTGTGACTCACATACACACTGAAACACACAAACACCCACACACACTGAGAAACGCCTTTTTTGGGAAATGACTTTTTTATTTGTGACAACCGCTGACAACATCCATAACACACACACACACTTTAAATCCCAGCGGGGTTTAAAATGTGTGTGTGTGTGTGTGTATGTGTGTGTCAGAGTTGTCACACACCCTCGATGATATCAAACCGTCCTCGTCTCTCTGAGCGCCGAAAAATATTCATGAGCTCACCAGGGGAGTGTGTGTGTGTGTGTGTGTGTGTGTGTGTGTGTGTGTGTGTGTGTGTGTGTGTGTGTGTGTGTGTGAATAATAATAAAGCAGAACAAATGACAAAATAATCCTGAAACAGAAAAAAAGACAAAGAAAGAAAAATAAGAAAAGAAAAACAAACAGTCAGGTGGAAGAACTGCAGCACTGAGTGTGTCTCACAGACACAACTGAGGGTCGTCCTGAGCAGCACTATACAGACAGACAGACAGACAGACAGACATATAGACAGACAAACCGACAGATACTCTCAGTATAGTACCATGGTGTCTTTTTGACCTCATGTTTCGTCACATGATCCCTGAGCAGGTTCACAGGTTCCAGCAGACCTGCAGGAACGCCGCTCAGCTTCGCTTCCAATTCTTCCCAGTGGCCACTCACATCAGTGGAGCGGCCCAAAAACCATTTCCCCCTTTGACCACCACTGTATAGCCCCGTTTCCACAGAGCAGTTCAGTTTCTGTTTCCACCATGAAAAGTTGTGGATGGTCCCAACAGAGCTGTTCCTTACCGCCCCCATGTTTGGTCCCCTCTGTTGGGGTACCTAGCACACAGCACACAATCCATCAGCACACCTTAAATTTCACTGTGACAACTTTGAGCATCACTTTAGTTTTTATATGACACACACTTTTAGTAATGACTTTAAAAATATAGATTAATTTGAAGCGGATTATGTGAAGGTCATATATTCTAATCCTCACTTCCTGTGGGCTACAGCAACACTAAACCCCTGAGCTTGCCTGAGAAGGACTAAATGCACAAAGCTGCTATTTTTAAATATCCCATGGAGAGAGACTCTCACTGCAGCCTGTTCTATTTTGTTGTGAAAATGTGGGCGTGCAGCCTCGTTCTGTGGACGATAAACCAGGTGCAGACTTCCATCTGTGTCACCGCTGATGAGGAAATACAGCGAGTGCTGGACGGAGCAGTGAGTGACAACAACCCCGCCCACATTTAAGAGGACTGTCTGAACACACCGAGGGTCTAGGGACCATGTCTGAAGGCTCACTGCTGGTTCCAAAGGTGCTGGACTGAAAGGGTTTGTTGGAGACACCTCCAAACAAGTTTGATTATGACTCTGTCTATTCTTTCTATTTTTGGTCCATGGAGGCTTTATATTTACAAAACTTTACTCAAGCTGAGAAAAGACGATTTAAACATTTGTGAAGTCACAAATGAAATGTCTACAAGAGGAGCTGGAACTTGTGTGCGGTGCTAGTGGGAGAAATACAAATGTGCATGTTCAGTGGTCTACACACCATGGTGTATGTGCCAGGTGGAACTGAATAGGCGCCACCTTGGGGTGTAATGATACATCCGTGGGTTCAGCACAAGGCGCTGGTAGCTGATTGGTCCTTAGCAGTGTTGGGCTCGTTACTCTAAATTGTAATAAATTAGTCATTACTCTTTTCAAAAGTATTGATAGTACTTAACGTATTTCTCCCTGCCAGCAGTAATTCATTAATTACTTATTACTTATCTGCTACACCCCATAAAATTGGTAACTGCATATCTTGCCAGACTTCAGGTGTGTCTCTGTGTGGATGTCAGGGTGATCACCATGAAGTGTGGCTAAGGATCGATAGCTTCTATTCACCTGTGAGCGATATTTTTCCAACTCTGTGCCTGAAAGACAGAGAGTCACTCACAGAGCAACATTTCATCCAGCACATATCCAACCACAGGCTTCATCACTTCTCCGTGTCTGCAGCTGTCCACCAGTAAAATCCACTTTGGCTTGTTGAGCCAGTGTCGAGCTACAGCTGACCTCTGCGGCCGAGGAGGGCTCGGCTTTGGTGGGGTGTATTTCCTGGAGCTTCAGGTCGTAGTCGGTGTTTCAGAGCGGAGGTTTGAGGACGTGTTTTTCACAGTGTTAAGAGTTTTAGTCCGACTACCTGCAGCAGCAGAGTTCCTGTCTTCTTTCCTCCAGACAAAATTAAAGTATTGAAAATATTTCCAGCCGTTAAGGTCAGCATTTCTAACTAGCCTGCTGCTTTATGATGTGCGAGTGAAGCATGACGACGAATCAGATAAGTCTGCTGACGTGATTGTCTCAAGTCAGTAGTGATGTGAAAACAAACGTAAAGTTGTAAAAAGTTGTTTGGTTTTGGAGTAACTGAACATTATTACTGAATTTTCATTAGTAACTAGTTACACTACTCATTACTGGGGAAAAGTAATATTGTTACTGGAGCCCGTTACTGCCCAACACTGGTTCTCAGTTTCAGCAGGTAGGTTGGTTCTGATTGGTCCTCTGAGTTGAGGTGACACAGGCCTCAGTGGTTTTGATGAGGTCGTGTCTCTACAGCTGATGATCACGTGTGTTCCTCAGTGTGACGTGAAAACAGACACATACAGGTTAAAATCACTGATCAAATATATACTGTACTACACTGCTCCACTGCTCCACTGCTCCACTATAGCACAGGGTTTGATCTCAGTGAACTGGACGTCTTCAGGTTTACAGTGTGACGTGTGTTTCCTTGCTGCCTGATTGTTTAATGACAAAACGATGTATCGAGAAAATAACTGACAGATGAGTCAATAATGAACATCATCATCATTATCATCATCATCGTCATCATCATCATCATCACTGGTTGCAGCCACTCTATGGGGCATAACATCAGATTCAGTGTGAAAGTCAAGAGACATAAAATAGAAACATATCTGTCTTTAAAGCTGTGCAGCTGACGGTGTGTGTGTGTGTGTGTGTGTGTGTGTGTGTGTGTGTGTGTGTGTGGAGGAGGTGGAGACATGCTGAGGTCAGTGTGATGGTGCCTGGCTCTGAGGCTCTGAGGCACAGAAAGTAGGACACACTGAGACAGAGACACAGAGAGAGTCCCCGAGAGTGAGGAGGAAGAAATGAACAAAGAGGAGACATTTAACTGTAACACACACACACACACACACACACACACACACACACACACACACACACACACACACACACACACACACCTCCACCCCCATATTATCTCTGCTGACTCTCACACTCACTCTTCAAAGAGACGACAGAATCCGACACACACACATACAGCTGTTCGTGAGTGTGTGTGCGCCTGAGGTAAGGCAGCCTGTAATCATCACCTCGACGTGTTGAAAGCAGCCTGTTCATTTACATACAGAGAGGGAGGGAGGGGGGAGGGGGAGGGGGGGAGTGGACCCCTGAGAAAATTAAAAGGGAGGGTGAGGGGGGGACGGGGGGAGGAGGTGACAGGAACAAGAGAGGAGCGACGTACAAACTGCTGCGTTTAACAAAGTAAACTGCTGAATATTCCACTGTAGACACACCTGCAGCATCAGTCCTGTTGCCATGGTTACCTAACACACCTGCAGGTCTGATATAGCACAGAGGTCAGACTGACAGCCAATCAGAGAGCAGGATGTCTTTATGGTCGGGGTCACGTTTATTTCAGACTGAAAAATTGGAGAATGTTTTAGGTTCCAGCAGAAGATGAACACGTTCCAGGTGTTCGTGCTGTGGTTCCAGAGGTTTTTAAGGAGGTTTCAGGGGTCCAGGAAAAATTTCCAGCAGGGCTTGAAGATGTTGTATATTTCCATGATGAGGTGTCACTGGTCCTTGAGAAGATTCCAGAGGTCCTTAATTGGGTCTGTTCCTGGGGTCTTGAGAAGACACCAGAGGTCTTTGAAAACGTTTCAGGTCATTACTGCGCTTAATCACAGAGCAGGATTCTGTGTTGCCATGGTGATGGGTGATGATGATGACGATGATGATGATGATGATGATGATGAAAAGTCAGGTGAAGAGGTTTGTGGTGGCACACCTGTCAGGCAGCTCAGAGTTTACCTGTGAAGAGGCTAGTTGAGTCCTGAGACAATCAGAGACTCTGATGGTCAAGTTTAACAGGTGAGCTGCAGGTTTGACCTCAGACAGGTGAGCTGCAGGTGTGATGTCAGACAGGTGAGCTGCAGGAGTGATGTCAGACAGGTGAGCTGCAGGAGTGATGTCAGACAGGTGAGCTGCAGGTGTGATGTCAGACAGGTGAGCTGCAGGAGTGATGTCAGACAGGTGAGCTGCAGGTGTGATGTCAGACAGGTGAGCTGCAGGTGTGATGTCTGTTAAACTGTTTCATGTTTTCTGAACAACTTAATTTGAATCCTCTCAGGTGCGCTGAGCGTCCTCAGTGAGGTCAGGTTACTGTCCAGGTGTCTTCAGGTGTTTTAATGTTGTCGTTCATAGTAAAAAAAAATGGAGGGAGGGGCGGAGTTAAAGCGAAGCTGCTGCTCGTCTCTGCTGCAGGACACGTTATCTGCTGTTAGCATAACTCACCACCATCCACCACACAGCTGTCAGAGCAGAGGTGCACTGTGGGTAATGTAAGCACCAGGTTTTGACAAAGAAAAATAAACGTGGAATGAAAACAAGGATATCTCTGCATCTGCTGTGATTTACAGCCTCTTTTGAACAAAAAGTTTCCACCTACAGAGTCACAGAGGTCACATGATTCTTTTAACATATTTAATGAATGAATTAATGTGATAGAGTCGTTACATGTGACATCAGAACAACAGAGATGGAAAATCTTTGAAGTGTTCATGTTGCAGCAGATCCAGGACGTCATGAGACGACTCTAACAATGGATGGATGACCTTTGACCTTGACACACCAGCTGCTGCACGCACACACACACACACACGCACACAAAGGCTGATGGGTGTGGCTCGTTGATCCTCAGGATCCTTTGAGTCTGAAATAAAAGCGCATTTATTCTGTCGACAGACACAGAGAGCTGATCTGAATTCAGCAGATCAAACATGAATTTATTTTCTCCCCATTTTTGAGTTTAACGCTCCATCGCCTCCACCTCCCTCTGCACACCCCCACCTCCCTCTGCACACCCCCACCTCTTACTCTCCTTATTCTCCTGTCATTTTAAGGGACTGTTCGTTATTTATGAGGGGGGAGGGAGCGTTGCAAAAAGGGGGAAGGAATGTCAAATAACATTTTTAGCACTGGGGAGGGACTTGTGTTTTTTTTTTTTGACCAAGGGAAGGGACACACAGATTTAAAGGGTTTTATTTTGTATTTAATTTACTACAGAGCGTTCAAGAAAACATGTCCTCCAAACCTGTGAGTGGTGTTCCTTGAAAATCATCAGAATGACACCTTTGATCGTCCAGTGACTGTAAAAACAGAAGTGATTGTAGGACTGTGCAACAAATACTTCTGTCAAATAAAAAGAACATTTTTCTTCCAACATAAAGAAAATAAGGAAAAAATAAGAAATGAAAATAAAAGACAAAGAAAATAAAGAAAAACTGGAGGGCATGTTGTCTTTGAAAATAAAAGAGAAAACTGGCACCAAAAAAAAAGCGTGCCTTTCAAAATAAAGAGGAAAGAAAAGTCTGGAAGGCATGTCTGCTTTAAAAAATGAAGAAACATGATTTTAGTAATCAAGAAAAAAAGAAAAATAAAGTAAACATGGCTTGAAGTCGTGTTTTTGCTAAAATGATTCATTTATCAGCCCAAAACTGTAAAAACAGAAATTACTGTTGCATTTACAAATTTCTGACTTCACATCGTGTGCCATGTGCTCTGCCCGAATAAACACCATAACCTTATCTGAGCTTTAAATGATTATATTTCATCAGAATCACTTTATTATATGTCTTGTTATCCATCGTCAAAAATAAACTGTTTGCGTGACAAGAGTTAAAAACTAATCAAACAACTCATTAATGGTGGAGGGAGGGTCACACCCGTTCTCATCCCGACTCGTCACATATTGCTGTTCGGTCAGCTCTGTTCACATCTGCATGTGACACTCTGTTTGTCCCGCTGCATTTTGTTTATGTTCTGGGACGGAGCGTTTGTTATTGTGCAAAACAAGCACCTGGTTACATTTTAAAATATCTGCCTGTGCATTTACAGTAAATCCTAGCTGCATCACTTTCACAGTAAGTTACTGTTTTATTTTACAGTAACTTGTTGTGAGCTGACAGCTGCATACTGCGACCTCGCAGGAGCTATACCTGTGCATCACTGTGATTTAGCAGTAGAGTTATTTTATTTACCTGAATGAATTTCACAATGAAATTTGGTTTAAAATGACAATAAAGGTCTCTGAGGTGATAAAAATGTAATTTATTGTAAAATGTTAATAATATGTTGTAACTTCCTGAAGATAATTTGCAGTGTAGCTTTATAAAAGACATCATGGTTTAACGCTACAGTCACACAGGAAGTGAACAGCAGCCTCCCGGGTGGAAGTCCAGGGTTTGTTGAACCCATCGGCGTCCGTTCCTCCGCTCGCCCTACGCTGCTTATATTACATCGTTACCGGTGGTGTTTCAAACTGATGCCGTCCAGTGGTGTGTCATACCACCACAACAGGTGCCGTCCCGTTGAGCAGAGGGGTATCATAACGCTGCAGAAGGGGCCGTTCACATGCTGTGTTTCTAACCGCCTGGAAAACAGGAGGTCGGGCGCTGGTCGATACTCTTGCCGTTTCTGTGCCAGCTTATAAGAGCAGCGCGTTGCGTCTGAGGTTGCTAAGAAACCTTAACACACAAACTGTCTGTGGAACAGATGTGACGCTCTGACAGCTCTGCACCAACATGATCAACTTCTCCTCCATATTTATCAGAGACTGATATTTACTGAAGAAGGAAAGATGTCTGTCAGCTGTGATTGGTTGGTCCTCGTCATGTGACATGTGAGACACACAGCTGCATTCCAAAAGTTGAACTTACCTCGAGGTTTATCTCAAGGTGCAGCCGTCGCACCCTGAAAAATGGGCACTCAGGAACGCGTGCACGTCGTGACGACATCGCTCTGGTGGTGAGTGTGCCCGCCGAACGTCTAAATCAAAACCCATGAATTTGAGGGTGCAGAAAATGCGGCATGTGTACGGCCCCTAAGGTTAAACTGACGCCACCCAGTGATGTGTCATACCGCCACAGAAGGTGGTTTTGGTGTTGGTGTCTCTGATATTTGACGAGTTTGGAATTATAACAGGCTGGAGGGTCGTGCATTTTATATCTGTAGCTTCAGAGAGTCACACTCAGCCGCCCCTCCTCCTCTGATAAATAAAGAACAGTGCCTAATCTCATTGTCTCTTATTGTTTAAACTGTCTTTACTTACTGACACCCTACAGCTGCCTGTCTCTCTGTCTCTCTGTCTGTCTCTCTGTCTCTCTGTCCGTCCGTCCGTCTCTTCTGCTCAATGAATAATAGATGACCCTCTGTGTCTCCGTGAGGCTGAAGGAGGAAGTTATTACCATACGGACACACTGAGTGTGTGTGTGTGTGTGTGTGTGTGTGTGTGTGTGTGTGTGTGTGTGTGTGTGTGTGTGTGTGTGTGTGTGTGTGTGTGTCCTGAGGCCTCTCTGGGTGTTTCCCAGCATGCACTGTGGCGAGTTAAACAGCGAGTTTCAGTCTGAACCAACACACAGCAGGAGGGAGGGACAGTCGAGTGAGCAGGAGTCAAACGGGAGAGAGAGAGATGAATAGTGTTTTGTAAGAGACGAGTGTGTGTGCGCACAGAGCCGTCAGCGCCCCCCAGAGGCTCCACCCACCACTGCATCCATCACTGCACCACCTTACAGACAGATGATGTAAATGACACACAGTGAGACACATACAGAGCAGTGTCAATGATCCACGTCATCTCAGCTGAGTCACATGACGTCTGTGAAGCTCAGGGGAGAGAAAGTGATAAATAAATGTGATCAGGTGATCGATCAGCAGCTGATTCCTGATTTAAAACCATTATAAGATGACTTTATACAGCTAAAGAACCTTTAGCTGTATAAAGTAAAAAGAACCGGTCCCAGAGCTGAACCCTGGGGCACTCCGCAGGTTAGAGGCCAACACAACAATCAGCTGCGTCACACCCCCAAGGCAGGTTGTCCTGCTGGGGGGGTGGGGTGGGGGGGATATACTGAAACCAGTTTGACACCAGTTTAAAAACCCAGTCAGTCTCCACTCTGTCAGGAACCAACCCACCAGAGGTTTGAGTTTGAGTTTCACTGCGTTGCCATGGATACGGGTGTGTTGCCATGGTTACGTTACTACAGGCAACCACAGTTTGACCGTCGGAGGGAAATATTTTATTAATAACTTGACAGAGAAGCAGCAGCAGACGGGCTGCAGAGCATCCGCAGGGCCGAGCTTCACCTGCTCAGGTGTGAATCAAAGTTTTCACCTCACATCAGTTTCTGTTTCTGTTAAATCCTTCATCACTGTCAGAGAGGTCCAGTTATTCCTCCAAACATTCTCCAGTTTCAGCCTCTTAGATGGGAAGGTTTGGTTTTTGTTAGGGATGGTTCTTTATGTATCAGAGAAGCAGGATGGCTGAGATGTTGTTGTTTTTTCCTCGACCCTCCCTGAGTGACTGAGGGAAACACATGACCCTCCCTCCGCCATAAATGAGTTATTAGAATTTTTTAAAACTTACCCTTTGATGTTTGAGAGTGAAAAATTGGAGATGAAATCCTGGAGCTGAAAAAAGCCTCCATTTT
The DNA here is from genome assembly GCA_035609425.1 of Epinephelus awoara. Classification (NCBI taxonomy): domain Eukaryota; kingdom Metazoa; phylum Chordata; class Actinopteri; order Perciformes; family Serranidae; genus Epinephelus; species Epinephelus awoara. The sequence continues at coordinate 1,911,556 of CM069301.1, forward strand.
TCACTCTTGTCGTGCAAACAGTTTATTTTTGGCCAAATTTTAAATAATAAAGTGATTTTGATGAAATATCACTGTTTTAAGATCAGACGTGTTTATGGGGGTTTTTCTGATGGAAGCGTTCGTCGCACATGGTGTGTTCAATGACCGTCAGAAATGTGAAAATCTAACGATCATTTCTGTTTGGTTGATATACACGGTGGTCAAGTGGTTAGCACTGTTGCCTCACAGCAAGAGGGTTCTTGGTTCAATCCCAGGAGGGAGCCCTTCTGTGTGTAGTTTGCATGTTCTCCCTGTGTCAGTGTGGGTTTCCTCCAGGTGCTCCAGCTTCCTCCCACAGTCTAAAGACATGCAGGTTAATTGGTGACTCTAAATTGTGTGAATGGTTGTCTGTCTCTATGTGATAGTCTGGTGATCCCCAGTAATGGATGGATGGATGATAGTCAGTGTCATTTTGGCAAAATCATTACTCCAAGACATGTTTTCTGTATTTGTATTTTTTTCCGTCATTTTCTTAATTGTTTCTGCATGTTTTCTTTTTTATCCTCAAATGAGATGTGTGGCTCTGTGGCGCAATGGATAGCGCATTGGACTTCTAGTTGAACACAAGAGAAGTGATTCAAAGGCTGTGGGTTCGAGTCCCACCAGAGTCGAACTTTATCGGCATCACATTGACTGAAGAGTTGAAAGACGAGGAGTTAGATCACTTTGGGGCGGCAGTAGATCAGTCCATAGGGACCTGAGTTGGGAACTGGAGGGTCGGCTGCTCAAGTCCCCGCATGGATTTTGATCTGGTGGCTGAGAGGTGCCAGCGTGCATCCTGGGCACCGCTGAGGCATCCTTGAGGAAGACGGTGAACTCCCAACTACAGCATTTCTTCTTCTTTTCTTTTTGATTTTTAAAGAAAACATGGCTTCCATACCTTTCTTCCTTTTTTTCGTATATTTCATTTATTTGTCTTTATTTTGGAGGGCATGTTTTTTGTGCATTTTCCTTAAAAATCAGTGGCGGAATAAATACAAAACACAACCATGCTCCCTCCCTAAGAAAAACATCATTTGACATGCCTCCGCCTTTTGGCTCCACCCCCTCCACCCTCATAAATAACGGACAGTGCCCTAACCATAAATGAGTTGACCAGTTATAAAAGACATTTGACATGTCTCTGTGGGACTGAGAGCGTGTTTTAGATATGTTCAGTTGATTGACTGTAAAAATAATTTGTCGATTATTAAAAACCTGAGGAAGATTTTCATGTAACTGTGTCAGTATTTACACATGTGGCAGGTTCTTTATTCAGTGGACTGTAAACTCTTCCGCTGCAATAACATGAGGAATCAGGAGGGAGGAGGTGATGAAGGATCTAACCAACCGCTGGGCGGTGGTTTGGTGGTCGTCGTTCAGGCAGAGGGCTCTGGTGTATTTGGGGACAGGGACGATGGTGGTCTTTTTAAAATGTGCGGACTTCAGACTGGAGCAATGAGAGGTTGAAAATATCTGTGAAGACGTCTGCCAGCTGGTCAGCACACACCATGAGAACCTGCACCGTCAGGTCAGCTGTGGACCTGATCAGTGGGCAGGAGGTCCTGGACCTGCTGAGAGTTGGTCTCAAAGTGTCATTAATGACCATGCCACAGCGTTTCCTGGTCTCAGTCCCTGCGTGGTCTAAACTGGATCAGACTCTCAGATCAGGACTGCTGCCATGTTGGCTGAGCGATGTGTGTTTATATTCTGATGTTACTGTCAGTGTTTAATGAATGAACGTTCTCTCTCAGTCTGATCCTGACGAGGATTCAATCAATAGATTTAACACCTCTCCGTCTCACCTGTTTCAGGTAAAGAGGAGCTGCCATGTTGGCCTCCTCCATCCCCCCGTCACTCCTCCTCCTCCTCCTCCTCCTCCCCCCTCCCTCCCACCCTGCTGATGTCATCGAGCTACACGGCGCCCCCCTTTCCCATCTGGTGCTGGACCCGGGGGCGGGGCGGCTCTACGTGGGCGGGGTCGACCACTTGTACCAGCTGACCTCTGACCTGGAGGTGATGTCACACGTGAGGACTGGTCCTCAAATGGACTCCCCGGACTGCCTCCCCCCAATCAACCCACAGGACTGCCCCTCGGCCACGCCCACTCACAACCACAACAAGCTGCTGCTGATGGAGACGGGGGCAGAGCCAGGGAGCCTCATCGTGTGTGGTTCACTCTACCAGGGGATCTGTGATAAGAGGTAACGGCTCTTTGTGATGATGTCAGATTAACATCTGCACTCAGATGATGTGATCCAGGTTAATGTGATGCTGACATGAGGTTGACGTGATGGAGGCGTGGTCCTAACTTTAACTTAAATTCATGTTATCACCATGTTAGCATCATGTTAGCACCATGTTAGCATCATGTTATCACCATGTTAGCATCATGTTAACTCCATGTTAGCATCATGCTATCGCCATGTTAGCATCATGTTAACTCCATGTTAGCATCATGCTATCGCCATGTTAGCATCATGTTAGCACCATGTTAGCATCATGTTATCACCATGTTAGCATCATGTTAACTCCATGTTAGCATCATGTTATCGCCATGTTAGCATCATGTTATCACCATGTTAGCATCATGTTATCGCCATGTTAGCATAATGTTAACTCCATGTTAGCATCATGTTATTGCCATGTTAGCATCATGTTATCACCATGTTAGCATCATGTTATCGCCATGTTAGCATAATGTTAACTCCATGTTAGCATCATGTTATCGCCATGTTAGCATCATGTTAGCACCATGTTAGCATCATGTTATCGCCATGTTAGCATCATGTTAGCACCATGTTAGCATCATGTTATCGCCATGTTAGCATCATGTTAACTCCATGTTAGCATCATGTTATCGCCATGTTAGCATCATGTTGTCACCACTTTAACATCAGGTTATCACTATGTTAGCACCATGTCATCATCACGTTATCACCATGTTAGCATCATGCTATTTCTTCTTCTCTGGTCTTGCAGGAGTCTTTCCAACATCTCTCAGCTCATCTATCAGACCTCCAACCCCGTCGACACTCAGTACGTTGCTGCCAACGACCCTCGAGTCTCCACTGTGGCCGTGGTGATAACAACAGAGACCAAACAGGAAGGGGGAGGAGCTGGTGGTGTCCTGCGTTTGATGCTGGTTGGTCGAGGCTACACCAGTAAAGGTCCCGGTGATATCCCACCAATCACAACGCGGCGTCTGTTCCCAGTGGTGCCACCTCGCCGTGCGTTCTCTCAGGAGGAGGAGCTTGGAAAACTCGTTGTAGGAAGTTACTCTGAGTATAACAACCACTTTGTGAAGGCTGTCGCCCACGGCACCCACGTGTACTTCCTGTTTTCTCGGCGGGACATGTGGCACAAGAAGGAGTACCGAACGTACGCCTCACGGCTCTGCATCGCTGACCGAAGCTTCTACTCATACGTGGAGGTGCCGCTGCAGTGCAACGGGTACAACCTGGCTCAGGGAGCGTGGTTAGGGAACCACTCAGGTGAGCCTGCCCTGTTTGTCATCATGGCAGCCGGACAGGCGTCCACACCTGTAGCCACAGGTCGCTCAGCACTGTGCGTTTATGGGATGGCAGAGCTGGACGCCATGCTGCAGAGAGCACAGAAGGTGTGTTACACAGAGGGAGGGCGAGGCAGCAGCGGACAGGAAGAGGCCTACATCGAATACGCTGTGTCATCAAAGTGTCTCAAACTACCAAAGGTAAGCACACACACACACACACAGACACACACACACACACACACAGTTTCCTGTCTCACATAAACAGGTGGATGACAGGTACGTGTGTATGTAAGGAGGCAGGTGACTATAGTGACATCACAGATTAGCAGATGGTTTGGTAAGAACTCATTGCTGACCTTAATACTGTGTGTGTGTGTGTGTGTGTGTGTGTGTGTGTGTGTGTGTGTGTGTGTGTGTGTGTGTGTGTGTGTGTGTGTGTGGTGGGGGATTAGAGCTGTTATCTTCAGCAGCTGGATTTATCATGAGACAGCTGTCACTCAAACACACAGCTGGTAAAACTGATCTGACCCACATATGACACACACACACACACACACACACACACACACACACACACACACACACACACACACACAGATTAAACAGTGGAAATGTTTGTGCAGAAAATGAATCAAACAGATGAATAGAAACAAACTGTCGTCTTTGATATAATGAACCTGATCAGATCTGTAACATGACTTCACCCTATGTGTCCAAAAGTATGTGGACAGTCTCGTCCTCACGCGGCAGTTTACTTTGGTCTGTTTGTCCTGGTTTGTCTTTTAAAGAGTAAAGACCTGCTGAACGCTGTAACTGAGTGCTGCTGGCTGTTTCTGGGCCCACAGAGCGTGCTCACGAGAGACTGTATAGGTTTACACACAGTACATATATATACATATATATATATATATATATATATGTAGCTACACACTACACACTTGTAGGACATATAGTGTGTTTTACTTCAGTCACTGTTCAGATGATGCTATATGTTTAACTTGTTTAACTGTTTATTATTTTACTTCCTGTTTTTAAATGTATTCTAATTTAAACTTTTTAAATTTTAAATTTTTTATTTTATAAACACATTGAGCTTCTGCTGAATAAACAAAGTTCATTATTATTATTATTATCATTATGATATTATTACTGTTATTATCTCCATTAAACATGCAGAGATGGAAAATGCTAACGCAGCTTCACACCTCTCTCAGGAATCTGTGAAAGAGTACCCCTGTGGGGGAGAACACACGCCGAACCCCATCGCCAGCACCGTGCCACTCCCGGCCACGCCCACCTTCACCGCCACCACCCAGCTGACTGCGGTCACCACGGCAACAGAGGCAGGGCACACCATCGCCTTCCTGGGAGACCGAGAGGGACGACTGCACAAGGTGATGACCTCACTGAGTGTAATATGATATCTGATATATCATCTTTATAACCTGTCAGTGTGACACACACACACACACACACACACACCAGCTCCACTGGACCCACCTTTGCAGCCTTTATGCTAAGCTAACTGTTTCCCCCTGTGTCCAGTCTGTATGCTATCCAATGCTGACTGTTGCCTCCGTTTCTAGCCTGTATCCTAAGCGTTTACCTGTTTCTAGTCTTGAAGCTAAGCTAACTATTTCCCCCTCTCCCGTTTTTATGCTAAGGTCACTGTTTGGAATTTATGCTAAACTAACTGGCTGCCTGTATCCAGTCTTTATGCTAAGCTAACTGTTTCCCCCATTTTGTGCTAAGCTAACTGTTTCCCAGTTTCTAGTTTTTATGCAAAGCTAAGCTACATTTCCCCCCGTTTCCAGTCTAAGCTAACTGTTTGCCCCTGCTTGTGGTCTTTATGCTAACTATTTCCCATGTGTTTCCTGCAGTATATTTTAGCTCTGAGCGACTTTAGAAAACACAGTTCAGCTTTTAACTCTGACAGTTTGACATCTCAGTTTTCAGGTTTTTCAGCAGAGCACTTTAAGGTTTTCATTAATGCTTTGTAGTTTGAGCTGTAAACATGCGCACACACTGGTCGTTCCTGCAGGCAGCTCGTTTGTCTCAAAGATTAAACACACGGCTGCTGCAGTGAAACACAATGCCTCATTAAATCAGGTATCGACATTGTGTTAAGTTCTTATCATTATTTCAGGGGTCTGCCCCCCACCCCACCCCCCTGTCCCTCTGAGGGGCCCCTGAGCGAGGCCCCGACCCCCCCACCTGCTGCCCAGACACCATCGGACCAAACTCTGGTTGGACTGGTTTCACTGGGCAGCCTCAGTGGTGAATGTTTCTCTGAGCCTGAAGGAAGGAATCAGCTGTTTCCTGTTTGTGTTTGTGTGTGAAGAGAACAACAACACACACACACACACACACACAGTGAATGTTTCAGGGGCTTCCTCCTGGATCCTTACCCAGAGTGCACCTGGGGGACCAATAACCAATCAACAACAAGAGTCTGAGCACGCTCCCCTGTGAGACCCCCCCTCCTCACTACCGCCCCGAGCTAAACGCCTGTTTGTCAGGACACACACACACACACACACACACACACACACACACAGAGTGAACAGTGAGCAGCTTGTTGCCTGCAGCTCTTCATCAACAAAACAACACACATATACAGTGTGTGTGTGTGTGTGTGTGTGTGTGAGATATTAAATATTAACAGGAAGAATCAAAGCTCTGCTGTTTACCTCGCTGAGGCTCTGAGGCAGGATTAGACCTCATTAACACACACACAGAGTAACACCGCGGTGAGTTGAGTCTGACTCCGCCACCATTTACAGAGTGTGAATCAGATCCCAGCTGACACACAAACACACATACACACACACATCAACACATACACACACACATCAACACACACACACTGGTCATGATGTTCCTCCACAGTTTGGTTATACAGGTAGAGTTGTTGGGGAGATGCAGCTCCACCTGGTGGCAGCTTGTTGCTGCAGCAGCAGACTGTCAGGTTCTTCTTCGGTGGTGTTTGTGAAGGTGTGGTAAGTGTCGCTGCCAGCAGGAGCGCTGGATTTTGAAGTCAGTTTTCATAGTGACAAACAGTCACACTGCAGTTTCCAGGGTAGCTGGGCGCTACTGGTGTGCCTGTCATGTCAAGAGTCTCCATCCACCACTGACCAACTGAAATAGGAACCAACAGGGTCCCGCCTCCAACGCTGTATTCAGGTCTCTCAATGCATCCATGGTCACTACCTGATCCACACCAGAATCCTGATCTGTTACGTCCTGTCTGAACGATACGAGCTGAGTGTGAGCACACCGAACACTGTGTGCACTGATGATGACGATGATGACGATGACCCTGCGAGGTCTAACGCCATCCGTCTGTGCAGATTGGTCTTCTCTCTAGACTGATGATGTTTAATGTTCTCCCATACAAACAGGTCTGATGTTAACCTGTGTGTGTGTGTGTGTGTGTGTGTGTGTGTGTGTGTGTGTGTGTGTGTGTGTGTGTGTTGCAGGTGTTGGTGCACTCTGATGGGTCAGGTGACCTGTACGGCAGTGTGTTAGTGGACAGCAGCAGTGCCGTCAGCGCTGACCTCTTATTGGACGACAGTCAGCAGCATGTTTATGTTTTAACCAGCAGCAGGGTGAGACCTGTCTGTCCCTCTGTCTGTCTGTCTCTGTCTCTCTCTGTCTGTCTGTCTCTCTGTCTGTCTTTTTACTGTACTTTATTTAAAAGTAAGCATGAACACTGACCTCTGATCTGTTCCTGTCTGTGTCTCAGCTGACGAAGGTTCCCGTCTCATCATGTGAGAGACAGATAGACTGTCAGTCCTGTCTTGCTGTCAGAGACCCGTACTGTGGCTGGTGTGTCCTGGAGGGGAGGTAGGTCCATCTGTCCGTCTGTCTGATCTGTGGTGACCCACAGGTGACGTCACTTAGCTCTGTGACATCATCCTGAGCCTGGAGTTTGTGGGCGGAGTTACGTGTTTGCCTCACTGAGCAAGTTATTGTTTTGTACAGATGTTCCCGTAAACACCAGTGTCAGCGCCACGCGCAGCCCAACCATTGGCTCTGGAGCTTTGAACCGACCAATCAGTGTGTGACGGTGCAGAGCCTGCAGCCGGCCAATCAGAGCAAAGACGAGCAGACACAGGTATGTTGTTAAGTATTGATTTGTGCTCAGATCAGTCACACCTGAACCTGCCAGCCAATCAGTAATCAATACTCACATCCATCTGTTTGTTTACATGTTTGTCTCCAAGGTAACCCTGTCAGTCGTCCAGCTTCCTGCCCTCACAGAGGCGGAGTCTCTGTCCTGTGTCTTCGGCCTCCTCCCGCCCCAGCCCGCCATTGTCACAGACACCAGCATCACCTGTCAGTCACCTGCCCCAGAGCTCCTCCCACCCATGCTGACAGGAAGTGGTGAGTAAACAGCTGATCAGTCCAGTCTCAGGGTCGACCGCTGAGGGTCTCTGACTTCCTGTTCCTGTTTCTCTCCAGATCACATGATCCTGCCTGTGTCACTGATGTTTGGTCATGTGACCATCACCTCGGGAAACCTGACCTTCTACGACTGTGGAGCTGTGAGCCGCCTGAACCAGAGCTCCCAGTAAGACACCATCATACACTCTGTTTAACCAGTACACCATAATTATGATACATGTTACTGATGATGGTGATGATGATGATGGTGATGGTAGTGATGATGATGGTGTGTTGCAGGTGTCTGGCCTGTGTCAACAGTGTGTGGAGGTGTAACTGGTGTCCTCTGGATCAGCTCTGTACTCACAACCACAGCTGTCCCAACCAACACATCATCCTCAACCAGAGGGTAAGAGACAGTCTGTCTGTCTGTCTGTCTGTCTGTCTGTCTGTCTATGTGTCTCACTCTGTCCCCTGTCTGTCTGCAGGACTCTCCTGGTCCCACGTCCTGTCCTCTGGTCTTCGCCCTGCAGAGTTCTGCCTTGGTGCCGTTGGGTCTGAGCACCACTGTGGTGCTGCGGGGACGAAACCTGGACGTGTACACGGTGAGACCAGCTGCTGTTAATGATGGGCTGTTTCAGTGTGTGTCACACAGGGGGCAGGAGAGTGTCCTGTCCTGTGGGGGGCGCCACAGAGACACAGCAGTTGTGAAGCAGCAGGTGGTGATGAAGGACATCAGAGGTTCATTCAGGATCTGAGTCCACTCAGTGTCTTCAGGACCAGTGGCAGGACGCTGGAGGACACTTCATCCCAGCGCTTCATAAAAACACTCCCAGTGCTTTCTTTATGCCGTTAGATACATGTAGGTTTTGTTTGACAACAATATCTTGACGCTAACGTTAGCCGTTAGCCTGATGCTACATTAGCAGAGGGTGGACCACACAGTGAACATCAGACTTGTGTTCGATGATGAAGGTAAAACACTCATCAGCCTCAATGTCTGACCTGCTCGCTCAGATCAGCTCCTCTGCTGATGTGACACTTTGTGACCGACAGCACACAGTCTTTATAACCTCTGTGTATCGTATCATCTCTTTGTGACTTTATAATAATCTGTATAATCTGTCTGTGTGCAGGATGAAGCTCAGTATGTGTGTGTGGTGGAAATCGAAGGAGTTCAGTTTAATCTGACGGCAGCTGTAGAGAAAACACACGACAACACACACACCTTCACCTGCAGCCCACACCAGGTAACACACACACACACACACACACACACACACACACACACACACACACACACACACTCTGTTGACCCTAATGCTCCAATGCTAACATAATGCTAATGCTACATAGCACAAAGTGTTAACGCTGAATCAGAAATCATTTGTTTCATGTTGATTGAAACTGTTGCAGATCTCCACCTGTGAGTCTGAACACGTCTCTGTGTTAATGCTGCTGTCCCTCTGTCTCCACCTGTCTGTCTCCACCTGTCTGTCTCCACCTCTCTCCACCTGTCTGTCTCTACCTCTCTCCACCTGTCTGTCTCCACCTGTCTGTCTCTACCTGTCTGTCTCCACCTGTCTGTCTCCACCTGTCTGTCTCCACCTCTCTCCATCTGTCTGTCTCTACCTCTCTCCACCTGTCTGTCTCCACCTGTCTGTCTCTACCTGTCTGTCTCCACCTGTCTGTCTCTACCTCTCTCCACCTGTCCGTCTCCACCTGTCTGTCTCTACCTGTCTGTCTCTACCTCTCTCCACCTGTCTGTCTCTACCTGTCTCCACCTGTCTGTCTCCATCTGTCTGTCTCCACCTCTCTCCACCTGTCTGTCTCTACCTCTCTCCACCTGTCTGTCTCCACCTGTCTGTCTCTACCTCTCTCCACCTGTCTGTCTCTACCTCTCTGTCCCTCTGTCTCCACCTGTCTGTCTCCACCTGTCTGTCTCCATCTGTCTGTCTCCACCTGTCTGTCTCCATCTGTCTGTCTCATCTGTCTGTCTCCACCTGTCTCCACCTGTCTGTCTCCATCTGTCCTTTCTTCTGTAGTTTCAGTATGCTGTCAGTCAGCTTCAGTACTCCACTGCTGTCTACCTGCGTAGAGGAGAGAGACGCATCGACACCTCACCTGGCCTCCGACGTAAGAACCTCACCTGAGAGTGTGTGTGTGTGTGTGTGTGTGCGTGTGTGTGTGTGTGTGTAAATTTCATTGGCTGATTTTTGTTTCCTGGCTTCTTCAGTCCAGCTGTACGACTGCTCAGCCGGCCAATCAGATTGCTCACAGTGCAGGGCGGTGCCGGAGGAGTACGGCTGCGTTTGGTGCTCAGGAAGCCCCGCCCCTAGCTGCGTCTACAACCAATCCTGTACCAGTGGACCTGCAGACACCTGCCCACCTCCTCTGATCACACAGGTGAGTCCAATGATAGCTCAGTCCGTTTGTAGAGGTCTCGTTTGTTGCCATGGAAACCTTCAAACTGTCTGTCTGCAGGTGCTTCCCATCTCTGGTCCTCTGGAGGGCGGAGTCATGGTGACCATCACAGGGTCCAACCTGGGGATGAAGTACCAGGATGTGTTGGGCGGAGTCACAGTGGCAGGTGTTCAGTGTACGCCCCAACCTGAAGGATACCAGATTTCCACCAGGTAAAATGCACAAACACACACACACAAACACACACACACACACACACACACACACACACAGAGTTCTGAATGGCCTGCGTTGACCTCTGTGTGTGTGTGTGTTCAGGGTTGTGTGTGAGCTGCAGTCCAGTGGGAAGCCGAGGGAGGGGCCTGTGCTGGTTACCGTGGGAACAACTCCACCTGGAAGGTCAACACAGATCTTCACCTATCAGGTGAGTGACGGGTGTCCTGCACCCTTCTCACTGTGTCCTCAGGTGAGTCCTTTGAACCTGTTCTCTGAGGCCTCGTCCACGTGTACACAGATTTCTATGACTCCCCGCCGGTGATAGCTGAGGTCGGAGGCATTATGTTTTTGGGTTGTCCATCCATCCGGCCGGCCGTCTGTCCGTCCTGTTCCTGTAGACATCAGTATCTCAAGAACGCCATGATGGTGTTTCTTAATATTTGGCACAAACGTTGGGATCAACAATGAACTGATTAGAATTTGGTAGTCAGAGGTCACTGTGACTTTCATCTGTCTCATTCTTGTGAACGTGATGTCTCAAGAACACCTTGAGAATTTTTTGGCACAAACGTTCACTTGGACTCAGTGTTGGTCTGATTAGACTTTGGTTAGGGTCAAGATGACTGTGACCTTGCATTCATCTCATCCTTGTGAACACTATCTCAGAAACACCTGGGGGAAATTTCTTCAAATTTGGCACAAACATCCACTTTGACTCAACAATGAACTGTTTAGATTTTGGTGGTCAAAGGTCAAGATCACTGTGACCTGGCATTCACCTCATTCTTGTTAACATGATATCTCAAGAACACCTTGAGGTATTGTTTGACACAAACATCCGCTTTGACTCAAGAATGAACCGACCTCAAAGGTCACTGGGAGATTCACAAAACATGTTTTTGGCCTTCTTCAAGAATTCATACACTGATTATAACAAAAGTTCACACAAGCGTCGAACAAGATAAAATGTTGACATTTCTATCGGGTCAAAGGTCAACTGGGGGCGTCACAGTTGTTGGCTTGACTGTCCAATTTTACCTTCCCTAGTACCACACTGTAACTTAATTTTTCTGTATCACTTTTTTAACATATTTTTCCCCTTTATTTATTTAATGTTATCACTATTATTATTAATATTATTATTGTTATTAGGTTTTGTTTTTTGTCTATTCTCTCTCTACCTCACACAAGGTATGCCAATATTATTTCTTTTGTTTGCTTAAATTATTATTAGGTCAAAGTGAGGTCACTCTATAAGCCTTTCGGGTTTCTGACCTCACCTGCACATTTCCTTATCTTCCTCTCTACCAAAAGAGATATGTATATGTATATAGTGTGTTAAGGGTCCTGAAGTTGAGCTTTCACCCATCAGAGTGTTTTTAAATATACGGTACGTCTCCTCTGTGTGTCTTCAGGACCCTCAGCTCCTGGATCTGGTTCCTGATAAAGGTCCGGTCTCTGGAGGAACAAGACTTACAATTACAGGACGACAGCTGCTGACGGGACAGAAGTCCGACCTGAGCGCCTTCCTGGGACCCCAACCCTGCTACATGTGAGTAACACTACTACTGTTACCACTACTAACATTACTACTACTGATACTGCTACTACCATGGCTTCATGTCAGCACCACTGCCATCCACAGTTCAGTGTAACAGACCTTATTCATTAATCTCTGGCTCCACCTGCTGGAAACATCCTTGTCTCCTCAGTGTGGAGGAGGTGACTGACACCCAGTTGGTGTGTCAGACTGGTTCCAGTTCTCAGACCAGTGAGGTTCCACTTCGGGTTCTGTTCGGTAAAGCGGAGAGAACCGTTCCCAACGTCACCTTCCGTTACCTTGACGACCCCGTCATCACTGACGCCACACCTGCAGAGAGCTTCTATGCGTAAGAACCTGATCACTGATCAATAATCAGTTATCCTATGACTCAAATCAGTGTCCTAACGAGGTGACGACTTCCTGTCCTCAGAGGCGGGCGTGTCGTCATGGTGACCGGCAGGAACCTGGGTGTCGTGCAGCAGCCAGTCATATCGGTGTGGGTGGAGCCTGTGGAGATCCAGAGGGTGAAACGGAGGAAACGATTGGCTCTGCTCACCGCCAAGCAGCAGCTGGTCTTCAACAGCACCATGACAACCGTAAGATCAACCAGCCAATCAGAGAAGAGCTGGAGCCAGAGACAAGACAGAAAGGGTCAAAGGTCATCCTGAATAACGATCCTGTCTCTGTCCCTCCACCTGTCTATCTGTCTGTCTCTCTCTCAGGTGTCAGAGCGCTGCGCTGTCCAGTCGTCCTCTCAGATGACCTGTCTGACCCCCTCGGTGTCCCAAGATGTCAAAGTGAAGGGTGTCTGGTTCCAGTTGGACAACGTCCGAGTCCACTATGAGGCCATCAAGGTACCTGTCTGTCTGTCTGTCTGTCTGTCTGTCTGAAATGGTGTTAGAATCAACTGCAGACACACAGTCTATAAGATGCTTCACAGTGATGATAAGGGTCTGTCCGTCTCTCTACCTGTCTGTCTGTCTCCACCTGTCTGTCTGTCTCCCTGTCTGTCTCTCAGGGTAAAAGCTTCACGTATTATCCGAACCCGGAGTTCTTCCCTCTGAACAAAGAAGATCCAGACGCTCCATATCGCTTCAAACCAGGAGGAGTGATCGCTGTGGAGGTAACTTATCCACTGGCCGCCGTCCTCTCTGTTCACTGACTGACTGACTGACACAATAAAACATGTCTGTGTTTCCATGGCGACCTTCAGGGTCAGGACCTGACCAGAGCCATATCCAGGCAGGAAGTGACAGCTCGACTCGGAGATCAGGAGTGTGAAGTGAAAACTCTGGACAACACTCACCTGTACTGTGAACCTCCAGAGACCCAACCAATGAGTGTGGACGACAGCAACCAGCTGCCCAGCCTCAAGGTAATACTCAACTCGAGCAAAAGTTAGCACAAATGTTGCCCAAATGTGACACAAATATAGCTCCAAATTTTGCATAATTTTAGCCCAAAATTTTCCGCACATTTAGCATAAACGTAGCTCCAACTTTTGCCCAAATTTACCACAAATTTAGCATAAATTCAGGTTTATGTTTTGTGTGAACCCATCAAGGCTCATTAAAATATTCTCTGTCTGTCTCTCTTTCTGTCTGTCTGTCTGTCTGTCTGTCTGTCAGGTGTTCATGGGGAACCTGGAGGTGGACCTGGGCTTGGTTCAGTATGACAGTGATTCTTTGCCTGTCGTCCCATTGGCTGCTCAGATTGGTCTGGGGGCGGGAGCAGCCGTCATCATCCTGTCAGTGCTGGTCGTCATCCTCATGTACAGGTACAGTGTGAGTTTGTGATGAGTGGCCACAACAGGAAGAGTTCGTTATGACCCACATGACTTCCTGTTTGTGTGTTTGTGTCTGCAGGAGGAAGAGTAAACAGGCTCTCAGAGATTATAAGAAGGTTTTACTGCAGTTGGAAACTCTGGAGATCAACGTGGGAGACCAGTGTCGCAAAGAGTTCACTGGTACGTGGTTTTAATTCAGATGCACCAAAAAGCTACAGATGGTTCAGTCTCATCAGGTGTTTCATTTAGGAGCAGCGAGGCTGGACAAAGGACAGTGGCATGACGCGTCTTGGGGTGGCACGTCCATGAGCACCTTTAAGTAGGCTTGTTGGGGTGGAGTCTAAGACAGCGGGATGGCTTAGAAGAAGAATTCATTGATGTTAGTTGGTGAAGGTTGATAGGAAGATGAAGTGATGGCTCACAAACAGGCTCAACAGAGTTGTGACTCTCAGTCAGCCTGGCTACAGTGCTGAACAGAAAACTTTGCTGATATAATACTCGACCTGTGTATGCCCAAGACAGAAGATAATCAGAGCTAACTGCCCTGCCCTGCACTGCCTTTGGTACGGATCCTGTATCCATAGAACCCGAGTTACATCAGTAACTTTTGTTATGCCCCTGCACCAGGGATAGCCACGTCCTCAGGGCTTATGTTTTCAGGTTGTCTGTCAGTTTCATTCTCATGAACACAATATCTCCCTTGAGGTAATTTCTTCAAATGTGGCACAAATATCCATTTTGAAGTGGTCAGATTTTGGTGGTCAAAGGTCACTGTGACCTCACAAAACATATTTTTGGCCATAAGTGAAGAATTCATTCACTAATTCTGACCAAACTTGACACAAATGTCTAACAGGATAAAATAATGAAGGTCAAAAGGTCAAAGGTCAGCTTGACTGTGACATCATCATGTTTTAATGTCATATCTCAGGAACAGAAGGGGAGACATTTGGTCAGATACTGAATTGTGACTCTGATCTTGAAACTGTGCTGATTGTATAGATCTTCTGTGCTGATGGGGGGATGTGTGTATGAGGCATCCATGTTTTCACAGACGAGATGTACACAAGGCAGTAATTCTAGTTTCTTTATGAGCCTGGAGGCCAGGCGCTGCCTCCAGCTGTAACATCCTCCTCTTCGTCTTCGTCTTGTCTGTGTTCAGACCTGATGACTGAGATGATGGACCTGAGCAGTGATGTAGGAGGACCAGGACTCCCCCTGCTGGACTACAGGACGTATGCAGAGAGAGTCTTCTTCCCTGGCCAGCAGGTGGCGCCGCTGAGCCGCCAGCTGGACCTCCCGGAATCCAGGAGGCAGACTGTGGAGCAGGGCCTCCAACAGCTCAACAACCTGCTCAACAACCGACTCTTCCTCACCAGGGTGGGTGTGGGGGGCAAGACGAGGGTCATGTGATGCTGATGTAACCAGGTGGACCTGCAGGTGACGGTCTGTTCTGTCTCTGTGTCTCAGTTTATTCACACTCTGGAGGCCCAGCAGGGTTTCTCTCAGAGAGACCGAGGTTACGTTGCCAGTCTGCTCACTATGGCCCTGCACGATAAGCTGGAGTATTTCACCGAGGTCATGAAGAGTCTGCTGCAGGACCTGGTCCAGCAGTACGTTGCCAAGAACCCCAAACTCATGCTACGCCGGTATGTAAAACAAACTCACCTTCATCTGTTAAATGTGTGAACTGCAGACGGCAGTTCTCATTCAGGAAATGTCAGCGAACTGTGAGTAGATTTGCACATAACAAACCTTGGTACTAAGAACCTCCCCCTGCACCACTCTCTGTCCGCCTGTCTGTCCGTCTGTGTTGCAGGACAGAGACAGTTGTAGAGAAGATGCTGACCAACTGGATGTCGATCTGTCTCTACTCCTTCCTTAAGGTAAATCTGTCTGCCCCCCCCCCCACACACACACACATGCACACACTTGTCTCACCCTCACCTGTCTGTCACTCTGTCTGTCTGTCTGTCTGTCAGGAGGTGGCGGGGGAGCCTCTCTACATGCTCTACAGAGCCATAAAGTATCAGGTGGATAAAGGGCCCGTCGACACGGTGACCGGTAAAGCCAAACGAACGCTGAATGACAGCCACCTGCTGCGAGAGGACATCGACTACTGCTCAGTGGTAACCATGGCAACACACACAGATAGGCATACCTGGGCACACCTGGCAATGCAAGTCAGTCATAATGGACAATAAGGCAACGTGATATACTGTGCAACAGCAACAGGAGCTCGCTGCTGTGTTCTTTAACATTTTCATCTGGACATGGACACCTGTCTGTCTGTCTGTCCAACAACACTCAGGGACAACAGATGAAAATATGTGGTGTGAGACATGTACTGTCCACTGTCCTAGTAACGGTCTCTCTGTCTCTGTACCTGTCTCTGTCCCTCAGACTCTGACAGTGTTGGTGAAGAACGGAGTCGAGGTTCAACCTTGTCCTGTTAAAGTGCTCGATACCGACACTATTACACAGGTAGGTACCTGTCTGTCCATCTGTCCGTCTGTCTGTCTGTCCGTCTGTCTGTCTGTCTCTAACCCGTGTGTCTGTGTGCAGGTGAAGGATAAGATCCTGGATCAGGTGTACAGAGGAGCTCCGTTCTCTCAGAGACCATCAGCAGACAGTCTGGACCTAGGTACACTCACACCTGTCTCACCTGTCTCACCTGTCTTACCTGTCTCTGGTTTGATGGACAGCTCACAATGACCTGTGTTTTTGTGTTTGATTGACAGAGTGGCGTTCAGGTCAGGCGGGTCACCTGACCCTGTCGGATGATGATGTCACAGCGGTGGTTCAAGGTCGCTGGAAACGACTCAACACTCTGCAGCACTACAAGGTAACAACCGACCAATCACAGGGCATCTTATGTTTCTCGTCTTGTTGTTCTCTTTCACGTTTCCTCTGCATGTGTGTAGAACCTGTCTGTTAAACATTAGACTCTGGTTCTTCAGGTTCCAGACGGAGCAACGGTCGCTCTGATTCCTCGCTCTCAGAGTTCAGGTGGAGTTGGAGTCAACCAGGTTTTCCAGACTGGAGAGAGTAAGAACCCAAAGCATCTAAACAATCTAGAACACATAGAACATGTGGTATATTTGCAGTCCAGCACAACATAAACAGAACCATATAAAACATCTAGAAAATTTAGGAAACCAACAAACTGGAGGTAGCAGAAAGACGTCATTTTGAACTGAGAACCAACACTGTAGTATATAGAACATGTAGAAAATCCAGAAATAACACGCAGAGAATCATATCAAACATCAAGAATGTTAAGAACATGTGGAACATCCACAACACAAACAGAACCATATAAAAAAATCTGTAACATTTGAAGAAAACATCAGGAATCTAGAACATCAGAAACCCAGAGCCAGTGCAGAGAGAATCACAGGGAGGAAAATCTAGATCCAGAACCCAACAAAAAGAACATCCGAGAAAATGTAGAACCCAGTACCAAAACAAAGATGATTTGAAAGAACGCAGAAAAGACATGGAGAATTATTGAGATCATCTAGAACCCAGATACAATTCAAGGACTCTCATGAAGAACATCTACAAACTAAAACTACAGAAATAAAATCAAATAGAATCTAGAACTGATCATCAACACAAAGAGAACTATCTCTGCATCCATAGACAACACTTAGAGAACCATGTCAAACATCTAGAATATTTAGAACATCTAATATATCAAGAACATCTGAAACCCAGAATCAGCTTAGAGAGAACCATGTAGAACATGAAGGTAACACAAAAAACAACATCTATGATCCAGAACCAAAGCAAAAAAGACCACATAGAACCCTGGAATAAAACATGGAGAGTCATGTAGAACCCAGACAAAACACAAACTAGACCAGATGGAACCTGGTCGTACTCACAGATGGTCATCTAGAACATCTAGAACCCAGACAAAACACAAAGAAGACCATGTGGAACCTGGTCATACTCACAGAGGGTTATCTAGAACATCTAGAATCCAGACACAACACAAAAAAGACTACTTAGAACCTGGCCATACCCATAAAGAATCATCTAGAACATCTAGAACCCAGACAAAACGCAAAGAAGACCATGTGGAACCTGGTCATACTCACAGAGGGTCATCTAGAACATCAAGGACCAAGACATAACACAAAGAACGCCACATAGAACGTGGTCATACTCAAAGAGAATCATCTAGAACACCTGGACCCAAAACAAACACAACATCTAGAACCTCTGGAACATCTACAACATGTAGAACATCCAGAGCCCAACACAAAAAGAACCATCTTGAACATCTGGAACCCAGAACCAACTTGCATGTACGTACATTGTGTGATGAAAACACAGAGAACAATGTATAACACATAGATCCTTTAA
This sequence comes from Epinephelus awoara, assembly GCA_035609425.1. Taxonomy (NCBI): domain Eukaryota; kingdom Metazoa; phylum Chordata; class Actinopteri; order Perciformes; family Serranidae; genus Epinephelus; species Epinephelus awoara. The sequence goes on from CM069301.1 coordinate 1,929,817, forward strand.
CAAATAAACCGTATGACCATGTAGAACATTTAGGATCGTAACAACACATAGAACCTAGACCCAACACAAAAAGGGTCACCTAGAACTTTTAAAATTGCGAACCAACACATAGAACATCTACAACCCAGTACCAACTCAAAGAGAACCATCTAGCACATTTAGAATCCTGAAGGAGTATCTAAACTGTCTGTAACATTTAGAATATCTAGAATTCGTTTAGATCCCACAATCAGTGTTAGGAGAACCATCTCGTACGTCTAGAGCCCAGACCAGTACAAACATAACCTTATAGAATGTCTACAACACCAAGACACCAGGCCCAAGAACATCTAGAACCCAGAACCAGCACAAAGACAACCATGTAGAACCAACACCTCTGTAGTTTTGTCAGATACCAGGGTTCTCCTGTGTTGGTCGTCATCCTGGTAACATTCTGTGTGTGGTTGCCATAGAAACGCCAATGCTAGAGGGCGAGGAGGAGGAGGGTCTGCGTCTGTGGCACCTGGTGAAGAGCAGTGAAGATCCAGAGATCCCAAAACACAGAAAGAGCAGCATGAGGGAGCGAGAGAGGGCCAAGGCCATACCTGAGATTTACCTGACCAGACTGCTGTCCATGAAGGTAACACACACACACACACACACACACACACACACACACACACACACACACACACACACACACACACACAGTAACATACCTGAGATTAACCTGACCAGTCTCTGTCTCTGTACCTGTCTGTCTCTCTGTAGGGGACGCTGCAGAAGTTTGTGGACGATGTCTTCGTGGCGATCCTCAGTACGAAGCGTCCTCCTCCAATCGCCGTCAGATTCTTCTTTGACTTCCTGGACGACATGGCTGAAAAACACGGCATCGACGACCCAGAGACCGTCCACATCTGGAAGACTAACAGGTACAAAGACACACATGGACACCCGTCTGTCTCTTTGACCTGTCTCTCTGACCTGTCCCTCTAACCCCGCTCTGTCTCTGCAGTCTCCCTCTCAGGTTCTGGGTGAACATCTTGAAGAACCCTCAATTTGTTTTGGACGTTCAGGTAACCGACAGCATCGACGCTGTTCTGTCCGTCATCGCTCAGACCTTCATCGACTCCTGCACCACCTCTGAGCACAAAGTGGGACGGGTATGACCTGTCTATCTCTCTGTCTCTCTGTCTGTCCCTGTGTTAACTATCATCAGCGCTGTGCGGTTTAGTCATGTGACCTCATGGTTACTTTTTGTCCAACCAGGACTCTCCTGTCAACAAGCTGCTGTACGCCAGAGAGATCCCCCGCTACAAACAGCTGGTGGAGAGGTGAGACAACTTCCTGTCAGAGATAATGTACAGTTACAGTCACCACTGAAACGCACAAACTTTAGCAACACTGTTATTGTAAACGCATCCTAATGTGTGTGTGTGTGTGTGTGTGTGTGTGTGTGTGTGTGTGTGTGTGTGTGTGTGTGCAGGTATTACAGTGATATCCACAGCGCTGCATCAGGCTGTTATCAGGAGATGAACTCTACTCTGACTGAATTGTCCGGGGTCAGTGAACACAACTAAACTACTGGTTTGACTGAAATACACATATACAGTACACACAGAAGGAAACAACTGAAGTTACAGTTCATACTGTCTGTCTGTCTGCAGAGTTTTGCCTCAGAGATGAACAGTCTTGTTGCTCTTCATGAACTCTACAAGTACATCAACAAATATTACGACCAGGTAACACACACACACACACACACACACACACGTTTAATGTCACTTATTTCGTTAGTTCCACTTCCTGTGTTGTCTCTTAACTTCTGGGGCCGTATTAAAGCTTCACAGTACCCAGAGTTGCTCCTAGTGACACAATCCCAAGAACAGTCTTAGAATTTAATCTAAAGTGAAGACTAGTTGTTGGTCAAGATAAAAGTTATTCACAGAGCAGCTCAGCCCTTAAGAGAGCTCCCAAGGTAAAATACTGCTCGGAGAGAGAGAGGAGGACTTTTCAGGCAGATCACACACAAAGCATTTCAGCAGCTGGAGGATTTTTGTAACAGTTGTTAATGAGAATTAAACTTTTTGCTTGCTGTTTTTGCGTTGCTACACGCCTTGTGTTTATGCGCTCTAGGCGCCTGGCGTTTCTGCCGCAGAACTCTGATCTTCAAGTCAGAGCAGTAAAAAGGCCCCACGTCATCTCAGCTTTTTCCTCATTGTCCAATGGGATGATGTGAGAGGCGGGGCTTCTGTGGTGGTCACGACAACAAGTTTACAGTTGGTAAACAATGGAGGAGAAACTGGTGGTAGTGGTTGCTGGATACCCAGAGCTATACGGCCTGATGATAGACAGCCTAAAATCTGCCTGTAAACGTCCATGATGGAGGAGAAGCTCCTGGACCAACTGGTGGTTCTCCCCATGATCCAGCCTCTTCTTTAGGGTCTCATGTACCCACACAGATCTCTGTTTATCTGCTGACAGCCTCTCACCCTCAACCAGAGCTACAGACAGCACCCTCTGCCTCAACATGGCAGCAGCTACACACTGATTACTGCAGGATACACAAACTGTAGACTGATGACACAGGAAGGTTAGAGTGAGGAGGTGATGGGGTGGTTGCCTGGCAACAATGAAATGGCACAGCAAACTAGTGGCATTCAATTTTTTAAAAAAGGCAGTGCGGTGCGCCTCACGTTTTGGAATCTGCAAAACTCTTTCTGTGTGATTGAGGCCGAACACAGTAACAAGTCTGAGAGAAAAGAAAAACATCTCAAACTGTAGAAAAACTACAAACATTCAACACCTGAATCCACCTGTCTCCCTCTGTACCTGTCTCTGTCTCACCTGTCTCTCAGATCATCATGTCTCTGGAGGAGGACAGTTCAGGTCAGAAGATGCAGTTGGCCTATCGGCTGCAGCAGGTCGCCGCCCTGGTGGAGAACAAGGTCACCGACCTCTGATGACCTCTGATGACCTCCAACCCAGTGACCCTGAAGACACTCGGAGCTCCAACTGAGGAAGAGGATAATGAAGCTTCTTCAGCAGCTCTGAGAGACTGAAATTCTGGAATTCATGGACTCTTGTTAACACTGTGTCTTCCTGCTGTGTGTGTGTGTGTGTGTGTGTGTGTGTGTGTGTGTGTGTGTGTGTGTGTGTGTGTGTGCGCGCGCGCATGTGTGTGTGTGCATTGGGGATATACGAGGTTTTTATAGTCAGACTCAGGAGATCCCAGTTCTTTAGATTCCTACGCTCCACAGCAGCACTCAAAGTAAACCTGAACTAAACCTGAACCCGGTGGTGGATGACCTCACACCTGCCGGCAGTGAAAAAACGACAATCTAACCAATCAGATCAAAGAGCATCATCAAGACCTGCTGCCTTGCACTACATTTCCCAGGATTCCCTGCTGTCCTGCTGTCTGTGGAGCCCAAAAGCACAATTTTAATAGTTTCTATACTGATCACGTGTATCGATTATCGACCTGCTGATCTCAGACATGCTGGACATTTTTTATCCATGATATTTTTTGCTTGTACGACTGAAACCAGCACGACTCTGCATCAGGAGCTTTAACCAGTTTATATTAACGCAATAAGTGAATCAGGGAGTGTTTCTCAAATCACATTTTCAGTGTGACTCCAGTTTGTAAAGCTAACATCTCAAACTAAACCCTCAACCTGGAGCTTCTCTGGTGACCTCAACCCCTGACGACCTCAGGACCAGACCCGCACTGGTTCCCATTCTTCCCAGTCTTCCTCAGTCCAGATTGACTCACCAGGGTTCTCAGGTTTAAGAGTACATTTTGATCGGACCTGACAAATGCTGAAGTTTCATTTATCAGCCAGTCAGCATACAACAGAGTCTTGGCGTGAAGAAGGATGGAGTTTAGCCCAGTGATGCTACGGAGACAATTTTGCTACCGTGGAGCTACAGAGGTCACTTCCATCTTCTGATTCGACAACGATGTGTTTGATGAAAAATTAAGTAATTAATAGTTCAGACAGGAAAGGATTGTAAGACCGACTTCACATGTAGACTCGGTTTCTAAAGCTCAGTTCAGACCATAGATTCACGGCAGGGCAAGTTGAAACAGGCGAGTACTGTCAACGCTCTGTTCTGCAACATTTTAAGAACCTGCTGGTTGACAGGAAGTGACCACCATGAGACGGTGTATCATCTCTAGTCAACAACTCTCTGTGCTTCTGATCTGTAACGTTGACAGGAAGTGACCACCATGAGACGGTGTATCATCTCTAGTCAACAACTCTCTGTGCTTCTGATCTGTAACGTTGACAGGAAGTGACCACCATGAGACGGTGTATCATCTCTAGTCAACAACTCTCTGTGCTTCTGATCTGTAACGTTGACAGGAAGTGACGACCATGAGACGGTGCATCATCTCTAGTCAACAACTCTCTGTGCTTCTGATCTGTAACGTTGACAGGAAGTGACCACCATGAGACGGTGTATCATCTCTAGTCAACAACTCTCTGTGCTTCTGATCTGTAACGTTGACAGGAAGTGACCACCATGAGACGGTGCATCATCTCTAGTCAACAACTCTCTGTGCTTCTGATCTGTAACGTTGACAGGAAGTGACCACCATGAGACGGTGTATCATCTCTAGTCAACAGCTCTCTGTGCTTCTGAACTGTAACGTTGACAGGAAGTGACCACCATGAGACGGTGTATCATCTCTAGTCAACAGCTCTCTGTGCTTCTGATCTGTAACGTTGACAGGAAGTGACCACCATGAGACGGCGTGTCATCTCTAGTCAACAACTCTCTGTGCTTCTGATCTGTAACGTTGACAGGAAGTGATCCACCGTCTGACACCGGCACACCGTGAGGACAGAAACAGAGGGCTCAGTGGGGACGGAGCGTCTGTGGTCATTTTGACTTGACCATCTGGCTTCACTACAAGCTGATTGGCTGTTGAAACAGATGACGTACTTTAAAACCAGTCACCAGCCATTTGACCAGCTGAGTGTCAGGTGACATCATCAGACGGCTTGAGTCGAGCTCAGACCGACCAGTTCGCACCGCTGACACTTTTCTCTGCAAGGTTCTTAAATGGTTTAGTCTTGTCGCCAATCTTTGGTCTGAGCTGGACTTTAACAATTACCTCGATGCAGGTGGGTTTTTACCTGGAGAGCCGCCTGACCAGCTGCCTCAACATGTAGTTTACAAGCTAATGATGTAGCTAAGTTGTTAGCTAGCTTCCTCAAGAGCAGACGAAGGAATCTGTGCATTTTTTATACGAGAATGACAAACAATGACTAACGTGAAACTCGAGTCACACTGAAAATAAACTGAAACATTAAAGTTGCTGAACAAACAAAGAGCTGACAGACGATAAAAACAATCTGAAATCTGGGGGGGAGGAGTTTAAACGGTGTGTTCGTGTGTATGTGTGTGTGTGTGTGTGTGTTAGCTAGTTACTAACTTATTACATGTACATACTGTAAGTCCTATTTATACCTATTTATCCCAGCTGTGCCTTCACTCTTGCAGCTAGGTGGCGCTGTCTGTTCTTACAGCAGCCTTATCGATCATGTGTCCCAGTGCATCATGGGAAGATAAATGCATTTTAATGTTTAACTCTTATTGAAGCAGGGAGGAAAAACAACAACAGACTCATCGTGTACAGAAACCCCAAACAGCCAGAGTATCACTGGACACACAGATAGCATAGCATCACTCACTGGACTGAGCCAGAATCGTTTTCCAACGTCAAGAATAGACCCTTTTAGGGCCGACGTCACAATGACGCCATTTTATTAACTGGAGGTGCAGCTGCCTCTCCCCCACAGGGCTGTAGGCTCCACAGGAGTGTTAACATGTGTTTGTCTTGTTGTGTTATTGGAGCCAGAATAGAAGGAGTCATGGCTCAAAACCAGCCGCCACTGCCCGTCAACAAAAACAAAGACAACTATGGTTAAATGTGATCAGACCAAAGGACTGGACGGAGGCCATCATCAAAAATGCTCACATGTGCAGCGCACACTTCATATCAGGTTAGGGAAAAAGTATTTCCTGTTGTAGGGATGAATAAGGTTATGTGTATTAAGGGTTATCATGTCCACCTCATCAGAAACTGGGGAGGGATTAAGAGGAATATTGGATTTCTCTGCGACGCTAACTTTTTAGCACATTAGCTAACGTTAGCTTCCATAGCAAAACAAACAAGTGTGGTCCTCCTTTGTAAGATTGGCTTCCTGTGACATCATCCATCCACTGAGTGAGAGCATACGGGTCGGCCAGTCTGGTCCCGTTGCTCAGTGTTTACTTATTCAAGTAACACTGGCGGTCCCGGAGAGTGAGTGACCTGACATGGTGCGTTGGTAAATTCAGTCTGACGCTCTACACTAAAATGAGAGCCCTGTTGGTGGAAGAAACGCAGCGTTATATTTCTACATGAATGAACCAACGGTTAAGTTATTCACACGTTCACTCCGCTCGGCGCTCTGCTGCTCTGTCTCCACAGACAGAGTGTCCAGAGTGCGCTCTGCCACTCTGAGAGTGCGCTGCTCTGGATAACCCAACGCTACATTCAGACAGCGCTAACAATTTATCAACGCTCCAGTTTGTGTCAGAGTCGCTCCCACACTCACAATGAGTGTTTCTGAACGCACCACTTACATCATCTTCCTCCATCGTCTACAACAAGACAACACAACTTGTTAGCTAGCGCTAGCTAATGTCTGTGGAGAACTGTTTGCCTCCAGCTAAGCCCCGCCCACTACAAAACATAGTTCTGTTTACTAACAGTAAAAGGGTCTATTAAGTGTCGAGTTAAACGATGCTCTGAGTTTATTACGCACTGTTTGGTCCTATATGCTCTTATGTTAATCTTGTATAAACAGTGTGAATTGTTGTCGTCAGGAGAATCAAACTGTGACATCAGTGAACAAACAGCTACAGCCGTCACGCCACCAGACACCCACGTATCAGATATTTGGGTCAAGACGCCTCGGTGTGTGTTCTCTCTATGAAGATGCTGTTTTTAGCCTGCTGATGTTACAACAGCTACAAACCTTTTGACTGTCGACAGCTAGCATATGATTTTATCTATTTTTACTTGTCTGACAGCTACATGTTACGTTGTTTGTGATATTAAGGAGTTGTACCGTCAGACAGGCTGAATCCAAATATCTGACAGACTCACAGACGTTATCTTGTATAAAAAAATCAGTAATAATTATTAGAAATGGGTTTTTTTTTAACCAAGACGAAAACCGTTGGGCCACATGTGATGTGAGGGTTTGATCTGAAGATATCATCTGTAGGTTTACTGTAGACCACATGTCCACGTGTCTCTGGCTCGATGTAGAGCAGCACAAATAACTGTATAAAGAAACAAACTTTTGAGGTTTCAGGTCAAAAAGCTGGAAACATCTCAGAGTGCTGTTTATTGATGTGATGACGTCTGCCTGCAGGTCCAGTTAGAGGTTTGGATTCAGCCTTGAGATCATTGGCTGTGTCTCCATGGCAACAGTTTGTTGTTTTAGCTATTGGTTGGTGTTTTTTTGTTTTGTTTTAGGTTGGGTTTTTTACAAAGTGATGATTCAGCCGGTGTGGAGATTTATTTAGTCTTCATGTGCAACTCTGTGGGACAGGATACTTCCTGGACTCTCCTAAAGGTGTGTTCACACCGAACGTGAAGCGAACATTTTGCATGGCGAGTTTACGCACAAAGTCAGTGATGTACAGAGACGGAACAAAACAGGAGAGGGCTCTGAGATATGTGAGCGAAGCCATAGAACTTCATACTGAGTTCTGAGGATGTGTGTCTGTGTTTTGTGTAAAGCTGTTTTGTCAAGTTGCTTCTTAGCAAAATGCTCTGAGAAATTAAAGCTAGTCTTTTATTGTGGAAGGCAACAGAAGGGGGAAGCAGTAACACGCTGCTGTGGCAGTATGAAAAGCAAGTGTTGACATCTGCTGTGAATCAAGTTAGCTGTTAGTTGCCTTCCAGTCAGTTACAGTGCTGTTAAGGGCGAATATTCGCCAGTTGGCAAATACTCCAAAAATCACCACAGTGGCCATTTTTGCGTGGGTAACACAACGCAAAAACTCGCTTCGCATTCTGTGTAAACACGGCTTACTTCCTGGACTCTGCCTACAGGATCCTTCCTGGACTCTGCCTACAGGATCCTTCCTGGACTCTGCCTACAGGATACTTCCTGGACTCTCCTGACAGGATACTTCCTGGACTCTCCTGACAGGATACTTCCTGGACTCTGCCTACAGGATACTTCCTGGACTCTCCTGACAGGGCACTTCCTGGACCCCCGCTGTATGTTTTCGGTGTAAATGGACTCCAGCTGAAACCGAACCCATCGGCCGATAAATAACTGGACTCTTTTCTGCTGCTGAACTGAAACAGAACCAGATGTTGTTATAAACGAGGCGTTTGTGGAACGATCTTCTCCTGCTGGTCCCAGCTTCTCTACTTTTCTTCTTCTAATATTTCTGATGATTATCGCTGTTTAATCTGAACATCGCTCCTCTGTGTTTTTGCCTGGTGTGTTTTTTGAGCCTGTGTTTGACCCGTAGTTGTAGTTCTCTGATCATAGTAGAATTCTGCATGCGTGTGATGATGATGATGATGAAGATGAAGATTTACGGTGCTTCTTTAAGCTAATTTCTTTTCAAATAAAGACACGTCGGTGTCACTGATGATTTATGTAGATGGATGACGAAGGTCAGGTTTGACCTTTGACCTCCTGATCTCTGTACAGTTTTCTAATCTGGGACAGGATGAAACAGATCCTCAGCTCTGATTGGTCGAGCTCTGTTTGTTACTGAAACGTTTTTTCTACAAGGGAATAAAAACTTTAAAGGGTTTGTATAAAATGAATCCAGAATCAGTTGTAATGAAGCACAGACTGCTTTTCTACTGATTGTGTACAGTTTGCTAACAGTGTGTAAATGTGCCTGTAAATACCTGTCTGAGGATGATGATGATGATGATGAAGACGAGTCAGTCTGCAATGGAAATGTGTTTTTATTGTGAAGAGGCAGGAGGCCAAACACAATTTGTATCATGTAAAAATAAAGTTATAATTTTAACAGTTGATCCTGGAGCCTGGTGTCATCTTTAAATGTTTTAACACTGTCGTCATGTGATGTCATGCGAACACAGGAAGTTCACTCGCACCAAAGTATTTTTACAGGAAAGTAATTTTTCTTGAATGGAGGATGTGAATACTTGAGTGTCTCTGACTTAAGTATGACCAGAGACAAGACACAGAGTTCCCACATATAAAATATTTTTTCACCAGTTTCGTCTGATGGTAATGTTCAAAATACAAAAAAAACAAAAGCATTAAATGTAATGACAGAGTGGATTTTAACCCTTTATGAAGTTCCGATCTCAAAGGTGGAAAAGCTGGTCAGCTCATATGCAAGGAAGTGGCTTGGCCTTCCCAGGTGCCTCAGCAGTATTGGGCTTTATGGCAAGGGAGTGTTAAGCCTGATTTATGGTCCTGAGTTAAATCAACGACGTACCTACGTCGTAAGGTATGTGGCTATGCAGGAGGCTCGCCGTAGCCCCCGGCGTAGCCTGACGTGCACCTCCCAAAAAATGTAACTACACGTTGAGGCGACGCAGACCCAGCGCAGACTGAGAGGGCTGTGATTGGTTTGCTTGGTAGCAACGCATTTCTGGTTCCATATTTCCAGATTGCGCTGTCCCTGCCATCTTTTAACATCTTCTGTTGCGATGTAGATGTTGCAGTATTAACATACTTTCTTCGAGATCCAACAACTCCAACTCCAGCAAGATTCTCTCTCTCTCAGTCGCCATTGTTCACTGTGACCGGAAAAGCCGGAAGCTAAACAAAGAATCAACTAGAGATGACAATAACCATTCAGGAAAGGAACGCAGCTCCCTACCGCTCTGGCGGTGAATTGCACCGCAACGAAATGGAGTGACGGAGACGTTTGAAGGGTTCACGACGGTGTCAAGGCAACGACGTATTTAACGCATGACCATAAATCAGGCTTAAGACCTGCCCATTTCCAGTCTATCAGAGGAGTACAAGTGCACCAAAGTAAGACTGGAGATGATGCTACAGGATTCGAGTGATCCATTTGTAGCCCAAGCTGTCCCCATCCTGGCTACTGGGAGGAAGTGGACTCCACTGGCTGCAACTGAGCAGGCAAGGCAGCACAAAAGCACAAAGACATCATTGGCCAAATGCAGCATGGGAGGAGTGGTCTTGGTCTTTGGGACAGCACACCAGCCTGGAACAAGGCCACTCCGTCCCAGAGACGCAAGCTCGTGGTTCAGGAGGTGTGTTGGGAAGAGGAAGCAGGAAGGTGCGCAAAGGCCGTGGCACAGGCAAAGCAAGGGCAGTGGATGACGTGGGAAGGAGTGGAGAAGAGGAAGATCTCCTGGCAAGAGCTGTGGGAAATGGAAGCATTCAGGGCAAGCTTCGCCAGTCTCGCCACCTCAAGACCAGACACTGGGCAGCTAGGCAGGGCACGGGATTGGAAGCTGCTGGGAGACTTGGGCCAGGAGCCGTGCTTTCCAGCTGAGATCACGTCCACCAACCTGTGACCAGACCTTGTGCTATGGTCAGCCTCGCTCAGGCACGTGTATATCATCGAGCTGACAGTGCCCTGGGAGACTGCAGTGGAGGAGGCCTACGAGCGCAAGAAGCTGAGGTACGCTGAGTTTGCAGCCAATGTACAACAACAAGGCTGGACAGCGAAGGCACAACCAGTAGCAGTCAGCTGCAGAGGGTTCGTAGCCACCTCAACATCCAAGCTACTCCGGGAGATGGGAGTGTGAGGGAAGGCCCACCGGCAGCCGATCAAGGACCTCTCCAGAGCCGCTGAAAAGGGGAGTCAGTGTCTTTGGATAAAGGACTCCACCTGGGCCCTCAAATGAGTAGATGGCATCTAGGGGATGAACCTGGGAAACTGGGATTCACTGCTGAACCCTCTGGAGGTGTTGTGGGCCAATCAGAGAAACAGCAAGGAAGGAGGGGGCCGACCTGATAACCTAGAGGACGCCATCTCTCATTTGACCATCTCACAGAATCCAGCAGTGTCTCAAGTGTGCAATAAGGGACATTAACATCTAGTCCTACACAACAGATCTGCTCCAACTTTGGGGGCTCATATTAATGACAATATGAGTTAATAAAATAACCCATAACAACTAATAACCCATAATAACTGCGGTGTGTGTGTGTGTGTCTGTGTCTGTGTGTGTGTTTGCTTAGTCTCGCCACCAGACAATCAGAGATCTCCGCCTTCTGATAGTCTGGGGACACTCCTTTCAACGCCTCTTGCATTTTTTAAAGGACACGCCCTCCCAGAAATGTGCGCTCCCCCTTTTCTCGTCCGCAAGGAAACAAACACACAGAGAGCTTGAAAGTGGATGCCGAGAGATTTACCTCCATTTTATCAAACGTGTGCTCAGTCCACAAGATTATGGAAATGAAGGACTTACAGCAACTTTGTTTAAAACTTTTAACGCAGTCGGACTGTGTTTACGATCACAAGAGTTCAGCGAGCCACTGAAGGACTGCCCTGCTGATTTACTATTGGTTCTGTAACGTAGGGAGTTTTTTAAAACTCTGAAATTGTATCCGCCCATCTAAACACAAAATCAGAGAGAAAGACACCAGTCTTTAGTTAAGCAAAGCAATAAAGGCTGACTTGTGAGTCTAGTGTTTGCTAACTCCGCCTGTACCTGTAACTCTGCCTCCGCCTCATGGTAGGAGCTGGTGGAAGAGCTGTGGCAGCTGGATGCTCTGCGTTTTTTGGGGAATGGTTTTGCAATTGGTGGTTGTCAGGGCAGTTGTGGTGAGGCACTGTGAATGCAGCTTAATGTATATTAAAAGTAGAAAAAAAAAGTTAAATCCCAGAGTGAATCAATTCATAGAAAGTGTTTTGCATTGCATTTCCCTCAGTGGAAGCGAAACTTTGATTTACTTTAATTCTTTAAATTAAAACTTATTTATTCAGGATGGCCTTTAATACCCAGTAGTGTGGCCATACTTTTATTCTTTTTATTCTTTTATTTCTTTTTTATTCTTTTATTCTGTGTTTTAATTGTATTTTATATTCTGTAAAGCACTTTGGTTCACCTGTGGGTTGTTGTAAAGGGCTATATAAATAAAGTACATTTACATTTACATTTACATTTAATTTCACAGATAAGAACCAATAAGTTGTGAAGACAATAAAGCCTCCACTAAAATAGCATTTTAAGTCTTGTGTGTGATTTATCCTGGCTTCATATGAGTAGGGAAAATATACACTAGCTGCTAGGCTAATTTATACATTGTAAAATGCCATAGGCTTGTGCTAATAACATTAGCATGTTGTATTTGTGGGGAAAATGTGTCCAGATAAAGACAAGTGTTTGTCTGTGAATGCTGTGAATTATAGTGAAGCTGATTTGTGTTTGAAACTGTCTCTATTAAGCCATGTTTAATGTGTGTTTAATGTGTGTTTAATTAATGTGTGTTTTGAATCAACTAAACTTTACAGCACTTCATAGAAACATCCACCACGAGCAGTGTTTTGGAGGTGTAACTGCAGACACACCACTGCACAAGTATAAATGCTCACAATGGCGTACACTATGCATAGAGCTGACGTACAAGTTTAAATCTGTCTTTACACACTTCATGTTTAAGGTGGTGTAAAAACTTCATAATCCTCAGAATTATGACCGCTCACTTTTTTTATTACCAGCATTTACTAGTAGTTTTACTGTCAATATGTAAATACATTTAATATAATACAATTATTGTTGATACTCAGGTACAATAAATATCAGGTACTTTAAGACTTTTACTGAAGTAATATTCTAATATTCACCTCTTGAATATCTATATTTATTCAACATTCAGCGCACATATCTGCACATATTCCTTATTTTTTTATTTATTTTATATTCTTGTGTTACTCCAGTGATTATATATTTTATTATAGTTAACACACTTACAGCCTCAGAACAGTGATGATATGTATTTTATTTGCAATATTTTCAATATCTTAAGTTAAACACTGTAGCATAATACACACATTATTTTTTTTATTTCAATGCACATTTTCATTTCTATTCTGTTTTATTTTATTGCTTTATAATAACATCCTGCTGTTTCATACTCTTGTTCTTACGTTGTCATAATTCTCTGCTCAGATCAGATCAGTTTCATCCTCAGAGATCAGGAAGGTTTTTCTGACTCTGATTCTCCAGGTCAGATATCTGTCTGGGGGGGGGGGGGGCACCCACAGACCGGCCCGTGTTCAAAGTCTTCTAGATCCGCCACTGGTCCCAGTTTGGGTCCAGTCTAAGCGTGGCCGTCCACTGCGCATGCGCAAAGACCGGTGTCCGGTGTCGGACTGACAGCAGCTGTTGAGACCATGAACGGTAGGACCGAGGCAGCAGAGAAAACACACCCAGAATAAAAGAGTGGACCCGGCACTGAGCCGGCAGTGATCCGGTACTACTGAAGGGTACAGATCCGGTGCTGACCCGGGACTGACCGGGCCGGTCTGCAGGAAGATCCGCTGATCTGCAGCTGGATTTAACGGAGCTAACGGAGCTAAGTGACGGCAGACCGTCAGCTGTTTTCTGACTAACGGACAGGCCACGTTCAGCACGCGTCACCGCACTGAGCCGTTCTGACCCGGGTTAGTTCGTCCGGTCGGACTGTCACCGGGTCTCAGCGCCGGTTGGTGGGGACGTCCAGCCGCTTCACGGAGGCTAACTAGCTGTCAGAGAGCCGTCAGTCCGGCCGGGACACAGCGCTCCGACCCGGTTCGGTTTGAGGACCGGGAGCCAGGATGCTGATAGGTAAAGTACTTGTGACCCGGGTCGGTGTCCCGGTACAGCTGTCGGTGTTGTCGGTACAGTTTGTGTCGAATTCAGTGACCGTTAAATCAACACGCTGAACTCCAGAGAGCGAAGCTAACGTGCTAAGCTAACTGCCGTTAGCTAACGGTACCAGCCCGCGACACACACACACACGCACACACACACACACACACACGCACGCACACACACACACACACACACACACACACACACATTCTGGTTTCTCTGTCCTTCTGAGGACCCTCACTGACATAACACAGTGTGAGGGACTGTGCTCCTGTGAGGGAGGAGGAGGAGGAGGAGGAGGTGGGATGAAGGAGGAAACATGTCATATCATTTTAAAGCACTGGGGAGGGGCTCACATGTTTAAATGGTTTACTTTGTTTTTATTTTACTGCAGAATTGTAGATGAAACATGCTGCGAGTTTGGATGCCATGTTTTTTTTTTTGTTTTTTTGAAAGTCAAAAATAAACCATTTATCACAACCAGAAACTGTAAAAATAGGAATCATAGTTAGGTTGTAAATTTCCGACTGTCCTTTGACGCGTCATGAACACTTCAATCAGGAAAAACACCATCATCAAATCCGAGCGTCTTCTTTTTAAACGGCAAATTACAGACGGTGGAGAATTATCGCCACTGTCTCTGCCAACACACAAACCAAACTTAGTCTCAACTTCAGCGCTGATCAAAATGTGCCACTGTAGCCAGGAGCAAGTTGGCTAGCAAGCTAACGTCAGCACACTTATTATTGTTGATAGTATTTCAGACCCAACAAACATCATTAGCTGTGTTTCCATCCAAAAGTGATTCAAATCATTGGGAAATGTGCATTAAAATACGAATCCTGTGTGTTTCCATTAAATATACGGACTTCGGTGAAAACTACAAACTCGCGCGAGTTTTCTGCAGAACCGGAAACAAAACAAGTCTCGCATTCTTCTTCTTCTACATTTTCTGGCGGTTGGCAACCAGCTTGTGAAAGCATTACCGCCTTCCTGACCCGGAGTGTGGATATCACCATGGAGAGAGGTGCGCTACGTCAGACTTAATTCCAACATAACTGTTTCCACCCCCCGTTTTCTGAATCAACATTTTTTCGGATCAACCAAAACCCGGCTAAAGCGAGCGTATTTTAGTTTGTGCGAATCAGTGGATTTTAATTTGTTAAAGGAGTGTTAGCATCCAGTTGTAGCACAATTAGCCACAGCTTCAGCATCTCGCCGTCTGACAAAGGCAGCCTATGAAAGCTGTGCGGGGTGTTGCGCGACATCCTGTTCTTGCAATTCGGATAAGCACAAACACGAACCATTGTTTTGAATTGATGCAGCAAAACTCTCAACTGTACTCCGGGACAACCAACTCCGCTCTGACCGGCTCTGAGCACGGCTCGTCTGTTTACCTCCGGCAACACAGGTCACGTGACATGTCGTTACACAGCCCAGAGAAAGTGAAGGCAAGACAGACGATTTGCATGCTGTTGACAGAGATTACGCTGGAGATATGAGCCGGACTGTGGCGATAAAAAACACTTTTAATGCGCAAATTTATACGGAACACATTTGCCCCCACATTTACCGTTATAACTCGTTTCGCGGCTGCCGGCTGCATCCGCCTCCCTCAATACTGAACCAATTTTAAAACGAGTTGTACCTATGAATCATACACACACATACACATGGGGAAATAGGGCCCAGGTTGAAAAATACCGAAGTTATCCTTTAACACAGTCCTCCGCCGCAGACTAGTGTTTTGGAGGTGTAACTGCAGAGTGACACAGACACAACACCGCAGAAGTAAAAATAATGTGCAGATTGTTTTTTGTACGATTAATCGATTAGTTGAAGATTATGTGTGACTTCAGTCGACCAAGATTTTCTTTGGTTGACTACAGCCCTAATTGGTATCGATACAACTCTAGCCCTTAGTGCAAAAAACATGTAGAACTTCCATTTGTAGAACATGGCCATGTTCACTGTAGCCAGCTCTGTGACTTGTTGTCCTCAGCCGCCATGTCACAAAGAGGGCGACCACTGAGGGTGAGAAGTTTCCGTCATTTCACAGTCAACGTTTGGACCGTTTTGAGTGCACCAGTAGTACACTGCATTTTCCTGTACTATTCAGTGTGGACGCGCTTAGTGTACTTGTGTTTAGTACAGAAGGATTAGATTTGAGACACACTGACAGTCCGAACCCTCAAACAGGCCTGTGACGAAGTGAGGACCGGCCCAAATGTCCCCGCTCTTAAAAAATGTTTTCACTCTGTTGCTTTAATACATTTTGTGGTCCTCACTATGTATTACACACTCAGAGACACAGAGACACACGTGCACAGATATGATAGGATGGTGTGTTCACTGTCTGCTGGTAAACTGAGCTCTCACTGATCCTCCAGGTGACATTTTATTTCTATGTGAACTCTGATTGTCACTCCTGGCTGGTCGCCTCCGTCACGTCCTGACACGTCCTGGTTGTGTCTAAACTGTTCAGCCCTGTCTGCAGTTCGACAACACCTGATTAAATGATTTTAGTAACTCTGCTAAAGAATGTTGGAACATTTTTTAGCATATTTAAATGACAGGGTGGATGACATCAGAATACCTCAGTATATTAATGATGACTTTGTTTTTGACACATAAATAAATAAAGGTTAAGGCTTTTCTGTCTTTGAGCCGACATCTTTGCCCAGTCTAACAAAGGTAGTCATGGCAGCGTGATGTACAACTTGTTCTTTAGATCCTCTGCCATCTTGGATGGTCAAGGAGCTATGGCCTACCCTAGGTCATTATGTTTTATACATTTTAAACTTATCACTTTCCACTGGTGTTTTCCCAGCTTGTATTAAATCTGCTGTGGTTAAGCCCTAATTAAAGAAGCCTGGCTTGGACACCAACTCCTTAAAACATTATAGACCTGTCTCCAATCTTGTGTTTTTGTCAAAAGTCTTTGAACAAATTGTCTTAAATCAGCTCTTGAAATACTTGACATTAAATGACCTCTTTCAGTCTGCTTTCAGAGTAAATCATTCAACTGAAACGGAAATGCAAATGATTTATTATTGGCTGTAGATTGAGAGTCAGCATCTGTGCTACTGTCGCTCGATCTAAGTGCGACATTGACAGATGGTGATTATCGGTCCTGCAAAATTAAGGCATTTCTATGAACGTGTTACTTTGTCTCTGGATGATTTTGTGATTCATTGCAGTGACAGAGTTAAGAGTCGTGGTGTGCTCTTGGATCAGACCCTCTCGTTTGATTTTCATATAAAGGACCAGAATGGCCTTTTTTCACATACGGAACATTACCAAGATTTCACCTATCCTTTCATTTAAGGATGCTGAGATACTTATTCATGCTTTTGCCACATCACGGCTAGATTATTGCATTGCCCTTCTGTCAGGTTTGCCAAAAAAAGAGTTTTCGGGGTCTTCAGATGGTACAGAACGCTGCAGCTTGTGTTCTGACCGGCGTGGATAAATATGAGCATGTTACTCCCGTGTTGGCCTCAATCCACTGGCTTCAGGCAGAGGTTAGAGCCAACTTAAATTGCTTTTGGTTACTTATAAAATTGTAAATGGCATTGCACCACAGTACTCGTGGTTAAACCATACACACTTGCATGTGAACTGCGCTCCCAGGGGACTCATCTTCTGAGTGTCCCGTAGAAAGACGGTTGGTGAGCGTGCTTTTACATTTTGTGCACCAAGCTTGTGGAACAGTCTACCTATTGGTATTAAACAGGCATGTTCAATTGATATTTTTAAAGCAAAGCTAAAGACCCATTTATTCACTGTTGTGTATAAGTCTTGATTTGTCTGTTTATTGTTGACTATCATTGTTTTTATTTTGTTGTATTTATTATATACTGTTTTTAGTAGCCTTCCCGTTTTTAATGATGCACAGCTGTACATGTACGGCTTTACAAATAGGGAGAGGCGTGTTTGTGGGACAGGATGTGTCCAAGGACTGTTGGAAATTTGAAAATACTACAATAATTTCTGTTTTTGCAGTTTCTGGCTGTGATACATGGTGTCATTTGGGCATGTTTTCTTTAAAAATCAGCAGTAACATAAATACAAAAAAACCCTATTTAAATCTGTGTGCCCCTCCCCTCAGCCAAAATGAAAAACATAAGTCCCAAAGCATTTAACATGCCTGCTTCTTTTCACGCCACCCCTCCCCCGTCACAAATAACAAACAGTCCCTTAGGGGTTCACATGTTCCAACCATAGACCATAATATATTTCTATAGTTTAAGCAGGTGTACAAGAAGAAAGTGTTAAATTTGAAGCTTTTGAATCAGAGTTCGGTGTACGGTATTAATGGAGGTTAACGAAAGTTGGTGTGTGACTGAACCTTGTGTTGTGGAGGTGTGACTAAACATAGCGCTGACTCTGATGTTCCTCCTCTCAGCAGCAGTCGGTGCAGGAACTGGAAATGCTGCCACCACCGGCAAGAAACACCGGCGGAGAGGCAAAAAACACCGGAGAGTCCGAACAGATGAGAATCGGTAAGAGACCACACACACACACACACACACACACACACACACACACACAATTATTTATATTTTTTTCTTTCTAATTGCTTGCTGCTATTTTGCTGTGTGCATTTACTTTGAGTTTGAGCTCCACCTACGAGCTGAGCACACAGATGTAGTTAATCAGACTGATGTCAGCAGACAACTACATCACCAGAGCTGACAAAGCATTATCTTGAAATGTGTGAATCACCACAGACCTGTGGATGAAACTAAATCAAAGAAGTTAAACACTGCTAAACAGGCGGAAACTGACTACAGACCTGCATTTTAAGTCCTGTGTGTGATTTATCCTGACTTCACATGCGTAAAGAAAAACTCCGCTAACTGCTAGGCTAATTTATATGTTGTATAATACCATAGGCTTGTGCTAATAACGTTAGCATGTTGTATTTGTGGGGAAAACGTGTCCAGAGTTCAGTGTTTTGTCTGTGAATCTTGTGACTAATAATGAAGCTGATTTGTGTACTTTATGAAATTGTCGCTATTAAACCAAAAGGCAGCTGTGGCTCAGGAAGGACAACAGGTCGTCCGCATGCCTAAGTGACAACTCTTTGTACTTCTGATCTGTAACGTTGACAGGAAGTGACCACCATGAGACGGTGTATCATCTCTAGTCAACAACTCTCTGTGCTTCTGATCTGTAACGTTGACAGGAAGTGACCACCATGAGACGGTGTATCATCTCTAGTCAACAACTCTCTATGCTTCTGATCTGTAACGTTGACAGGAAGTGACCACCATGAGACGGTGTATCATCTCTAGTCAACAACTCTCTGTGCTTCTGATCTGTAACGTTGACAGGAAGTGACCACCATGAGACGGTGCATCATCTCTAGTCAACAACTCTCTGTGCTTCTGATCTGTAACGTTGACAGGAAGTGACCACCATGAGACGGTGCATCATCTCTAGTCAACAACTCTCTGTGCTTCTGATCTGTAACGTTGACAGGAAGTGACCACCATGAGACGGTGCATCATCTCTAGTCAACAACTCTCTGTGCTTCTGATCTGTAACGTTGACAGGAAGTGACGACCATGAGACGGTGCATCATCTCTAGTCAACAACTCTCTGTGCTTCTGATCTGTAACGTTGACAGGAAGTGACCACCATGAGACGGTGTATCATCTCTAGTCAACAACTCTCTGTGCTTCTGATCTGTAACGTTGACAGGAAGTGACCACCATGAGACGGTGCATCATCTCTAGTCAACAACTCTCTGTGCTTCTGATCTGTAACGTTGACAGGAAGTGACCACCATGAGACGGTGCATCATCTCTAGTCAACAACTCTCTATGCTTCTGATCTGTAACGTTGACGGGAAGTGACCACCATGAGACGGTGCATCATCTCTAGTCAACAACTCTCTGTGCTTCTGATCTGTAACGTTGACGGGAAGTGACCACCATGAGACGGTGCATCATCTCTAGTCAACAACTCTCTGTGCTTCTGATCTGTAACGTTGACAGGAAGTGACCACCATGAGACGGTGTATCATCTCTAGTCAACAACTCTCTGTGCTTCTGATCTGTAACGTTGACAGGAAGTGACCACCATGAGACGGTGCATCATCTCTAGTCAACAACTCTCTGTACTTCTGATCTGTAACGTTGACAGGAAGTGAACACCATGAGACGGTGCATCATCTCTAGTCAACAACTCTCTGTGCTTCTGATCTGTAACGTTGACAGGAAGTGAACACCATGAGACTGCGTATCATCTCTAGTCAACAACTCTCTGTACTTCTGATCTGTAACGTTGACAGGAAGTGACCACCATGAGACGGTGCATCATCTCTAGTCAACAACTCTCTGTACTTCTGATCTGTAACGTTGACAGGAAGTGAACACCATGAGACGGCGTATCATCTCTAGTCAACAACTCTCTGTGCTTCTGATCTGTAACGTTGACAGGAAGTGACCACCATGAGACGGCGCATCATCTCTAGTCAACAACTCTCTGTGCTTCTGATCTGTAACGTTGACAGGAAGTGAACACCATGAGACGGCGTATCATCTCTAGTCAACAACTCTCTGTGCTTCTGATCTGTAACGTTGACAGGAAGTGACCACCATGAGACGGTGCATCATCTCTAGTCAACAACTCTCTGTGCTTCTGATCTGTAACGTTGACAGGAAGTGACCACCATGAGACGGTGCATCACCTCTAGTCAACAACTCTCTGTACTTCTGATCTGTAACGTTGACAGGAAGTGACCACCATGAGACGGTGTATCACCTCTAGTCAACAACTCTCTGTGCTTCTGATCTGTAACGTTGACAGGAAGTGACCACCATGAGACGGTGCATCATCTCTAGTCAACAACTCTCTGTGCTTCTGATCTGTAACGTTGACAGGAAGTGACGACCATGAGACGGCATATCATCTCTAGTCAACAACTCTCTGTGCTTCTGATCTGTAACGTTGACAGGAAGTGACCACCATGAGACGGTGCATCATCTCTAGTCAACAACTCTCTGTGCTTCTGATCTGTAACGTTGACAGGAAGTGACCACCATGAGACGGTGCATCATCTCTAGTCAACAACTCTCTGTGCTTCTGATCTGTAACGTTGACAGGAAGTGACCACCATGAGACGGTGCATCATCTCTAGTCAACAACTCTCTGTGCTTCTGATCTGTAACGTTGACAGGAAGTGACCACCATGAGACGGTGCATCATCTCTAGTCAACAACTCTCTGTGCTTCTGATCTGTAACGTTGACAGGAAGTGACCACCATGAGACGGCGCATCATCTCTAGTCAACAACTCTCTGTGCTTCTGATCTGTAACGTTGACAGGAAGTGACCACCATGAGACGGCGTATCATCTCTAGTCAACAACTCTCTGTGCTTCTGATCTGTAACGTTGACAGGAAGTGACCACCATGAGACGGTGTATCACCTCTAGTCAACTCAGATGAGCTCAGACCGGCCAGTTCACACTGCTGACACTTTTCTTTATGACGTTCTAAAAACATCATCTTGTCAAGAATCTTTGGTCTGAACTGTGATGTCATCAGTGATGAAAGTCAGCAGTTAAAATATTGTCACTCAGCAGAAGTGTTTTCTGACCTAAACAACAAAGAGGAATCATCTACTGACAGTCACCTCTTCAAACACTCAGACTTTAGGGTTCTGCTCTCTGGTTCAGACGATGGTCAGATCTACCAGATATAAACTCTCACTGCTCAGCTCGTTTTCAACCACAACACTTTTTTCTTCTTTTCTTTTTTCTTCATTATATTTGAACTTGTGTACGTCATGTTTTTGCCTCTTCACTCCTGTATTTATTTGTTTTTATTATGTGTGTTTATGTGTATGTGATTTTTATATCCTGTGTGTCACTGCTGCTGCTGCCGCTGAACTGGGGACAAATGAAGGTCATGAACTCAAACAAAGCAACCGCACATTTTACACGGTAATTCAAAACCTGGATCATGACTGTGCATCACTGAAGGGAAGAGGGGACTCTTCATCATAACTGATGAATGTAGTGTATAAACATGAACAGACCCTGTGGATCCATTTAAACTGTTGAACACAGTTCAACGCACGAGGAGGTCTGCAGGTCTGCGTGATACAGAAGATACCGCATATACATCTGTGTCTTAGTTGCTAGGCTAACAATTCCCCCTTGATTCCAGTCTTTGTGCTAAGCTAGGCTAACAGGCTAGGCTTAGCTAGGCTAACAGTTGCCCCGTGCTTCCAGTCTTTGTGCTAAGCTAACGGTTGGCCTACTGACAGAAACAGGTTTGGTGCTCCGTCTGCAGAGACTCGGCTCCAATAATAGAACTAGAGACTGAATCGTGATCCCACAACGCGCGCGCACACACACACACACACACACACACACACACACACAGAGTCTATTTTAGTACACCAAACCTCAACAATGTCCATGACTCAGAGAAGTCATGGAGAGGGGAGCAGCTGTGTGTGACGCAGATATATGATCTGTCTGACTCTGTGTATGTGATTAGAAAGACATCATCAGCCAATATTTCCAGGCTGAAAACATCCTTCCTGTCCATGTACAGGTATCGTATCTGATTCATGGCCGCACGATTAATTGAATTTTAATTTAAAAAAAACACGATTCCCAAAATTAAATAAACCTGATCGGCTACAGTATTGATGTTTAGAATGATCCGCTCATAGAAAACTCAGCTGCATGTCAAAGCAAGTGCTTTCTAAACTAAGAGCAGCCTCCACTTTGGGGGAGCTGTACGCTTCTCGTGCACGCTGCAGTGTCAGCCTGTGAAAAGCTTTCCTCAATGTTGCGACTGCAGATGAGCTAGAGCAGAGGATTGGGCGGCACGGTGGTACAGTGGTAAGCATTGTCGCCTTACAGCAAGAGGGTTACTGGTTAGATCCCGGGGTGGGGGAGCCCTTCTGTGCATGTTCTCCCTGTGTCAGCGTGGGTGTCCTCCAGGTGCTCCAGCTTCCTCCCACAGTCCACTTTCTCTCCCCCACACAGCTGACCAACCACAGTGCGAGGTGGTTGTTATGTCACATTTTTCAGACGAGCACTAGTTTGAGGCCCTTCCTGTGGAGCCGTGGTGTAATACGTTGTTTTCCTCTGTTTCAGGCCTGATGACTTCTGTAACCTTCAGAGTCCAGATACCAACAGCAGCCTCGACCCGACACCCCAGCAGAGTCACTCCCAACCTGCCCAGCCCCGCCCCCAAAGTGCTCCAGATACAACCACATCACCACAGAACACGCCAACATGTACTGAAGATCTCCATGAGCCCATCACAGCGCCCCCACAGACCCCCCCACCCACCGACACCACCCCGCCGCCCCCCGAGAGTGATCCCCGACCTGTCTCACCACCTCCCCAGACCCCCCCTCCCCCTCTGGATCCAACAGACACACCTGTAGCACACCTGGAACCTCCTGCAAGTCTAAACACCTCCCTGACATCCCCAGTGACACCTGAGATATTCAGCCACTCCCCTCCTGCCACATCTCAAAGTCCTGAGCACAGTCCTAGCCACTCACCGCCACCTGTGAACCAAAATATTACCCAGAATTCCTCCAGATCACCTCACAGAACTCAGAGTCCGCCTAATGGCCGAACAGATGCTTTCAAATTGCCTCCAACATCACCACACGTTATTACCCACAATGCCTCAGAATCACCATCAGTGTCTGCCCAGCAGGCTACCAAAGCTCCTCCCACACCTCCATTAAGCCCCTCCCACCCTGACCCCTTCCTTCTGAACTCAGTGACCTTCACCTCCAGCATCTCCTCCCACCTCTACTCCCCCGGCTCCTCGTCCACCTCCTTCCTCCGTTCCTTTGACACCCTCGGCCCCCACACCGGTCTGCCTCCCATGATGTCATCAGCTGCCCCACATATGACCACACCCCCTTTGACTCTAAGTCCGCCCCCTCCTGAGTTAACTCCACCTCCTGTCCAGCTGCTGGGCTCTGACGATGAGGAGCAGGAAGACCCGTCAGATTACTGCAAAGGTGAGAGTTTATTTCCTGATTCAGCGAAGAGAACCAAAATGACTGACGATGATTCGTCCTCTGATTTTCTGACGCAGTGAAAACATGAATAATAAAGGAGTCAACAACATTTGTCCTGACTCTGAGTGAAACAGCTCCACCTGCTGCATTATGTATTTACAGTGAATTAAAAATAAATGATGATAAAGGATTGACAAACTTGGCTGATATTTGATCCAACCAATGTTTGTCTCCCATCTGGGTCCAGGATGCGCTGACAGCAGACTGAGTACGGTTCTCCTCCGTCAGCTTCAGAATCAACTAGGGGTGGGAATCACCAGAGGACCGACCATACGATAATATCACAATACTTAGATCACAATACATTACTGCATTACTGAGTATTTTGATAAAATATATTGCGATTTATTACCTTTTTTTTCCAACTGCAGTATGCACGCAATCAGGACACACTACTATACCAATGAGACTTCCCCCTCAGGGGCCAGGGGTAACATGCATCCTGGGTGATAAGCCTGACAGTGGAAAGCCCCAAGTGTAAATGCACCCATTGCATCCTCAATGTGTCTTGAGATCTGATCACTCAGACCACACTCAGAGATGGTCAGTGCTGCATGTGGCTGCGTTCTGTCAGCAGTGTGTGAGCTAATGTTTCCTGGGACACACTGAAGGAATGCCTGCTCAGGTGACATCATCTGTATAGGCAGAAGTATGAGCTCATTCGTGCACCAACAGCAAACCACAACCCCTCCTCCTTTCGTTAGGTCTCTGTCTGTCCGTCCCATCTGAAAGCTGACGATGGTCCTGTTTGTGTCCGGAATATTTCCAGCCTTTGTCTTCTTCTTTTTCTGCATTAAATTGCCAGCAGACTAATTATGCGATGCGCATTACTGTCTCCCACCAGTGAAAAACATTGAGGCATTTGGTCTCTGCAGGTGGAAATGATGCTCATGTTTATTTGTATAAAGAGCAGGAAGAGAGATCTGATCACAAGTTGTTACTCGACATGCGTTAAGATGGCAGGTGTAAAGAGACAGGCTCAGAGCTGTCCACTTGTGATCAGATCACCCAGGACGCCTGATGATACCAGGTGTAAACAGGACCAGAGACACGACCCAACACAGGCTCTCGTCACTGTGTCCGTGCTGAGTCTCCACTTTGTTCCATTCTGTTTGTGTTCCAGGTGGTTACTACCCCGTGAAGATCGGCGATCTGTTTAACGGGAGGTACCATGTGGTCAGGAAACTGGGCTGGGGACATTTTTCTACAGTGTGGCTCTGCTGGGACCTGCAGTAAGACACGCACACACACACATTTATCACTGTAATTCTGAGGTCTTTGCATCGATTCTGTCACATGTCGTAAATCTGTGTGTTTAGGAAGAAGCGCTTTGTGGCGTTGAAGGTGGTGAAGAGCGCTCCACATTACACTGAGACGGCTCTGGACGAGATCAAGCTGCTGAGATGTGTAAGTACACACACACACACACACACACACACACACACACACACACACACACACACGTTATATCTGCAGCAGAGACTATGAAGAGAAATTATGATTTGGATGAGAGGTGATGGTGAGTGATAATCATGAAAGGCTGGTCATGACATTAAACTCTGTGCAGTCTGTGCTGCGTCCATTCCTCGTTACTCCCACAGTGACATGATGATTTTGGAACACAGCGTTCTGCAGTACACAGGTGACAAGTGTTTCTGTGTACAGGTGAGAGACAGTGACCCCTCTGACCCCTACAGAGAAACCATCGTCCAGCTGATTGATGACTTCAAGATATCAGGAGTCAACGGAGTGCGTATCCTTCCTCATCACCTGTACCTGTCTACCTGTCTGTATACTCACCTGTACCTGTCTACCTGTCTGTATACTCACCTGTACCTGTCTACCTGCCTGTCTTCATCAGTCAGTAGTTTCCTCAGCTTTTCTCAGATGTCTGTATGGTTCTGGAAGTTTTGGGTCATCAGCTGTTAAAATGGATCATTAAGTCGAACTACATGGGACTTCCTCTGGTGTGTGTCAAGACCATCATCAGACAGGTAACACACACACCTACAATGTGCACACAGTGACTCAGGACATGTCGTCAGTGACACGTTGACCTGTTGTGTGCCTGCAGGTGCTGCAGGGGCTGGACTACCTCCACACCAAGTGTAAGATCATCCACACCGACATCAAACCAGAGAACATCTTGTTGGACGTAGATGAGGTTTACATCAGGAGACTGGCAGCTGAGGCAACCGTCTGGCAGAGAGCTGGAGCCCCGCCCCCTTCTGGGTCATCAGGTGAGGAGCAGCCAGGTGATTGGTCAGAATGACAGTTTAATGTTTCTCTACTGGAGTCAGACAGCAGTGTTTCTGGGAGCTGTGGTTTCCACTTTGTTCAGACACACAGGCAACTTCCTGTCTGTCGGTCTGTCTGTCTGTCTGTTTGTCTGTCTGCTCGTGAAGCTGTCTCCTTCTTTTCTCTTTCCACATAGTTCTGACCTGTCTGTCTGTCTGTCTGTTTCCATCTTTACTTCCTGTTTCTGATGTTATCTTCCTGTCTCTTCTCTCCCTGTCTGTCTGCCTCCACGTGTCCCTCTAGTTAGCATGGCTCCCAGGGATCTACAGGTAAGTGTCCAGGTGTGATGCCTGCTATGTTCTCATTGGTCACGGCCATGTCAGAGTGAGAACTTGTCTCTGGTGTTGACCTGCCGGAAATAGCTTCCCGCTAATAAAACCTGATCAAACAATCCAGCTTGTTGAATGTAAAAACAGGAAGTGAGAGGACACACACACACAAACACACACACACACTGTATCCTGTGGTGGTTTTTGCTATACTGTGAAAGAGATTCTCAGAGAGCTATTGCTGTAAATTTTATAAGGAATTATTTTAGATTAGAATAAATTTAGAGCAAGATTAAAACTGAATAAATTACTTTGGCTGGCCCGACACACAGACGGCAGGAGGAGCGGCTGCTGCAGCACGATAATATATTACACCAAAAGATAAATATACAGATTAAAAGAGCCGGTAACGTTGAAGCTTTTCAAGACTATGGTCGTCAATAATTCAGCGCCGTGGCCTGTTATCTACTGGAGAGATTAACGGGGTTAAAGCTTCATACATCCGTGGGAAAAGCCTTTATTAAAAGGTTGATCTGATTCAAATGAAGATTGATTTGAATCGGATGAATTGATTATTTTCAGCCAACCCTACTGTGTCCTGTGATGGTGGCGTCCAAGGCTGCAGTGGTGTTAGAGTTTCATGTTATGATAAGCTTCTCCGAAAATATCTCGGTTTCGCGGTATCACAGTTATTTTTATCATCAGTTAAACTTAAACCGTTGTTTTAAAATAGAAGTTAGTGTAAAACGTCTCCCCGTTGATAATAAATTGGAAGAATTTAAGTGTATATGTAAATTGAAAATACATAAAATTGAGATTTTCCATCCAGTTGCTTTTTTTTTTTCATATCGTAGAAAAACAAATGTAACAGTACGATAACTGTCAACTTTTATATCACAGTATACCTTAAAACCAGTATATTGCTCACACACACACACACACACACACACACACACACACACACACACACACACTGTTTCCTGTGATGGTGACGTCACTGGTTTGATTCCAGTTTGGGACATTTGTTGCATGCTTCCATGAAATAAAAACAAATAGTGTTTTCACCAGTGTGTAGTGTAGGTAACACAAAGTATGTGTGTTAGAGCACAGTAACATCAGTGTGTGGAACCATCACTGTGTTCTGCTGTCTCTCTCTCATTCTGTGTGTGTGTGTGTGTGTGTGTGTGTGTGTGTGTGGTGTATAAATGTGTATATGTGTGTGTGTGTGTATTGTTGTGTATAAATGTGTGTGTGTATTGTTGTGTATACGTGTGTGTGTGTAGGTCGGTAAGCTGTCTAAGAACAAGAAGAAGAAGTTGAAGAGGAAAGCCAAGCGTCAGCAGAGACTGTTGGAGGAGAGACTGGTGGATATACAGGTACTGTAACACTGATGATGTCACGTGATCAGGTGGTGAGTGGGCATCACGAGCTGAGACGTTAAAGTGAACTGAGCGTAGTGAGAATGAAACAGTGAACATTTATTTATTTATTTTTTCTTTGTGTATTTTATTTTATTTGAATGATCAAATATTAAATTTTACTGTCGTGCTGAAGCTGGCACTGCAAGTACGTTTCACTACAACTGCTATTAACAAACAGCCAATCAGATTATAACAGGAAGTGACAAAATGAGGGGTGTCACAGTACACAGCATTCACAGTTCAGTTCGGGTCTTGGTTCTGGGGTCATACTTTAAGGAAGTCAGATACCGGAATATTTTCAATAAGACAGAATGATTAATAAAAAATAACACGTTGAGGTGACGCCGTCAAAATGAAATGTTTGAAGTGTTTCCACAGATTCAATCGACTTCAGCTGAACAGTGTCAGCATGCGCTTAGACGTAGAACATAGTTCATTGAGCTCGACTCACCAGTTAACCAGCATGCTACAGCTCACAGACAGCAGCTGGTGCGCTGCCAAAACTTTTCAGGCTCCAGTTTTTCTGTTCCTGTGTGCGAGCAGTTAACACAGTATTTGTTTGGGTCACACGGCGTGTGGAGAGGGTGTTGCATACCGAAATGAATGTCCTGACCTGAATGATTCAGGACGAGTACACATATTGTTACACCCCTGACAAATTCATCCTTTCAAAGTAAAGGTTTCATTTCCTTCTGTCTGTGTGTTCAGAGGATGGAGGAGGAGGACGGCGTGATCCAACCTGACGACACCGACAGCAACTGTGAGTACACACTCTTACTCACACTGTTACACACACTGTTACGTAGATAATACAACATCATGAATGAATTAATGCCTTTATTGTCATTACATGTTCGTATACTACATTTACTTTGATAGAATATTTTTTACCCACTGTCAGGTTTGTGTGTGTGTGTGTGTGTGTGTGTGTGTGTGTGTGTGTGTGTGCATGTTAAGTTAAATAAACTGTAAATGCACTCCTTTCCTCTCAGGCTCTCTGGTTGTCAACGGCAACACTTCCTGCTCCACAGCCAACAGCAAAGCAAGCCCAGAGTCCACCTCCTCCTGGTTGGAGGACAGGTGTAATGGCCACGCCCCCGGACGGTTCTCCAGCCCCGCCTCAGGCCTATCAGGCTTTTCAGGCTCTGTGATGTCAGCGACATCTGAGTCAGCACTTTCTACTCAGTCAGGATACTCGAGTGGAAGAGACGGTGAGAACACACACACATACAGATTAACTGTAGGCAGCAGTTTTGATCCATAATTAATGATAATGTAATAAACGTGACTTCACGTGTTGTTTGTGTGTTTCAGTGTTCAGTGCGTCAGACTTTATCCTCAGTCCTCTGGATCCTCAGAACGCCCACAAACTCAGAGTGAAGATCGCTGACCTGGGAAATGCGTGCTGGGTGGTGAGACATCTTTGTCTTCTCCTCGTCCTGTCTGTAGTGTCAGTATGAACATTGGACCAATCAGATGGCTCCTCTCTGTCTCCCTGTGTGTGTCTCATCCAGCACAAACACTTTACAGAGGACATTCAGACCCGACAGTACCGAGCTCTGGAGGTTCTGATTGGAGCAGAGTACGGGCCACCTGCTGACATCTGGAGCACCGCCTGCATGGTACACAAATCATGCACACACTGAAACTCACTATGAAACCCACACTTGCAGACATGACTACCCTCACACATGATAAATGCTGTCAGAGACTTCTTTAGTGTGATAAACATTTCGAGGTGTTGGAAAGAAGTTTGAGAGTTGAGTGTAAATTAAAAGGTAAAAAAAGTAAGTGTATTTAATTTTTTTTCTAAAAGTGATGGATAACATTAACGGGCCTCAGCCTGACATGTCACTATGTCACAAATTTTTGTGACATTTCAAAAAAAGTCATCGTATAGTATGTCGAAAAAAGTCATAGTATACTATGTAAAAAAAACCTACGAAAAAAGTCATAGTATATTCTGTCGAAAAACGTCATCATATAGTATATTGAAGAAAGTTATAGTATGTTGAAAAAACTGCTAAAAAAGTCATAGTATACTATGTCGCAAAAAGTCACAGTATAGTATGTTGAAAAAAGTCATAGTATAGTATGTCGAAAAAAGTCATAGTATAGCATGTCGAAAAAAGTCATAGTATAGTATGTCGAAAAAAGTCATAGTATAGCATGTCGAAAAAAGTCATAGTATAGTATGTCGAAAAAAGCCATAGTATTGTATGTCGAAAAAAGTCATAGTATAGTATGTTGAAAAAAGTCAAAATATAGTATGTTGAAAAAAGTCATAGTATAGCATGTCGAAAAAAGTCATAGTATAGTATGTCGAAAAAAGTCATAGTATGTTGAAAAAAGTCAAAGTATAGCATGTCGAAAAAAGTCATAGTATAGTATGTTGAAAAAAGTCATAGTATAGCATGTCGAAAAAATTCATAGTATACTATGTCGAAAAAAGTCATAGTATAGCATGTTGAAAAAAGTCATAGTATAACATGTCGAAAAAACTGCTAAAAAAGTCATAGTATAGTATGTCGAAAAAAGTCATAGTATAGTATGTCGAAAAAGTCATAGTATAGTATGTTGAAAAAAGTCACAGTATAGTATGTCGAAAAAAGTCATAGTATAGTATGTCGAAAAAAGTCATAATATACTATGTTGAAAAAAGTCATAGTATAGTATGTCGAAAAAAGCCATAGTATTGTATGTCGAAAAAAGTCATAGTATAGCATGTCGAAAAAACTGCTAAAAAAGTCATAGTATAGTATGTCGAAAAACTGCTAAAAAAGTCATAGTATAGTATGTCGAAAAAAGTCATAGTATAGTATGTCGAAAAAGTCATAGTATAGTATGTTGAAAAAAGTCACAGTATAGTATGTCGAAAAAAGTCATAGTATAGTATGTCGAAAAAGTCATAGTATAGTATGTTGAAAAAAGTCACAGTATAGTATGTCGAAAAAAGTCATAGTATAGTATGTCGAAAAAAGTCATAATATACTATGTTGAACAAAGTCATAGTATAGTATGTCGAAAAAAGCCATAGTATTGTATGTCGAAAAAAGTCATAGTATAGTATGTTAAAAAAAGTCAAAATATAGTATGTCGAAAAAAGTCATAGTATAGTATGTCGAAAAAAGTCATAGTATGTTTAAAAAAGTCAAAGTATAGCATGTCGAAAAAAGTCATAGTATAGTATGTCGAAAAAAGTCATAGTATGTTGAAAAAAGTCAAAGTATAGCATGTCGAAAAAAGTCATAGTATAGTATGTTGAAAAAAGTCATAGTATAGTATGTCGAAAAAATTCATAGTATACTATGTCGAAAAAAGTCATAGTATAGCATGTCGAAAAAAGTCATAGTATAGTATGTCGAAAAAACTGCTAAAAAAGTCATAGTATAGCATGTCGAAAAAACTGCTAAAAAAGTCATAGTATAGTATGTCGAAAAAAGTCATAGTATAGTATGTTGAAAAAAGTCATAGTATAGCATGTCGAAAAAAGTCATAGTATAGCATGTCGAAAAAAGTCATAGTATACTATGTCGAAAAAAGCCACAGTATACTATGTCGAAAAAAGTCATAGTATAGTATGTCGAAAAAGTCATAGTATGTTGAAAAAAGTCATAGTATAGTATGTTGAAAAAAGTCATAGTATATTATGTCGAAAAAAGTCATAGTATAGCATGTCGAAAAAAGTCATAGTATAGTATGTTGAAAAAAGTGATAGTATAGTATGTTGAAAAAAGTCATAGTATAGCATGTCGAAAAAAGTCATAGTATACTATGTCGAAAAAACGTCAGCGTATAGTATATTGAAGAAAGTTATAGTATGTTGAAAAAACTGCTAAAAAAGTCATAGTATACTATGTCGCAAAAAGTCACAGTATAGTATGTTGAAAAAAGTCATAGTATACTATGTCGAAAAAAGTCACAGTATACTATGTCGAAAAAAGTCATAGTATACTATGTCGAAAAAAGTCACAGTATAGCATGTCGAAAAAAGTCAGTATACTATGTCGAAAAAAGTCACAGTAGAGTATGTTGAAAAAAACTGCTTTAAAAGTCATAGTATAGTATGTGAAAAAAAACTGCTCAAAAAGTCAGTTTTGTATGTCGAAAAAACTGCTAAAAAAGTCATAGTATAGTATGTCGAAAAAAGTCAGTGTACTATGTCGAAAAAAGTCACAGTATAGTATGTCGAAAAAAACTACCAAAAAAAGTCATTGTATAGCATGTCGAAAAAAGTCATAGTATAGTATGTCGAAAAAAACTGCTAAAAAAGTCATAGTATAGCATGTCGAAAAAAGTAAGTGTACTATGTCGAAAAAAGTCAAAGTATAGTATGTCGAAAAAAGTCATAGTACAGTATATCGAAAAAAGTCATAGTATAGTTTGTGGAAAAAGTCAAAGTATAGTATGTCGAAAAAAGTCATAGTATAGCATGTGGAAAAAGTCATAGTATAGCATGTCGAAAAAACTGCTGAAAAAAAGTCATACTACAGTATGTCGAAAAAAATTCACAGTACAGTATGTCGAAAAAACTGCTAAAAAAGTCATAGTATAGCATGTCGAAAAAAGTCATAATATAGTATGTTGAAAAAAGTCATAGTATAGTATGTCAAAAAAAGTCATAGTATAGTATGTCGAAAAAACTGCTAAAAAAGTCATAGTATAGTATGTTGAAAAAAACTGCTAAAAAAGTCATAGTACGGTATGTTGAAAAAACTGCTAAAAAAGTCACAGTATAGTATGTTGAAAAAACTGCTAAAAAAGTCACAGTATAGCATGTCGAAAAAAGTCACAGTATAGCATGTTGAAAAAAGTTATAGTATAGTATGTCGAAAAAAGTCACAGTATAGCATGTTGAAAAAAGTCATAGTATAGTATGTTGAAAAAAGTCAGTATAGTATGTCGAAAAAAGTCATAGTATAGTATGTTGAAAAAAGTCATAGTATAGTATGTTGAAAAAAACTGCAAAAAAGTCATAGTATAGCATGTCGAAAAAAGTCATAGTATAGTATGTTGAAAAAAGTCATAGGATAGCGTGTCGAAAAAACTGCTGAAAAAGTCATTGTATAGCATGTCGAAAAAAGTCATAGTATAGTATGTCGAAAAAAGTCATAGTATAGCATGTCGAAAAAAGTCATAGTATAGCATGTCGAAAAAAGTCATAGTATAGTATGTCGAAAAAAGTCATAGTATGTTATGTTGAAAAAAGTCATAGTATAGTATGTCGAAAAAAGTCATAGTATAGTATGTTGAAAAAAGTCATCGTATAGCATGTCGAAAAAAGTCATAGTATAGTATGTTGAAAAAAGTCATAGTATAGTATGTCGAAAAAAGTCATAGTATAGTATGTTGAAAAAAGTCATAGTATATTATGTCGAAAAAAGTCATAGTATAGTATGTTGAAAAAAGTCATAGTATAGTTTGTCGAAAAAAGTCATAGTATAGCATGTCGAAAAAAGTCATAGTATAGCATGTCGAAAAAAGTCATAGTATAGCATGTCGAAAAAAGCCACAGTATACTATGTCGAAAAAAGTCATAGTATAGTATGTCGAAAAAGTCATAGTATGTTGAAAAAAGTCATAGTATAGTATGTTGAAAAAAGTCATAGTATACTATGTCGAAAAAAGTCATAGTATAGTATGTCGAAAAAGTCATAGTATGTTGAAAAAAGTCATAGTATAGTATGTCGAAAAAAGTCATAGTATAGTATGTTGAAAAAAGTCATAGTATAGTATGTCGAAAAAAGTCATAGTATAGTATGTTGAAAAAAGTCATAGTATACTATGTCGAAAAAAGTCATAGTATAGTATGTTGAAAAAGTCATAGTATGTTGAAAAAAGTCATAGTATAGTATGTCGAAAAAAGTCATAGTATAGTATGTTGAAAAAAGTCATAGTATACTATGTCGAAAAAAGTCATAGTATAGTATGTCGAAAAAGTCATAGTATGTTGAAAAAAGTCATAGTATAGTATGTTGAAAAAAGTCATAGTATACTATGTCGAAAAAAGTCATAGTATAGTATGTTGAAAAAGTCATAGTATGTTGAAAAAAGTCATAGTATAGTATGTCGAAAAAAGTCATAGTATAGTATGTTGAAAAAAGTCATAGTATACTATGTCGAAAAAAGTCATAGTATAGTATGTCGAAAAAGTCATAGTATGTTGAAAAAAGTCATAGTATAGTATGTTGAAAAAAGTCATAGTATACTATGTCGAAAAAAGTCATAGTATAGTATGTCGAAAAAGTCATAGTATGTTGAAAAAAGTCATAGTATAGTATGTTGAAAAAAGCCACAGTATACTATGTCGAAAAAAGTCATAGTATAGTATGTCGAAAAAGTCATAGTATGTTGAAAAAAGTCATAGTATAGTATGTCGAAAAAAGTCATAGTATACTATGTCGAAAAAAGCCACAGTATACTATGTCGAAAAAAGTCATAGTATAGTATGTCGAAAAAGTCATAGTATGTTGAAAAAAGTCATAGTATAGTATGTCGAAAAAGTCATAGTATGTTGAAAAAAGTCATAGTATATTATGTCGAAAAAAGTCATAGTATACTATGTCGAAAAAAGTCATAGTATAGTATGTCGAAAAAGTCATAGTATGTTGAAAAAAGTCATAGTATAGTATGTTGAAAAAAGTCATAGTATATTACGTCGAAAAAAGTCATAGTATAGCATGTCGAAAATAGTCATAGTATAGTATGTTGAAAAAAGTGATAGTATAGTATGTTGAAAAAAGTGATAGTATAGCATGTCGAAAAAAGTCATAGTATACTATGTCGAAAAAACGTCAGCGTATAGTATATTGAAGAAAGTTATAGTATGTTGAAAAAACTGCTAAAAAAGTCATAGTATACTATGTCGCAAAAAGTCACAGTATAGTATGTTGAAAAAAGTCATAGTATACTATGTCGAAAAAAGTCACAGTATACTATGTCGAAAAAAGTCATAGTATACTATGTCGAAAAAAGTCACAGTATAGCATGTCGAAAAAAGTCAGTATACTATGTCGAAAAAAGTCACAGTAGAGTATGTTGAAAAAAACTGCTTTAAAAGTCATAGTATAGTATGTGAAAAAAAACTGCTCAAAAAGTCAGTTTTGTATGTCGAAAAAACTGCTAAAAAAGTCATAGTATAGTATGTCGAAAAAGTCATAGTATGTTGAAAAAAGTCATAGTATAGTATGTTGAAAAAAGTCATAGTATACTATGTCGAAAAAAGTCATAGTATAGTATGTTGAAAAAGTCATAGTATGTTGAAAAAAGTCATAGTATAGTATGTCGAAAAAAGTCATAGTATAGTATGTTGAAAAAAGTCATAGTATACTATGTCGAAAAAAGTCATAGTATAGTATGTCGAAAAAGTCATAGTATGTTGAAAAAAGTCATAGTATAGTATGTTGAAAAAAGTCATAGTATACTATGTCGAAAAAAGTCATAGTATAGTATGTCGAAAAAGTCATAGTATGTTGAAAAAAGTCATAGTATAGTATGTTGAAAAAAGCCACAGTATACTATGTCGAAAAAAGTCATAGTATAGTATGTCGAAAAAGTCATAGTATGTTGAAAAAAGTCATAGTATAGTATGTCGAAAAAGTCATAGTATGTTGAAAAAAGTCATAGTATATTATGTCGAAAAAAGTCATAGTATACTATGTCGAAAAAAGTCATAGTATAGTATGTCGAAAAAGTCATAGTATGTTGAAAAAAGTCATAGTATAGTATGTTGAAAAAAGTCATAGTATATTACGTCGAAAAAAGTCATAGTATAGCATGTCGAAAATAGTCATAGTATAGTATGTTGAAAAAAGTGATAGTATAGTATGTTGAAAAAAGTGATAGTATAGCATGTCGAAAAAAGTCATAGTATACTATGTCGAAAAAACGTCAGCGTATAGTATATTGAAGAAAGTTATAGTATGTTGAAAAAACTGCTAAAAAAGTCATAGTATACTATGTCGCAAAAAGTCACAGTATAGTATGTTGAAAAAAGTCATAGTATACTATGTCGAAAAAAGTCACAGTATACTATGTCGAAAAAAGTCATAGTATACTATGTCGAAAAAAGTCACAGTATAGCATGTCGAAAAAAGTCAGTATACTATGTCGAAAAAAGTCACAGTAGAGTATGTTGAAAAAAACTGCTTTAAAAGTCATAGTATAGTATGTGAAAAAAAACTGCTCAAAAAGTCAGTTTTGTATGTCGAAAAAACTGCTAAAAAAGTCATAGTATAGTATGTCGAAAAAAGTCAGTGTACTATGTCGAAAAAAGTCACAGTATAGTATGTCGAAAAAAACTACCAAAAAAAGTCATTGTATAGCATGTCGAAAAAAGTCATAGTATAGTATGTCGAAAAAAACTGCTAAAAAAGTCATAGTATAGCATGTCGAAAAAAGTAAGTGTACTATGTCGAAAAAAGTCAAAGTATAGTATGTCGAAAAAAGTCATAGTACAGTATATCGAAAAAAGTCATTGTATAGTTTGTGGAAAAAGTCAAAGTATAGTATGTCGAAAAAAGTCATAGTATAGCATGTGGAAAAAGTCATAGTATAGCATGTCGAAAAAACTGCTGAAAAAAAGTCATACTACAGTATGTCGAAAAAAAGTCACAGTACAGTATGTCGAAAAAACTGCTAAAAAAGTCATAGTATAGCATGTCGAAAAAAGTCATAATATAGTATGTTGAAAAAAGTCATAGTATAGTATGTCAAAAAAAGTCATAGTATAGTATGTCGAAAAAACTGCTAAAAAAGTCATAGTATAGTATGTTGAAAAAAACTGCTAAAAAAGTCATAGTACGGTATGTTGAAAAAACTGCTAAAAAAGTCACAGTATAGTATGTTGAAAAAACTGCTAAAAAAGTCACAGTATAGCATGTTGAAAAAAGTCATAGTATAGTATGTCGAAAAAAGTCATAGTATAGTATGTCGAAAAAAGTCATAGTATAGTATGTCGAAAAAAGTCATAGTATAGTATGTCGAAAAAAGTCATAGTATAGTATGTCGAAAAAAGTCATAGTATAGTATGTCGAAAAAAGTCATAGTATAGTATGTCGAAAAAAGTCATAGTATAGTATGTCGAAAAAAGTCATAGTATAGGATGTCGAAAAAAGTCACAGTATAGCATGTTGAAAAAAGTCATAGTATAGTATGTCGAAAAAAGTCATAGTATAGTATGTCGAAAAAAGTCACAGTGTAGCATGTTGAAAAAAGTCATAGTATAGTATGTCGAAAAAAGTCATAGTATAGTATGTTGAAAAAAGTCATAGTATAGTATGTTGAAAAAAACTGCAAAAAAGTCATAGTATAGCATGTCGAAAAAAGTCATAGTATAGTATGTTGAAAAAAGTCATAGTATATTATGTTGAAAAAAGTCATAGTATAGCATGTCGAAAAAAGTCATAGTATATTATGTTGAAAAAAGTCATAGTATAGCATGTCGAAAAAAGTCATAGTATAGCATGTCGAAAAAAGTCATAGTATAGTATGTCGAAAAAAGTCATAGTATGTTATGTTGAAAAAAGTCATAGTATAGCATGTCGAAAAAAGTCATAGTATAGTATGTCGAAAAAAGTCATAGTATAGTATGTTGAAAAAAGTCATAGTATATTATGTCGAAAAAAGTCATAGTATAGTATGTTGAAAAAAGTCATAGTATATTATGTTGAAAAAAGTCATAGTATAGTATGTTGAAAAAACTGCAAAAAAAGTCATAGTATAGTATGTTGAAAAAGTCATAGTATAGTATGTCGAAAAAAGTCATAGTATAGTATGTTGAAAAAAGTCATAGTATAGTATGTCGAAAAGTCATAGTATAGTATGTCGAAAAAAGTCATAGTATAGTATGTTGAAAAAAGTCATAGTATAGTATGTCGAAAAAAGTCACAGTATAGTATGTCGAAAAAAGTCATAGTATAGTATGTCGAAAAAAGTCATAGTATAGTATGTTGAAAAAAGTCATAGTATAGCATGTCGAAAAAAGTCATAGTATATTATGTCGAAAAAAGTCATAGTATAGCATGTTGAAAAAAGTCATAGTATAGTATGTTGAAAAAAGTCATAGTATAGTATGTTGAAAAAAGTCATAGTATAGTATGTTGAAAAAAGTCATAGTATATTATGTCGAAAAAAGTCATAGTATAGTATGTTGAAAAAAGTCATAGTATATTATGTCGAAAAAAGTCATAGTATAGTATGTCGAAAAAAGTCATAGTATAGTATGTTGAAAAAAGTCATAGTATATTATGTTGAAAAAAGTCATAGTATATTATGTTGAAAAAAGTCATAGTATATTATGTCGAAAAAAGTCATAGTATAGTATGTTGAAAAAAGTCATAGTATAGTATGTTGAAAAAAGTCATAGTATAGTATGTTGAAAAAAGTCATAGTATATTATGTCGAAAAAAGTCATAGTATAGTATGTCGAAAAAAGTCATAGTATAGTATGTTGAAAAAAGTCATAGTATAGTATGTCGAAAAAAGTCATAGTATAGTATGTCGAAAAAAGTCATAGTAAAGTATGTCGAAAAGTCATAGTATAGTATGTCGAAAAAAGTCATAGTATAGTATGTTGAAAAAAGTCATAGTATAGTATGTCGAAAAAAGTCACAGTATAGTATGTCGAAAAAAGTCATAGTATAGTATGTTGAAAAAAGTCATAGTATAGTATGCCGAAAAAACTGCTAAAAAAGTCTTAGTATAGCATGTCGAAAAAACTGCTATAAAAGTCATAGTATAGCATGTCGAAAAAAGTCATAGTATAGTATGTTGAAAAAAGTCATAGTATAGTATGTTGAAAAAAGTCATAGTATAGTATGTTGAAAAAAGTCATAGTATAGCATGTTGAAAAAAGTCATAGTATAGTATGTCGAAAAAAGTCATAGTATAGTATGTTGAAAAAAGTCATAGTATATTATGTTGAAAAAAGTCATAGTATAGCATGTTGAAAAAAGTCATAGTATAGTATGTTGAAAAAAGTCATAGTATAGTATGTCGAAAAAAAGTCATAGTATATTATGTTGAAAAAAGTCATAGTATAGTATGTTGAAAAAAGTCATAGTATAGTATGTCGAAAAAAAGTCATAGTATATTATGTTGAAAAAAGTCATAGTATAGCATGTTGAAAAAAGTCATAGTATAGCATGTCGAAAAAACTGCTAAAGTCATAGTATAGTATGTTGAAAAAAGTCATAGTATATTATGTTGAAAAAAGTCATAGTATAGCATGTTGAAAAAAGTCATAGTATAGCATGTCGAAAAAACTGCTAAAGTCATAGTATAGTATGTTGAAAAAAGTCATAGTATAGTATGTTGAAAAAAGTCATAGTATAGTATGTTGAAAAAAGTCATAGTATAGTATGTTGAAAAAACTGCAAAAAAAAAGTCACAGTATAGCATGTCGAAAAAACTGCTAAAGTCATAGTATAGTATGTTGAAAAAAGTCATAGTATAGTATGTTGAAAAAAGTCATAGTATAGCATGTTGAAAAAAGTCATAGTATAGTATGTTGAAAAAACTGCAAAAAAAAAGTCACAGTATAGCATGTCGAAAAAACTGCTAAAGTCATAGTATAGTATGTTGAAAAAAGTCATAGTATAGTATGTTGAAAAAAGTCATAGTATAGCATGTTGAAAAAAGTCATAGTATAGTATGTTGAAAAAACTGCAAAAAAAAAGTCACAGTATAGCATGTCGAAAAAACTGCTAAAGTCATAGTATAGTATGTTGAAAAAAGTCATAGTATAGTATGTTGAAAAAAGTCATAGTATAGCATGTCGAAAAAACTGCTAAAGTCATAGTATAGTATGTTGAAAAAAGTCATAGTATAGTATGTTGAAAAAAGTCATAGTATAGCATGTTGAAAAAAGTCATAGTATAGTATGTTGAAAAAACTGCAAAAAAAAAGTCACAGTATAGCATGTCGAAAAAACTGCTAAAGTCATAGTATAGTATGTTGAAAAAAGTCATAGTATAGCATGTTGAAAAAAGTCATAGTATAGTATGTTGAAAAAAGTCATAGTATAGCATGTTGAAAAAACTGCAAAAAAAAAGTCACAGTATAGCATGTCGAAAAAACTGCTTAAAAGTCATAGTATAGCATGTTGAAAAAAGTCATAGTATAGCATTTTGAAAAAAGTCATAGTATAGTATGTCGAAAAAACTGCAAAAAAAAGTCATAGTATAGCATGTCGAAAAAAGTCACAGTATAGCATGTCGAAAAAAGTCACAGTATAGTAGTCGGAAAAACTGCTAAAAAAGTCATAGTATAGCATGTCGAAAAAACTGCTAAAAAAGTCATAGTATAGTATGTTGAAAAAAGTCATAGTATAGTATGTTGAAAAAAGTCATAGTATAGTATGTCGAAAAAAGTCATAGTATAGTATGTTGAAAAAACTGCAAAAAAGTCATAGTATAGCATGTCGAAAAAAGTCATAGTATAGTATGTTGAAAAAACTGCTGAAAAAGTCACTGTATAGCATGTCGAAAAAACTGCTAAAAAAGTCATAGTATAGCATGTCGAAAAAACTGCTAAAAAAGTCATAGTATAGTATGTCGAAAAAAGTCATAGTATAGTATGTTGAA
The DNA here is from genome assembly GCA_035609425.1 of Epinephelus awoara. NCBI lineage: Eukaryota > Metazoa > Chordata > Actinopteri > Perciformes > Serranidae > Epinephelus > Epinephelus awoara. The sequence goes on from CM069301.1 coordinate 1,970,299, forward strand.
AAAAGTCATAGTATAGTATGTCGAAAAAAGTCATAGTATAGTATGTTGAAAAAACTGCAAAAAAGTCATAGTATAGCATGTCGAAAAAAGTCATAGTATAGTATGTTGAAAAAACTGCTGAAAAAGTCACTGTATAGCATGTCGAAAAAAGTCATAGTATAGTATGTCGAAAAAAGTCATAGTATATTATGTTGAAAAAAGTCATAGTATAGTATGTCGAAAAAAGTCATAGTATGTTATGTTGAAAAAAGTCATAGTATAGTATGTCGAAAAAAGTCATAGTATATTATGTTGAAAAAAGTAATCATATAGCATGTCGAAAAAAGTCATAGTATAGTATGTTGAAAAAAGTCATAGTATATTATGTCGAAAAAAGTCATAGTATAGTATGTTGAAAAAAGTCATAGTATAGTATGTTGAAAAAAGTCATAGTATAGTATGTCGAAAAAAGTCATAGTATAGTATGTTGAAAAAAGTCATAGTATATTATGTCGAAAAAAGTCATAGTATAGTATGTTGAAAAAAGTCATAGTATAGTATGTTGAAAAAAGTCATAGTATATTATGTCGAAAAAAGTCATAGTATAGTATGTTGAAAAAAGTCATAGTATAGCATGTCGAAAAAACTGCAAAAAAAGTCATAGTATAGTATGTTGAAAAAAGTCATAGTATAGTATGTCGAAAAAAGTCATAGTATAGTATGTTGAAAAAAGTCATAGTATAGTATGTCGAAAAGTCATAGTATAGTATGTCGAAAAAAGTCATAGTATAGTATGTCGAAAAAAGTCATAGTATAGTATGTCGAAAAAAGTCACAGTATAGTATGTCGAAAAAAGTCATAGTATAGTATGTTGAAAAAAGTCATAGTATAGTATGTCGAAAAAAGTCATAGTATAGTATGTTGAAAAAAGTCATAGTATAGCATGTTGAAAAAAGTCATAGTATAGCATGTCGAAAAAACTGCAAAAAAAGTCATAGTATAGTATGTTGAAAAAAGTCATAGTATAGTATGTCGAAAAAAGTCATAGTATATTATGTTGAAAAAAGTCATAGTATAGTATGTTGAAAAAAGTCATAGTATAGTATGTCGAAAAAAGTCATAGTATATTATGTTGAAAAAAGTCATAGTATATTATGTTGAAAAAAGTCATAGTATAGTATGTCGAAAAAAGTCATAGTATATTATGTTGAAAAAAGTCATAGTATAGTATGTTGAAAAAAGTCATAGTATAGTATGTCGAAAAAAGTCATAGTATATTATGTTGAAAAAAGTCATAGTATAGTATGTCGAAAAAAGTCATAGTATATTATGTCGAAAAAAGTCATAGTATATTATGTTGAAAAAAGTCATAGTATAGTATGTTGAAAAAAGTCATAGTATAGTATGTTGAAAAAAGTCATAGTATATTATGTTGAAAAAAGTCATAGTATAGCATGTCGAAAAAAGTCATAGTATAGTATGTCGAAAAAAGTCATAGTATAGTATGTTGAAAAAAGTCATAGTATAGTATGTCGAAAAAAGTCATAGTATATTATGTTGAAAAAAGTCATAGTATAGTATGTTGAAAAAAGTCATAGTATAGTATGTTGAAAAAAGCCATAGTATAGCATGTCGAAAAAACTGCAAAAAAAGTCATAGTATATTATGTTGAAAAAAGTCATAGTATAGTATGTTGAAAAAAGTCATAGTATATTATGTTGAAAAAAGTCATAGTATAGTATGTTGAAAAAAGTCATAGTATAGTATGTCGAAAAAAGTCATAGTATAGTATGTTGAAAAAAGTCATAGTATAGTATGTCGAAAAGTCATAGTATAGTATGTTGAAAAAAGTCATAGTATAGTATGTCGAAAAAAGTCATAGTATAGTATGTCGAAAAAAGTCATAGTATAGTATGTCGAAAAGTCATAGTATAGTATGTTGAAAAAAGTCATAGTATAGTATGTTGAAAAAAGTCATAGTATAGTATGTCGAAAAAAGTCATAGTATAGTATGTTGAAAAAAGTCATAGTATAGTATGTCGAAAAGTCATAGTATAGTATGTTGAAAAAAGTCATAGTATAGTATGTTGAAAAAAGTCATAGTATAGTATGTCGAAAAGTCATAGTATAGTATGTTGAAAAAAGTCATAGTATAGTATGTTGAAAAAAGTCATAGTATAGTATGTTGAAAAAAGTCATAGTATAGTATGTTGAAAAAAGTCATAGTATAGTATGTTGAAAAAAGTCATAGTATAGTATGTCGAAAAAAGTCACAGTATAGTACGTCGAAAAAAGTCATAGTATAGTATGTTGAAAAAACTGCTAAAAATGTCATTGTATGGCATGTTGAAAAAAGTCACAGTATAGTATGTCGAAAAAAGTCATAGTATAGTATGTTGAAAAAAGTCATAGTATAGTATGTTGAAAAAAGTCATAGTATAGTATGTCGAAAAAAGTCATAGTATAGTACGTTGAAAAAAGTCATAGTATAGTATGTTGAAAAAACTGCTAAAAATGTCATTGTATGGCATGTTGAAAAAAGTCACAGTATAGTATGTCGAAAAAAGTCATAGTACAGTATGTTGAAAAAAGTCATAGTATAGTATGTTGAAAAAAGTCATAGTATAGTATGTCGAAAAAAGTCATAGTATAGTACGTTGAAAAAAGTCATAGTATAGTATGTTGAAAAGTCATAGTATAGTATGTTGAAAAAAGTCATAGTATAGTATGTCGAAAAGTCATAGTATAGTATGTTGAAAAAAGTCATAGTATAGTATGTCGAAAAAAGTCATAGTATAGTATGTCGAAAAAACTGCTAAAAAAGTCATTGTATAGCATGTAGAAAAAAGTTATAGTACAGAATGTCGAAAAAAGTCATAATATAGTATGTGAAAAAAAACTGCTAAAAACATCATGGTATAGAATGTCGAAAAAAATGCTAAAAAAGTCATAGTATACTATGTAAAAAAAAACTGCTAAAAAAAAGTCATAGTATACTATGTCAAAAAACCTGCTAAAAAAAAGTCATAGTATAGTATGTCAAAAAAAACTGCGAAAACAGTCAGTATATTATGTTGAAAAATCCTACTGAAGAACTCATAGTACAGTATTATAAAAAAAAAACTGCAAAAAAAGTCATAGTGTAGTATGTCAAAAATAGGCATAGTATAGCATGTAGAAAAAAACTGCTTAAGAAAGTCATCGTATAGTATGTCCAAAAAACTGCTAAAAAAAGTCATAGTATAGCATGTTGAAAAAATTGCTTCAGAAAAAGTCACTGTAAAGTGTGTTAAAAATAGTCAATAGTATAGTATGTTGAAAAAATGCTAAAAACGCCATTGTATAGTATGTTGAAAAAAGACATAGTGTAGTATGTCAACAAATCCCACTAAAAAAGTCATGTTGAAAAAAAAACTGCTAAAAAAGTCATAGTATAGTTTGTTCAAAATAGTACTAATGTATTTTGTTGAAAAAATTCATATTTAAAAAAAAAAAAGCTGTAGCATTGCATTTTGACATTTCATTCAATCGTAGCATCCTGATATGCCCTGGCTCAGAGGCAGCAACATAGAAGAGTCAACAAAGTGTTCTTCAATAAAATTTATTGCAAATGAAGACAACACATGAAAAGAACAAAGGAGGCAGGTGGTGGAGGACTTTAGTTCTACTGCCAGGCTGCCAAGGAGGAGACAGAGGGAGTGGGAGTGACGTGGTAGGGGGTCGCGTGAGTATGTTGAGGGAGTTTTCAGAGAGACCTGGAACAGTTCCGCAGAGAACAACAATCAATTCATACACAAATATATAACAATACTTCAACATGTATAATACAACAATAAAAGTCCCAGTATAGTATGTCATGAAAAAATTAATTGAAGTCATAGTATAGCATGTCATTATGGCATGTATGTTGAAAAAATTCATAGTATAGTATGTCGAGAAAAGAAACCTGCAAAAAAGTCATAGTATATCGAAAAAGTCATAGTATAGCATGTTGAAAAAATTGCTTAAAAAGTCAGAGTATAGTATGTCGAAAAAACTTCGAAAAAAGTCATAGTATGGTATGTAAAAAAAAAAGTCATACTATAGTATGTCAACAAAAAACTGCAAAAAATGTTATAGTATGTCAATAAACTGCAAAAAAAAGTCATCGTATACTATGTCGAAAAAACTGCTAAAAAAGTCAACGTATACTATGTCAATCAATCAATCAATCAATCAATCAATCAATTTTATTTATAAAGCCCAATATCAGAAATCACAATTTGCCTCACAGGGCTTTACAGCATACGACATCCCTCTGTCCTTTGGACCCTCACAGCTGATCAGGAAAAACTCCCCAAAAAAACCCTTTAACGGGGGAAAAAACAGTAGAAACCTCAGGAAGAGCAACTGAGGAGGGATCCCTCTTCCAGGACGGACAGACGTGCAATAGATGTCGTACAGAACAGATCAACATGATAAATTAACAGTAATCCGTATGACACAATGAGAGAGAGAGAGGGAGAGAGGGAGGGAGGGAGGGAGGGAGAGGACATCCTCGGTAATGACAGTAGCTTACAACAACATTCCTGAAAGTAATAATATTATCGTTATAGTTCTGGCTACTGTGGTACAATATGTTGAAAGTATATATTAGTATCTGGCAGTATACATGTATGGTAATAGTCATGTGTATAATAACAGTAGAAGTATGACTAATGATTAATGATGGCAGCAGCAGCAGCACCAGCAGAAGCAGGAGGCATCTGGCAGGACCACGGCAGCAGCACAACCACACACGTCACACTATCCAGGCACCGCTGCAATATGAGTTAACCTGAGAGACAGTGGAGCACAAAGGCTCCAGAGAAGAAGCCGAGTTAGTGACATCCAGAATGGCCGAGTTAGCAAGATGCAGTAATAGGATACAAGAGAGAGAGAGAGAAGGTGCCCGGTGTATTATAGGGGGTCCTCCGGCAGACTAGGCCTAAGTCAGCCTAACTAGGGGCTGGTACAAGGCAAGCCTGAGCCAGCCCTAACTATAAGCTTTATCGGAGAGGAAAGTCTTAAGTCTAGTCTTAAATGTGGAGACGGTGTCTGCCTCCCGGACTGCAACAGGAAGATGATTCCACAGGAGAGGAGCCTGATAGCTGAAGGCTCTGGCTCCTGATCTACTTTTGGAGACTTTAGGGACCACGAGTAACCCTGCGTTCTCAGAGCGCAGAGTTCTGGTGGGATAATATGGCACTATGAGCTCTCTAAGATATAACGGAGCTTGACCACTTAGAGCTTTATAAGTTAACAGTAGGATTTTAAATTCAATTCTGGATTTTACAGGGAGCCAGTGCAGAGAAGCTAAAACAGGAGAAATATGATCTTGTTTCTTACATCCTGTTAGTACACGTGCTGCTGCATTCGAAAAAACTGCTTAAAAAGTCATAGTATAGTGTGTCGAAAAAACTGCAAAAAAAAGTCATAGTATAGTATGTCGAAAAAAAACGTCATAGTATAGTATGTCAGAAAAAGTCATAGTATAGTTTGTCGTAAAAAAACGTCACAGTATAGTATATAAAAAAAAAAGTCATAGTATCGTATGTCGAAAAAAAAGTCATAGTATAGTTTGTCGGAAAAAAAAGTCATAGTATAGTATGTCGAAAAAAGTCATAGTATAGTATGTCGGAAAAAGTCATAGTATAGTATGTAAAAAAAAAAAAAGTCATAGTATAGTATGTCGGAAAAAGTCATAGTATAGTATGTCGGAAAAAGTCATAGTATAGTATGTAAAAAAAAAAAAAGTCATAGTATAGTATGTAAAAAAAAAAAAAGTCATAGTATAGTATGTCGGAAAAAAAAGTCATAGTATAGTATGTCGGAAAAAAAAGTCATAGTATAGTATGTCGAAAAAAATGTCATAGTATAGTATGTAAAAAAAAAAAGTCATAGTATAGTATGTAAAAAAAAAAAAAGTCATAGTATAGTATGTAAAAAAAAAAAAAGTCATAGTATAGTATGTAAAAAAAAAAAAAAGTCATAGTATAGTATGTAAAAAAAAAAAAAAAAAGTCATAGTATAGTATGTCGGAAAAAAAAGTCATAGTATAGTATGTCGGAAAAAAAAGTCATAGTATAGTATGTAAAAAAAAAAAAGTCATAGTATAGTATGTCGAAAAAAATGTCATAGTATAGTATGTAAAAAAAAAAAGTCATAGTATAGTATGTCGGAAAAAATGTCATAGTATAGTATGTAAAAAAAAAAAAGTCATAGTATAGTATGTAAAAAAAAAAAGTCATAGTATAGTATGTCGGAAAAAATGTCATAGTATAGTATGTAAAAAAAAAAAAGTCATAGTATAGTATGTAAAAAAAAAAAGTCATAGTATAGTACGTCGGAAAAAGTCGTCGTCGTCGTCCTCCGCTTATCCGGGTCCGGGTCGCGAGGGCAGCAGCCTCAGCAAAGAAGCCCAGACAGACCTCTCCCCAGCCACTTCCATCAGCTCTTCCGCGGGAACCCCGAGGCATTCCCAGGCCAGCCGGGCGACGTAGTCCCTCCAGCGTGTCCTGGGGCGGCCCCGAGGTCTCCTCCTGGTTGGACACGCCCGAAACACCTCCCAAGGGAGGCGTCCGGGTGGCATCCTTACTAGATGCCCGAACCACCTCAACTGGCTCCTCTCGATGTGAACGAGCAGCGGCTCTACTCCGAGTCCCTCCCGGATGTCCGAGCTCCTCACCCTATCTCGAAGGCTGAGCCCAGCCACCCTGCGGAGGAAACTCATTTCGGCCGCTTGCACTCGCGATCTCATTCTTTCGGTCACTACCCAGAGCTTGTGACCATAGGTGAGGATTGGAACGAAGATAGACCGGTAAATCGAGAGCTTCGCTTTTTGGCTAAGCTCCCTCTTCACCACAACAGACCAGTTCAGCGCCCGCATCACTGCTGACGCCGCCCCAATCCGCCTGTCCATCTCTCGCTCCATCCTACCCTCACTCGTGAACAAGACCCCGAGATATTTAAACTCCTCCACCTGAGGAAGGACCTCCCCCCCGACCCGGAGAGGGCAATCCACCCTTTTCCGGCTGAAGACCATGGCCTCAGACTTGGAGGTGCTGATTCTCATCCCAGCCGCTTCACACTCAGCTGCGAACCGCCCCAGCAAGAGCTGGAGGTCACTGTTCGATGGAGCTAGGAGGACCACGTCATCTGCAAAAAGCAGGGACGAGATCCTCCCGCTACCGAACCTGACCCCCTCCACCACTCGGCTGCGCCTAGAAATTCTGTCCATAAAAGTTATGAACAGAACCGGTGACAAAGGGCAGCCCTGACGGAGTCCAACCCTCACCGGGAACAGGTCAGACTTATTGCCAGCCACGCGAACCAGACTCGTGCTCCTTCGGTACAGGGACTGGATGGCCCTGAGCAGAGGGCCACCAACCCCATACTCCCGGAGCACCCCCCACAGGATGCCCCTGGGGACACGATCGTAAGCCTTCTCCAAATCCACAAAACACATGTGGACCGGTTGGGCAAACTCCCATGCCCCCTCCAGCACCCTGGCGAGGGTAAAGAGCTGGTCCACGGTTCCGCGTCCGGGACGAAAACCACATTGCTCCTCCTCAATCTGAGGTTCAACTATCGACCGGACCCTCTTCTCCAGCACCCTGGAGTAGACCATACCAGGTAGGCTGAGGAGTGTGATCCCCCTGTAGTTGGAACACACCCTCTGGTCCCCCTTCTTGAAAATGGGGACCACCACCCCGGTCTGCCACTTCAGAGGCACTGCCCCCGATGTCCACGCAATGTTGCAGAGGCGTGTCAACCAAGACAGCCCTACAACATCCAAAGCCTTGAGATATCCAGGACGAATCTCATCCACCCCCGGGGCTCCGCTGCCTCGGAGTTGTTTCACTACCTCGGCAACTTCTGCCCCAGAAATTGGACGACCCGCCCCCGATACCCCCGTCTCTGTTTCCTCACTGGAATACGTGCTGGTGGGATTGAGGAGCTCCTCAAAGTATTCCTTCCACCGCCTGACAATGTCCTCAGTTGACGTCAGCAGCTCCCTGCCCCCACTGTAAACAGTGTGAGCTAGTTGCCGCCTTCCCCCCCTGAGGCGCCGGACAGTTTGCCAGAACCTTTTTGGAGCCGATCGATAGTCTTCCTCCATGGCCTCACCGAACTCCTCCCACGCCCGAGTTTTTGCCTCTGCGACCGCCGCCGCTGCACTCCGCTTGGCCCGCCGGTACCCGCCAGCTGCTTCTGGAGACCCACAGGCCAACCATGCCCTGTAGGCCTCCTTCTTCAGCCTGACGGCTCCCCTCACCCCTGGTGTCCACCAGCGGGATTGGGGATTACCACCACGACTGGCACCAGCTGCCCTGCGGCCACAGCTTGCAGTCGCCGCCTCGACAATGGCAGAGCGGAACAAGGCCCATTCGGACTCAATGTCCCCCTCTGCCCTCGGGATGCGGTCGAAGCTCTCCCGGAGGTGGGAATTGAAGATCATCTGGACAGGTTCTTCTGCCAGGCTTTCCCAGCAGACCCTCACTGTTCGCTTGGGCCTGCCAGGTCTGCGCGGCGTCTTCCCCCACCATCTGATCCAACTCACCACCAGGTGGTGATCAGTTGACAGCTCTGCTCCTCTCTTCACCCGAGTGTCCAAAACATATGGTGGCAGGTCAAATGATACGACTACAAAGTCAATCATTGACCTGTGACCTAGGCTGTCCTGGTGCCACGTGCACCGATGGACATCCTTATGTTTGAACATGGTGTTAGTTATGGCCAAACTGTGACCCCCACAGAAGTCCAATAACTGAACACCACTCGGGTTCAGATCGGGCAGGCCGTTCCTCCCAATCACGCCCCTCCAGGTCTCGCTGTCATTGCCCACGTGAGCGTTGAAGTCCCCCAGCAGAACAATGGAGTCCGGACCCGTTCCCCGACCCGGAGGCGCAGGGAAGCAACCCTTTCGTCTACTGGGGTAAACCCCAACGTACAGGCAGAGAGTCTGGGGGCTATCAGAAAGCCCACCCCGGCCCTCCGCCTCTCACCCGGAGCAACTCCAGCAAAGGAGAAGGTCCACCCCCTCTCAAGGACTTGGGTTCCAGAGCCGGAACTATGTGTCGAGGTGAGGCCAACAATATCTAGCCGGTAGCGCTCAACCTCTTCCACCAGCTCCAGCTCCTTCCCCGCCAGAGAGGTGACATTCCATGTCCCAAGAGCCAACTTCTGTAGCCGAGGATCGGACCGCCAAGGCCCCCGCCTTGGTCTGCTGCCCAATCCACATTGCACCGAACCCTTCTGGATCCCTCTGCGGGTGGTGGGCCTGCAGGGGGACGAGCCCATGTAGCCGGTTCGGGCTGGGCCCGGCCGGGCCCCATGGGTGAGAGCCCGGCCACCAGGCGCTCGCCCACGGGCCCCAACCCCAGGCCTGGCTCCAGGGCGGGGCCCCGGTAACCCTCCGGGCCGGGTACACAGGTTCTTTCTGTTATCCATCATGAAGGGTGTTTTGAACCGTTCTTTGTCTGACCCTTCGCCCAGAACCAATCTGCCTTGGGAAACCCTACCAGGGGCAAAATGCCCCCGACAGCATAGCTCCTCGGGTCATTAGGGCACTCAAACTCCTCCACCACGATAAGGTGACGGTTCTCGGAGGAGCAAAGTCGGAAAAAGTCATAGTATAGTATGTCGGAAAAAGTCATAGTATAGCATGTCGGAGGAAAAAAATGTCATAATATAGTATGTCGGAAAAAAAGTCATAGTATAGTTTGTCGGGAAAAAGTCATAGTATAGTATGTCGACAAAAAAGTCATAGTATAGTACGTCGGAAAAAAGTCATAGTATAGTATGTCAGAAAAAAGTCATAGTATAGTATGTTGAAAAAAAGTCATAGTATAGTATGTCAGAAAAAGTCATAGTATAGCATGTCGATAAAAAAGTCATAGTATAGTATGTCAGAAAAAAAGTCATAGTATAGCATGTCGATAAAAAAGTCATAGTATAGTATGTCAGAAAAAAAGTCATAGTATAGTATGTCAGAAAAAAAGTCATAGTATAGCATGTCGGAAAAAAGTCATAGTATAGTATGTCGGAAAAAAAGTCATAGTATAGTATGTCGGAAAAAAGTCATAGTATAGTATGTCGAAAAAAAGTCATAGTATAGTATGTAAAAAAAAAGTCATAGTATAGTATGTCGGGGGAAAAAAAGTCATAGTATAGTATGTCGGAAAAAAGTCATAGTATAGTATGTCGGAAAAAAGTCATAGTATAGTATGTAAAAAAAAAGTCATAGTATAGTATGTCGGGGGGGAAAAGTCATAGTATAGTATGTCGGAAAAAAGTCATAGTATAGTATGTCGGAAAAAAGTCATAGTATAGTATGTCGGAAAAAAGTCATAGTATAGTATGTAAAAAAAAAGTCATAGTATAGTATGTCGGGGGGGAAAAGTCATAGTATAGTATGTCGACAAAAAAGTCATAGTATAGTATGTCAGAAAAAAAGTCATAGTATAGCATGTCGGAAAAAAGTCATAGTATAGTATGTCGGAAAAAAGTCATAGTATAGTATGTCGGAAAAAGTCATAGTATAGCATGTCGATAAAAAAGTCAGTATATTATGTCAGAAAAAAAGTCATAGTATAGCATGTTGGAAAAAAGTCATAGTATAGTATGTCGGAAAAAGTCATAGTATAGCATGTCGATAAAAAAGTCATAGTATAGTATGTCAGAAAAAAAGTCATAGTATAGCATCTCGGAAAAAAGTCATAGTATAGTATGTCGGAAAAAAAGTCATAGTATAGTATGTCGGAAAAAAGTCATAGTATAGTTTGTCGAAAAAAAGTCATAGTATAGTATGTATTAAAAAAAAGTCATAGTATAGTATGTAAAAAAAAAAGTCATAGTATAGTATGTCGGAAAAAAGTCATAGTATAGTATGTAAAAAAAAAAGTCATAGTACAGTATGTAAAAAAAAAAGTCATAGTATAGTATGTCGAAAAAAAGTCATGGTTAGTATGTCGAAAAAAGTCATAGTATATTATGTAAAAAAAAAAGTCATAGTATAGTATGTCGGAAAAAAGTCATAGTATAGTATGTAAAAAAAAAAGTCATAGTATAGTATGTCGAAAAAAAGTCATAGTATAGTATGTAAAAAAAAAAGTCATAGTATAGTATGTCGAAAAAAAGTCATAGTATAGTATGTCGGAAAAAGTCATAGTATAGTATGTAAAAAAAAAAGTCATAGTATAGTATGTCGAAAAAAAGTCATAGTATAGTATGTAAAAAAAAAAGTCATAGTATAGTATGTAAAAAAAAAAAGTCATAGTATAGTATGTCGAAAAAAAGTCATAGTATAGTATGTCGAAAAAAAGTCATAGTATAGTATGTAAAAAAAAAAGTCATAGTATAGTATGTCGAAAAAAGTCATAGTATAGTATGTCGGAAAAAGTCATAGTATAGTATGTAAAAAAAAAAGTCATAGTATAGTATGTCGAAAAAAAGTCATAGTATAGTATGTAAAAAAAAAAGTCATAGTATAGTATGTAAAAAAAAAGTCATAGTATAGTATGTCGGAAAAAGTCATAGTATAGTATGTAAAAAAAAAAGTCATAGTATAGTATGTCGAAAAAAAAGTCATAGTTCAGTATGTCAGATTTTTCATAAAAGACGTAAAAAACAAAATCAGTAATCCTATAGCATGTTGCAAAAACTGTTGATTATTGCTGTATTGATTATTGATGTAATGATGTTTCAGGCATTTGAGTTGGCGACAGGAGATTATCTGTTTGAACCTCATTCAGGAGAAGACTACACCAGAGACGAAGGTACTACACATCATAACACACAGCATACTACACACACCACTGCCGTCTGACAACACAGCTCCTCACAGACACACTGCCGCAGAGTATCAGAGCAACTCAGTGTGTGTTTGTTCTCTGTGTTCAGATCACATCGCTCACGTCATCGAGCTGCTCGGACCGATTCCTCTGCCCTTTGCTTTGTCTGGAAGGTACTCAAGAGAGTACTTCAACAGGAGAGGTAAGACAGGCTGTGTCCATATGTCTGTCTGTTCTTCTCTCCCTCTGTGTGTACCTGTCTCACCTGTCTGTGTACCTGTCTCAGGTGAGCTGCGTCACATCTCCAGCCTGAAGCCGTGGGGTCTGTTTGAGGTGCTGTTGGAGAAGTACGAGTGGCCGCTGGATCAGGCGGCTCAGTTCAGTGACTTCCTGTTGACCATGTTGGAGCTGCAGCCTGACCGCAGAGCGACAGCAGCGCAGTGTCTGCAGCACGCGTGGCTGCACACATAAACACACACAGATGTACACACTTAGAAACGCACATCATGTTGAGGAGTGTTAGCTTTCTCTATGTTGACTTCATGTTGGAAATTATCATCTCGACTGATTGTCTGAATCACAATGGTTTCTGAGTACGATCAGTGCTGCGTGTCGCAGTGACAGCCCTGCTGCCGTCTGCTCTGTCTGTCTAATGATTATCAATAATCAAAGGACTCTGTCCGCACAAACACGTCTGTCCGACACATTCACACATACATGTTCTCTGTAAAATGTCATATTGGTCGGTCTGGATTTAGCACCCAGCAGTCAGAGGTTCAGTCGAGCTGTAATTTCCCTCCAAACTCTTCTGAAACTGTTTCTGTCGTAACTGCTGATTTATTTCTGATAATTATCTTGACTGATTTTTGTTTCTCTGCTGATCTGTTGTTTCTTTCTTTGTGTTTGTTTGTGATTTGATTTTTTTTGTTTTTGACAGATTTTCTGTTTTCACAGATTCTGTTGACTTTTGCTGAGTTTCTATTTAACAGACTGTTTCCTCACTTCCTGCTTCACTTCCTGTCCCTTATTGATTATTGATCAGAGACTTCTAAGACTCCTGAACCTCCTTGATGATGATGATGATGAGTTTTGGTTTAGACGAGCACACTGTGGCTTTCTGACAGCAGCCGACCCTCTCACTGACTCTGATGACATTATTGATCGTATTGACAGTATTGATCTCTGTAGCTCAAAGTGAACTCTGACCTCTCACCTGTTTCTATGTTCATATAATAAATAGTGCCTTGAAATGACCCTGACCCCCCCTCCCTGTCACAATGACATCACCCAATGTGAAGAGGTTTTTTTTTTTTTTTTTTTACATGTGTCCGTTTGTGTGGCATGTTTTCTCTTCTGTGAAAATAAAGATGAATGAAAGTTTGTTTGTGGCGTTAATAAACGTAGCATAATAGGTTTTGTTTAAAGAGTCATAATAGCATGTTTTATGTAAGAATTAATATTAAATTAAAATTATATTAATAAAATGTCAATTCATAGTGTATCTCAGAAACATTAATAAAAAGTCATACAATAGTATGTTGTAAAAATGGCTTTGTAAAGTCAGTGTAATTTTTTTTTAAATAAAAGTCATACCAACAGTCATAGTAAGTAAAATTTTTGTTTAAAAGGGTATGGAATGTTGTAAAAGTTTCTTTGGAAACTCAGTATAGCGTCAACCGTTATACATATGTTATTATAAAATCAATATAAAATGTCATTATATTCTTAATTTAAGTCTATTTAAATATAGTGTGTCAAAAACTTCATAAAGGTATAGTACAGGATGTCAAAAGTTTCATTACCGCAGTTGTGCTGTAGAAAGTTGAAAAAATGTAATCAAAAAGTCAAAATTTAATTATAAAATCATAGTATGTCAGAAAAAATGTCATATTTTACCATCTAAAAAAATTAATAAATAATTCATGAAAAAGTCTTAGTATGCCAAAAACTTAAACAAGTCATGTAGTATGTTGTAAAAACAGAAATTCCATCAGTCATAGTATAGTAAGTCAGAAAAAATACATAAAATTTCAAATACAAAATTTCAATACAAAAAAAACATAGATTAGTATATTTAAAAATTAGTATATATATTAGTAATAAGTGTCACTAGATGTCATGATAAAGTTTGTAAAAATCATCCATAAAAAGGTTTTTGTATAGTATTTCTCATTTTCATTAAAAAGTTCATAAAAAAAGTCACGTTAATTTTTTTTGTCATGAAAAAATCTAATTGAAAAGTCTGTATAGTGTGTCGTAAAAATGTCATTAAAAGTCATAGTATTTTATGTCAAATGTCATAAGGGAATCATGATATGTACGATGTAGAAACATGACTAAAATGGCTTAGTTCAGTATACTGTAAAAATGTCATAGTATGGTATGTCAAGAAGAAACCAAGAAAAGCTCGCACACTGATCAGATAAATGGAACGTCCACTCCAGAGGTTGATGGATGTCAAAGTTCCATGTTTAATGGTCCATCACAAATATACAGAAAAGATAACAGGTGCTACCACAGAGTGAAAAAACAAGAGACAAAAGAAAACTGAACAGAAACGTTTCAGCTACACAGCCATCCTCAGTCTGCCTAAAGGGCAAATCACACACCTGTGCTCTATTTGTAGATTAGAGGCAGAGTCCATCAGTGAATGGATCCATTCATGTTACAGGGCCACAAGTCCAGATACTCAAAGGATGTTTGATATCTAAAGCTATTGTTGCAAAAACACAGCACAGCAGACTAAGAGAAGAAGAAGAAGTCTGATTTTTGATTTACTCCAGATTAACACTAGCAATTTCAAAATGTATAGAACACAGAAAGAAACATTTCACACACACACACAGAGTTTGGAGATAGAATATCCGTTTACTCTCTGCCTGCAGAAGAGGACGTCCCACCTCCTCTATGCGATGTTTTAATCTGCTGAATAACACAGAAGGTGAGAGAGGAAACAGGATGGTTAGCATCTCTGATGTGACGGGCAATAGAGGATTTTTCATCGACCCTCCTAATTACTCTTTCTTCTTTCTTTTTTTTGGTAGAAATTAAATAGTCTTTTTAATTAAATTAAAAAGACAATATTGTATGGCATGAAAATTTCATAAAAGAATCATAGTCGAGAATGTCAGAAATGATCAAAGTCACAGTATTCTGTGTTCATTTAAAATATGCATAATAAATTATAAACATACATTTTATTGATTACTAACTATTAAAAATAAAGTATTGCATGTCTTCAAAATGTATTATAAAGTCTTAGTATGGTATGTTGATAAACGTATACATAATTATAGTTAGTTATACAAAATACTCATAACTCATAATATGCTTCTCAAAAATTATACAGAAATTTGTGTACATTTTGAACGTAATTGCTTGTCTTTTATTTCACTATTTCACAGTATAGTTGTAATTGCGGACTGGACATGGCCGATTCACTGGGATTAAGAGCAAAGACAACCTCCAAAATTAAATCACCTGAGGTCCCGATGTAATAGGCTACTGTGCGGATAGGCTAACTGTTATGTAGGGATGCACCAAAATTAAATTTCTTGGCCGAAGCTGAACAATAATGAAACATTAGGCCAAACACCAAACACCTTACAGTTTTCATTCATCCATTCATTATTTTTGTATAATTTACTTTTCCACTTTTTTCAATGTTGCCTAAACCAAAGTGTTTACAGCCACTAGGTGGCGCAGCATCATCTCAGATGTAAACAAAAAGGCTGCTTTGACTATGGCTGGCCTAAACAAGGTCAGATGTCAGCACTAACAGCTCCGACTGCTCGACACATTAGGACTTCTCTGTAAGCTACAAAGCAAGCAATGTTTGCTTATATTCAGTGGGGCTAAAAATCGAACCATGAAGCCTAAATGTGCTTTTTACTCAGCTTAGCCTGCTATGTTTTCTTTTCACTGCTGCAGCTGGTGTCTTTCTCGTAATCGGCATGCTTTCAGTGTGTTTTGATTTTAGACGATAGATTCAGCTTGTAGTGCTGGTGCTTGGTCTTTCCACATATTTAGTGGACTCTCTACAATGACAGCATCATGAACAGCTGGATTGATGATGTTAGACAGTGGCCTCTGGTAACTAATGAAGGTATCTTAAAGAAGTTCCAATATTAATTTAGAAATCAATCATCTGTTTGAGTGATAAGCAGGAAAGATTAGAGTAACAGGGAGATAATAGACTGTATCATTAAACACTGTGTAATACAACGTTAGCATACGTTACGTGTGCTGACGTTAGCCAGCTAGCAGTGTGACATTATTCATTATGGACAGGCTACGTGACCATCACATCATATTGAAGGCGATCAATATTGAAAACCTTCAATCCAGCTGTTCATGAGCTGTCACTGTAGAGAGTCACTTCACAGTGACAGCATCATGAATTGATGACTGACACGTCACCGCAGCAATGGCGCCGCCGCAAGATGGCGGCACACACAAGTCGCTCGCCGAATTCGTCTGTAGTATATTTCATTATGAAGTCAAAGTACAGTGCGCCATTTTGTTTTTTGAAAATTGATGATGTAGTAACTTTTATAGCATGTATAAAAGTTTTTCTTTCAAATTCACTGACATTAAGTATAGTGTCAAAAACTATACATAAAAATCCATTATAAATTCATAGCGCAGTATGTAAAATTTTCTGTTATTGAAATTATTAGTTTTTAGCCTCACTGCTGCTAACGTTAGCTTGTTAGCTTTGATATTAGTCTCACTGCTGCTAACTTAGCTTGCTAGCTTTATTTTTTGCCTGGCTCTTGCTACGCTAACATTAGTGTGTGTGTGTGTGTGTGTGTGTGTGTGTGTGTGTGTGTGTGTGTGTGTGTGTGTGTGTGTGTTTCACCTGAGTGTCATCATATCCGCTTGCCGTCACACAGCTGAAGAAAACCGCCGCCTGTCCGGAAGTGGAACTAAAGGGAGAAAGACGAGCTGTGGCTGCTGAGGCTCAACATCTTCCCGCCCGGAGCTCCTCCGGCTGCGGCAGCAGGAAACACAGTGACCCGGACTGGTCCACTCCAGGAAGGATAAAGATCCAGCTCTGTCCCGGACCTGCTCCGTCATCACAGCTGCAGCAGGGGGCGGAGACAGTTTCCCGCCAGATTTCTCAGCCCGTACAGGAAGTCAGAGGAACACTCACATCCTGTCAGATCTGTTGTCATTTGTTAAAATGTTATCAGACCCATTTATCAGTTTGTTGTCAGTCTCTAATTGTTTTATTGTTTTATTTACTAAAATGTTTTACAGGTGATCTGTACTTTATGTTCATGAAGTCTCCTGTAGGTCAGCGTCAGATCAGTGTGACCCGTCCCCTCAACTACACAGGCTGAATACACTGTGACTGCCAGCTTCATATTTTAGACAACACAACTGCTTTCATTACACATCAGTCAGATACGCCTCCATCTCGTGAGATTAGCGTTGTGCACTTTTGTATGATGTCAGAGCATGGCGGAATAAAATTTAACATTTAGCATGCATTGTGCAGTGATTGATTCTGCGAAGGCCTGGCTCATCCCAAACAAGCCTAATGTCATGTTCCAGTCATGGCACGGTCGCACGTCGACAGGGACAATAAGGCTCCGGTGAGCTGGACTTGACATCAGCAGGAAAACTGGGCTGTTGCCTGCAGGAGTAAACATGATGTGAAGCGCCCGTCTCCCCCTCCTCCCACTTGGGACAGCCCACTGGCTGACAGGTATGACATCCTGGGCATGCAGGAGTTCCCCCCGCTGAAGGGTCGCTCCCATCTTCCACCGTCTCTTCTGCCTTCTGCCAAACATCAACTGACTCCTCCTGGCTCTCAGCGGTCCAGTCGCTGGTTGATTTCTCCTGATGATCACAGTGCGGAGCTGAACGCCACCTCTGTTGGGCCGCACAGCAGAGAGACTCCTCAAGGGTCAGTTTCTGACGGCGGGTCTGTCGCTGGGTTACACAGAGCTTGCTGATCTGCTCCTACAAGAAACGTCCTCCTGCAGAACTGGAGAGCCGCCATTTTAGCTAGCTAGCGTCTGCGTATCAACGCCGTGATCGTAATAGAATATAGCGGAGGTGGGAGGAAGTCACATGTGCAAGTCATAAGCTTCAAGTCTCAGGCAAGTCCCAAGTCACTGTAGTGAAAATCAACCAAGTCAGGTCAAGTCATGTGACTCGAATCCCCCACCTCTAGAACATAGTAACTTCAACCACTGCTCATTTTAGATGGATCACCACAAGATGGCGTGTTTGTTTTAATTATCAGACAATTAACAGACTTGATGACTGAATGAATCGTGGGCGTCTGTTTCTGGTTGCCAGCACTGGCGAGCGTAGCTACAATATACTCTGATGACATCACACAGACACTCAGCAGCACTTTAAACATGTTTAATATAAAAACACAGCAACCAGACTGACTCTAGTTTAATGACGCCTCTCTGCTCACACGGCGGCACGATAAGGCCGCTCACAGACGCCATGACAGCGCAGAACGTCAACTCCTGTTAAAGACGCGCTCCGTCTTTATCAGTGTTACACGCAGTCTTTTCCCAAAGGTCAAAGGTCAGCTGCGTCTGAGTTCAACAGTTCATACTGGTCCTCATCTTCCTGCTCACTTCTTCTTACGCACCATCGTCCACCCGTCCTCTTCTTCACCAGGAGGAGGAGGAGGATCTTTCCTGCTGACTGACGACTGCTCAGAGGATTCACACTCCATCACCTGGACATAGAAACACGCCATTATTGACATCACATGATACGATGACATCACACTGTGACACCAGGCGGACTGAAGACCCGCGTGTCAGGTGAGACGTACCTGTGTTTCATCATCACTGTCGTCATCAGACTGTGTGGGTGCAGCAGTGACCTTTGCCCTCTGACTCTTCTTCTGTGTGAGAGTGTCGACGGTGTGTTTGAGCTGCTGCAGCGCCCCCTGCTGCCACTGACTGAACATCTGCATCAGACTGTCACACAGCTGGAAACACAGGTGGAACATGTGACCTCTGACCTTTATAACACCTCTTCTATCACATATACACATTTTATTGTTCTATATTTATCTGTGTGTGTGTGTGTGTGTGTACCTGAGGTAAACTCCCATCATCCACCACTGTGTCAAACTCCTGATCCATAAGTTCAGCGATGAAGTCCTCGACCTCACACCGCTGCAGGTCAGCTGATCACACACACACACACACACACACACACACACACACACACACACACACACACACACACACAGAATATAAGACCGCACATGGAATCCACCCACAGGTGCAGATTATTACCAGAATAAAGGTCCTGTCATATCTCAGAGTAAAATCACAACTCTGTTTGTGCTCCGCCCTCTAACGGCTTCACTACTGGTTCACCATTACAAGCTCCGCCTCCGCATGAGAGAAAATACTTGTACTTGGAGGACAGAGTACCTGAGCAGGTAGAGGACAGAGTACCTGAGCAGGTAGAGGACAGAGTACCTGAGCAGGTAGAAGACAGAGTACCTGAGCAGGTAGAGGACAGAGTACCTGAGCAGGTAGAAGACAGAGTACCTGAGCAGGTAGAGGACAGAGTACCTGAGCAGGTAGAGGACAGAGTACCTGAGCAGGTAGAAGACAGAGTACCTGAGCAGGTAGAGGACAGAGTACCTGAGCAGGTAGAGGACAGAGTACCTGAGCAGGTAGAAGACAGAGTACCTGAGCAGGTAGAGGACAGAGTACCTGAGCAGGTAGAGGACAGTGTACCTGAGCAGGTAGAAGACAGAGTACCTGAGCAGGTAGAGGACAGTGTACCTGAGCAGGTAGAGGACAGTGTACCTGAGCAGGTAGAGGACAGCGTACCTGAGCAGGTAGAGGACAGCGTACCCGAGCAGGTAGAGGACAGAGTACCCGAGCAGGTAGAGGACAGTGTACCCGAGCAGGTAGAGGACAGAGTACCCGAGCAGGTAGAGGACAGAGTACCCGAGCAGGTAGAGGACAGAGTACCTGAGCAGGTAGAAGACAGTGTACCTGAGCAGGTAGAGGACAGAGTACCTGAGCAGGTAGAGGACAGAGTACCTGAGCAGGTAGAGGACAGAGTACCTGAGCAGGTAGAAGACAGAGTACCCGAGCAGGTAGAGGACAGAGTACCCGAGCAGGTAGAGGACAGTGTACCCGAGCAGGTAGAGGACAGAGTACCCGAGCAGGTAGAAGACAGAGTACCCGAGCAGGTAGAAGACAGTGTACCCGAGCAGGTAGAGGACAGAGTACCTGAGCAGGTAGAGGACAGAGTACCCGAGCAGGTAGAGGACAGAGTACCCGAGCAGGTAGAGGACAGAGTACCCGAGCAGGTAGAGGACAGTGTACCCGAGCAGGTAGAGGACAGAGTACCCGAGCAGGTAGAGGACAGTGTACCCGAGCAGGTAGAGGACAGAGTACCCGAGCAGGTAGAAGACAGAGTACCCGAGCAGGTAGAGGACAGAGTACCCGAGCAGGTAGAGGACAGTGTACCTGAGCAGGTAGAGGACAGAGTACCTGAGCAGGTAGAGGACAGAGTACCTGAGCAGGTAGAGGACAGAGTACCTGAGCAGGTAGAGGACAGAGTACCTGAGCAGGTAGAGGACAGAGTACCTGAGCAGGTAGAAGACAGTGTACCTGAGCAGGTAGAGGACAGAGTACCTGAGCAGGTAGAGGACAGAGTACCTGAGCAGGTAGAGGACAGAGTACCTGAGCAGGTAGAGGACAGTGTACCTGAGCAGGTAGAAGACAGTGTACCTGAGCAGGTAGAGGACAGAGTACCTGAGCAGGTAGAAGACAGAGTATCTGAGCAGGTAGAGGACAGAGTACCTGAGCAGGTAGAAGACAGTGTACCTGAGCAGGTAGAAGACAGTGTACCTGAGCAGGTAGAAGACAGAGTACCTGAGCAGGTAGAGGACAGTGTACCTGAGCAGGTAGAGGACAGAGTACCTGAGCAGGTAGAAGACAGTGTACCTGAGCAGGTAGAGGACAGAGTACCTGAGCAGGTAGAAGACAGAGTATCTGAGCAGGTAGAGGACAGAGTACCTGAGCAGGTAGAGGACAGAGTACCTGAGCAGGTAGAGGACAGAGTACCTGAGCAGGTAGAAGACAGTGTACCTGAGCAGGTAGAGGACAGAGTACCTGAGCAGGTAGAGGACAGAGTACCTGAGCAGGTAGAGGACAGAGTACCTGAGCAGGTAGAGGACAGTGTACCTGAGCAGGTAGAGGACAGAGTACCTGAGCAGGTAGAAGACAGTGTACCTGAGCAGGTAGAGGACAGTGTACCTGAGCAGGTAGAGGACAGAGTACCTGAGCAGGTAGAAGACAGAGTACCTGAGCAGGTAGAGGACAGTGTACCTG
Source organism: Epinephelus awoara (assembly GCA_035609425.1). Classification (NCBI taxonomy): domain Eukaryota; kingdom Metazoa; phylum Chordata; class Actinopteri; order Perciformes; family Serranidae; genus Epinephelus; species Epinephelus awoara. The sequence goes on from CM069301.1 coordinate 1,991,438, forward strand.
AGCAGGTAGAGGACAGAGTACCTGAGCAGGTAGAGGACAGAGTACCTGAGCAGGTAGAGGACAGTGTACCTGAGCAGGTAGAGGACAGAGTACCTGAGCAGGTAGAGGACAGTGTACCTGAGCAGGTAGAGGACAGAGTACCTGAGCAGGTAGAGGACAGTGTACCTGAGCAGGTAGAGGACAGAGTACCTGAGCAGGTAGAAGACAGTGTACCTGAGCAGGTAGAGGACAGAGTACCTGAGCAGGTAGAGGACAGTGTACCTGAGCAGGTAGAGGACAGAGTACCTGAGCAGGTAGAGGACAGAGTACCTGAGCAGGTAGAGAACTACCGATGTATAACCACACACAAGAAACCTTTGCTGCCACTTGACAGGCTACCATGGTTACGTACCATTGTCATGGAAAAACTGCTGGACTACATCCACCATCCAATCAGCTTTCTGCTGCCCGTACACGCCTCCAAACCCGTTGTCCACCGCGATCTGAGGAAATGAAGACACAGGAGTGAGTCTATGATCTTTGACCTCTGTAGTCTGAGACCTTTGAGGCAACAGGCATCCATGCTTCAGAGTTTCACTTTAAAGATATGCTAACTAAATATGAGAGGTGACACACAGCAGCTACATCACTAACTGCATCACCAGCTCTGTCACATGTCTATTAAACATCATCAGGGTTGCAGTGATATATCACGACAATGACAGGCACTGTGAACATTTGCTTATTTACGTTACTGAGAAAGAGATGCAACCGGACGGACAAACTCACTGTGCACACATCTCCGCTCCTTTTTCTACAAACGTCTATCTCAGGACGTGTTGTGAATGTGTCCCGGATGTGTTTACTGGTGTAAAGACTACATTATATGAAGGACTGTGTGTGTGACGACCTTAAATCAGAAGTAACATCTGTGTTTCAAACATGTGTTTACTTTGAAAAAGAGAAAATACTTCCATGATTAGCATTGTTAGCATTAGCCTGTTAGCATGGCCCCGTGTGTTCCGCAGTGAGTCAGTCGGTAACAGTCGGTCCGGTGTGTCCTCTGTCGGTCCGGTGTCTCGTTACGGATCATATTTACCTGTAGAACCGGCCAGGTGTGAAGAACCGCTCTTACTCCCTCTTTAAAGAGCTCACGTGAAGCTGCGGAGGCCGCCATGTTGGATGTGAAGGACAGAAGCAGTCGAGTGAAGAGAGAGAGAGTCGATCAGACAGAAACAGTCGATCAGACAGAAACAGTCGATCAGACAGAAACAGTCGATCAGACAGTCTGATGTGGATTAATTAGTTCATTAGTGACAGACTGTAATTGTGAAGCTGAGCCGCTGAATCATGTGAATCTTTTACTGCTTTATAATCAGATTATTTTGTAATGATTCCATTTATTTATTTATTTTGTGTGTTTCTTACTGCTGATATAATTATATCAAAATATGAAGTTGTTCTCTTTTTGCGTGTTTTGGTTAAGCTAAAGCCAAAGGGCTGTGACAGCAGAAACAAACATAGTTGTAGGATGTTTACATTTAATCAGCTGTTTGACTCATGAACTATTTTCACACATATTTCAGATTTTAGGGTTTTAGTGAGTTTTTGATGCATTTTAGTAAAATTGGACATTTCTCAGAAATGAAACCAGCAGGTTTTTAGGCTACCAGGTGGTTAAAAATCATGACTTGTGCTGTCATGTGCACCTTGTGCACGTTTTTTGTGTGTTTTTATCACGTCGGTTTTTGTCCAGAATTAGCCATCACTGTTTCACATACATCCATTACAGACAATGTGACAGAGGAAACACGTCAGAAAAGTTGGAGGATCTTTTTTAAAGAATAGTTGGGTTACATGAATGACTGAACTAATAAATTGATTTAACCATGAAAAACCCCAAACAAACATGACTGTTCTGTTTTGCCTGAACATGTCACCACAGTGAGGTCAGGGTTCTTGATGTGTTCCAACAGTCAACGTTTCTAAATTATTTTACTTGACAACATGTTTTCTGTATAAAAACAAAGCAGGTCTAAAAAACAAATGATACAAGTCATAGTTAAGGTGGATAACTTTTCAGTATTAAACAGTATAAAAGTGCAAATGTTTAATTATAATAATAAATTGACCTATTTTGTTTTCATTATTTTTTAATAATTCTAAAATCCGGATTTCTTTCATTAAAACCTGAAATTATATATCTTACAATGAACAGCCCAGGAGTGTCCAGCAGGAGGCAGCAGCTGATCTCACGTCAGTCTGATAATAAAGCCCTTTCTTAATTTTTAATTTTTTACTGTTTTCATGTTACAGTGTTTGTTCTCAGTGAGACTGGAGAGTTCATTTACTGAAGGTGAGACTGAAACAGAAACAGTATTTTCACTGATGTCTGCTCAGAGGATCAGAATCTTTATTTGTGGTTGGAATCATTTTGGTTTTAATAATAATAATAATAATGATAAGTTTTAACAACTGAACATTTTACTGTGATATCTAAAAGTTTAAACTGACAGTGAAATATTTGCCTTTGAAAAGTGTCTGTGTGGATTTATGTGATCTGAATTTTCCTTTTTAACTTTTCAACACCTTGTTTTGAAGTTTGATTTTATGGAGCGAGGATACTTCCTCTTGTATTTCAGATGATCCCGTGACTGATAAAGTGTAACCTGATTGGTCAGAAGTCAGATCAATGATTTGTTAGCCTGTGTGTTCATGTGAGAATTTCTGATCTTGATTGAAAACTATTTGATTTTGGGGCTAAAGTTTAATCGAATCGTCTCCACACAGTCTGAACGAGTCCTTTAAACTAAAACCTGATCCTGGAGTGCAGCTGCTCCAGGATCTTCAGGATCCATCGGTGGAGATCAGACTAATAATTCATCCCCTCCTCGATCTGAAATATTAAATCCTGACGTTTTAACATGAACAAATGAATAAATGAAGGAGTGAGTGAGGAGGTGAAAAAACATGAACCGCTGGTTTTAACTCTTCGGTGTCTGACACCATCATAAAGGAAGTTCAGCCCAACAAATGGTCACAGAACATTTATTCAAGCAGGCCCAGCAGCATGACGGCGCCCTGCAGGTGAACCACCTGTTAACACTGAGGGCTTTAATTCAGCTCAGTTCAAAGAAGCTTTATTGGCATCAAAGGAAACAGACGTTACATTACAATGCAAGTGTAAAATAAAACAAGAACTGTACAATAAATAAAGATCGACTAGAATCTGGTTTATATACAGGTCACTGCTGATTGGCTAACACCTGTGACACGCCCACCACACGAGAGAAGATGTACGTCATATTTCACACTGTTTCACACTGTTTCAGGCTGTTTCAGGCTGTTTTACACAGCTCTACACTGTTCAATCATTTCACATCATTTCACACTGTTTCACACTGTTTCAGACTGTTTCCAGTGTTTCTCAGTGAGGAAAAACAACAACTTACTGACTTACAATTAAAAAAAAAAACATTAAATCCTATTAAAAAACAGCTCCCAGGTGTTTTCTACAGATTTACAGTATAAATATATTTACAGATATTCACTGTTTCATTCTTTTACAGTATCAGTATAAATATCACCAGAAAAGAGTGTACGACACACACACGCACACGCACACACACACACACACACACACACACACACACACACATACACATACACACACACATGCAGAACAACACTTTCAGAATAAAAGTCTCTGAACAAACATGGCTGCTCCTGCAGACGGTTTGTGATGAATTAAAGTGTAAATGTAATAAACACAAACAGCAGATCGTACAAACCTTCAGATGTTCTTCAGCTCTTCAGTCAGTTCATACTCAGACTATAAAACAGGTGAAAATCAATGACTACTGCTTTTAAAGTGGATCCCATAAAGTTTAAAGGACATTTAAATCTCCTTTGGTTGATGACATCATCGTTTGGGCTTTGATTCTGTCTGCTGATTGGTCCTCAGCTGTGAGTTTTAACAGTCATGTGACCATGTTGATGAACCCTGCGCTCAGATATCACTGGAAAGACGTTAGCGGGTTTTTGTGCAGTGGAAAGAGTCCGACAGCTAACGTTAGCTCGCCTTTTTATCAGCAAACATGAAGTCACCACAGAGATTCAGCTGCTCACTGACTCCACACGCGTTCACTGATCAGTGTTTAAATAACGTGGTGACCTTCATCGTAAATTAATATCACTAACATTGACCTTTCTGTCCCACTGTACCTACATCTACACGCATTATAACAGGAAGGACGTAGTAAAGTAGTAAAGCCCGCCTCTTACTCAATTTGATTGGCTGCCTGTGTCAAGTGTGACTCTGACCAGTGACACAGCTCTGTGCCTGGTATCTCAGTGGGGGAAGAGTGAGACTGATCACTCAGGGCCCCAGTGGGAGGAATTATTGTTGCAAAGTTTTATTCACTGACACCGAGCCGACACTGAGCCGATGCTGAGCAGAGAAGCTGCTGTGTCACATGACACAACTACCGTTATAAAATCTACGTAATGATCCTTTAACAGTCAGCCGCCTCTGTGTTTGTTTAAAGGGTCTTCTGATGGTTCACCTGTCTGTCCAGGTGAGTCCTGCTCCATCAGGCGTCCATGTTTCTGTGATGGAGAACCTCAGGATGAACAGGTGAGTCCTTCAGGTGAGTCTGACTGTCTCCTGTCCAACAAACTGGACTCCACCAGTTCAACCAGTTAAAGCTGATGTCAGATCAGAATCAAATGTGTTCTGTGTTCATATTTAACCAATTAAAGATAGACAGGAAGTCCTCAGCTGATTCTTTCAGATCTGCTGCTGGTTAGCTGCTCGCTCATCAGACTGACCGCACAACTGTCACAGTGATGTTTGTGTCCACGCTCCGCATCAAATATAAAGTCACTCATTGGACTCATGTCTTTAGCTTGTTGTTAGCACTACACTTCAAAACGCGTTCTCATCCCAACTCATCAATTATCACCGCTTTGTCTGTGTTCACGTCTACATATGACACACTGGGTTTCCTCCTGTGTAGCTGTTGACGTTCAGGGACACCGCGTCAATCAGTCTTTTTCAATCTAAAATTACAACGTCGGTAAAACACCATGTGTTTATGTTTATTTCCTTGTGCAAGAAAAGCACGTGGTTTGGCTCCAAATTCAAACGGAAAGTGAACATCAGGCTGGATGAAGGTCCAGACTCTCCAGCTCCTTATATTACGTTGTTACTGGCAGTGTTTTAAACTGATGCTGTCCGGCACTGTATCATACCGCTGTGACAGATGCCGTCTGGCCGACGGGTGGCGTATCATACCAATGTGAACGGTGCCATCCGGCTGCGTAACAAACTCCACAAAAGGAGGCTTTTGGCGTTGGTGTCTGACATTGAATCACTGACAAAGCGGTGGTATTTGAGTAGTTCAGAATGAGAACGGACTGAAGCTTCAAACTGACACCTGAACGCACCACTCTGAGAAGGAAGTTTCATTCTGCTGTCAAGACAACACTTCCTGCTGAGGACTTCCAGTCTGAAATACAAAAACTCATGATTTTCACAATAAAAGCCCGTGGGATAGTTTTATTTTGACTCTACACGTGTGTGTGTGTGTGTGTGTGTGTGTGTGTGTGTGTGTGTGTGTGTGTGTGTGTAGGACCATGTGATCTTCATGATAATGATGATGATGATGTCATCAGGCTCTGGACAGGGATTGGTCAGCAGCTACCTGAGAGAGGAGAAGGAAAAACACGGTGAGCAGAAACTGATCACACACTGGCCCCGCCCCCATCTGTCAGTCATCTGTGATGTAATGATGCTGATTGGATGAGGTGTGGTGAGGTCATCCTGTGTGAGGGTGTGAACCCCTCGGCTGCACTTTAATCTGCTTCAGTGTGACAACATTAACGCTGAGCTGCGGGCGGATTGTCCTCTGATCATTAATTAAACCACAGAGACAGAGCTGCGTTCAGTCAGACGTGTTAATGGACTCTGGGAAACCTGAACCTCTGTGAGGACTCTGGGAACATACCGGACCAGTGGAACCTCTGTAACAACCTCAGAAACCTCCGCAAGAACCTCCAGAGTCTGAGTCAGGTTTATTGCAGAGGACGCTGTTTTGGTGCAATAACAACACAAATATATCAAGAGAAATTAAAATCAACCTCCTGTGTCCTCATTTCACATTTTGGGTTTGTTGCACCTCATACTTCATTCTGCTGAGATCAGACCTGCTGTCGTCACGATGGACACTTTTTCTGTCGCCATCTAGTGGCAACAGAAATCCATGTAAAAACAAGATGGCGGTGATCTCTGGCAAGTCAGTCTACAGCCGATCCCGACACAAAAAGTGGACAAGGTCCAAAATCTTATCAAATTCTCTGTGTGGCGCGGCCATCTTGACTTGACTTCACTACAAGCTGATTGTCTGTTGAAACAGGTGACGTGCTTTAAAAACAGCCGCCGGCCATTTGACCAGCTGAGTGTCAGGTGACGCCATCAGACGGCTTGAGTCGAGCTCAGACGGCCAGTTCACACTGCTGACACTTTTCTCTGTGACGTTCTAAAACTGTTTCATCTCATCATGAATCTTTGGACGTCACAGTTCAGTCTTTGAGCATCTCTCAGCGTCTTGTTAAACCTGTCCCTGTCCCCGCTCCTGTGCGCCTCTTCTTTGTCCGACCTCGGCTGAGTTTGGCGCTGAATCAGAGTTTGATATCATTATAACTTAACCTGTTGTCTCCACAGAAGCTGGTGTATGACATCACAGCCTCTGTGTGTCATCCAGACTGTTGGTAGTGTCCTGAAACATCTCAGTCTGCACTGTCCACCTGGAGATCCTCCACAGCTTCACCGCTCCTGTGACGTCCTCACAGCAGGTTCACAGAGCTGTAATTCATCCCTGGGTGCAGGTGTGTCCCAGCGCAGCGTGAGGGACAGCGTGATAGGTGATAACGGTGATCTGTTTCCTCTGATGGGTACTTCCTTCTGTCTGAGCTCTGATTGGCTGACAGGCTGTATTGATCAGACAGTGATGTGATGACACTGACGAGGACTCCGCAGAGGAAACAGAAGAAGAAGAAGAAATATTAACGAGCCGTCACCCTGCAGTGTCGGTGCCTTGCTCCGGAGCAGCTCAGCTGTTCACATGAATCTTTAAGCAGCAGCTGAAATATTCAGCAGTGCCTCCACAAATATCTGCAGCAGTTTCCAGACGTCAGGAATCATCACCTTCCTCTTCAACACACACGCTGGCTCCACCCACCGACCATAAAAGGACACAGCCCGCCCCCTGCCTGTCAATCATCAGACTGAGTAGAGAGAAACAGAGACATATATTTCATACTGCTGAGACACAGAGAGGCATGCTGGGAGATGTGGTTCCTCCTGCAGTGTGTCCTGAGTCTGGTTCTGCTCCTCTCACTTAACGTGTTCTGATGACTGAACCTGCATCACCGACGGCTGGAGCACAGATGTGTTGAAGATGTTTCTGTCTGAAGGCCTCTGAGCACTGAATCCATTTTTTTGTTTTGTTTATTTAATCCGTCATCCGAAAAAAAGAAAAAAAAAGGTTGCACACACAAACCTTGTTGTGAAAATTCGCAATATGAGAAAAACATTAAAGACACATTTGCTCCTTGTTTCTGTCCACTGATACTGATGTGTCTGTCTCTACTGTCTCCTCCACTGTGTCTCAGATCACATATGTCTGTACTAAACACTTCATATGTTGAACGTGCTACGTGTGTTCACACTGCACAGTGGAGTGTGGAATGACGGACACCTCTCACCCTCAACGGTCGCCATCTTTGTGTTACAGCTAAAGCTACACCGCAAAGATGTCTGTCACCGCTGCGCTTTAAGTTCTATATGTGTTTGCACTAAGCTTCAAAAGTGTCATCGAATAGAAGCCATCAGTAATGTTTGTTGGGTCTGTGATGATTTGGTACCACCAACAATAATGTGAGTGCGTTCACTTGCTAGATAACTTGCGCCTAATAGCTACAGTGACACATTTTAATCAGCACTGTCGTTGTGACACAAGTTTGGTTTATGTGTGGGCAGGGATAGCGGTCAAATGTTGGTCATGATGCTCCACTGTCTGTTTGCAATTTGTCGTTCAAATGGAGGAAGAAGAAAAAGAGGCAGAAAAAAAAGGCCATCCTCACTTCCGGTAAGTGGAAAAAATGCACCATGCAAGAAGTTCATGTCTTAAGGGTCCAGACACACCAAACCACCTTCAGAGAACACAACCCAGTTTAAAGAACAGCGCCAGTGAACAATAACACAAACCATCAGGAGACATTTCTGCTAAAGAGCTCATTGGGTAAAGAAAAATATCTCACTGACGGCCCAACATGGACCGAAGGCCGTCTGTTGGCTTAGTGTGTCAGGGCCTTATCATCATCATCATCATCATCATCATCATCATCATCATATTAGCATGCTAATATTAGCAGAGTCCAGCTGAGGCTGAACGACTTCAGTCGCGCAGGTATTTGGTCACAAACCAAAGTGTTGGACACATTAACATGTTGACCTGATGATGGAGAGTGATTACACATCATCACAATACACCACACACATGTTCAGACAGACAGATGGACATTAACATCCAAAGAGACAGGCTGCTAATGTGGCTACACATGCTGAGAAACACTAAATAAAAAAACCTGTTTGTGCTGATGAATACTTTGACTTGAGTTTGTTGACCTGGAACTTCAGTGTGTGTTGGTGTAGTACCTGCACTCTGTGCTATCACTGCGACCTGTCGGGTTCAATCTTCGTCTCTCCGTTCTGTTTCTCACTTGGAGATTTCTGAGACAGTGTGGCAGCTTGGACAACAGCCTGCAACACAGCAACACAGCAACCATCAGAACAGTCAACACAGCAACTCATCAACTATCAGGAGATTCAGAACCATCACAACAGGCAACTCGTCACAGCAGCATACAGAGTGAAGCTGCGTTTGCACCTTGAAGCTCCTCTTCCTCTTCTGGACATTCTGCTCGGGGTGAAACAGGATGACGTAAACCTTGGGCATGTAGAGCATCCCGAGAGAGACGAAGGCGCTAAGAGACATGGAGACGGTCAGAGTGGCGGTCTGGATAAACATCTGTAGAGACACAGAGAGACGTTTACTGAGAGACAACTTCCTCAAGGTCCACTAGAACCGCCCGCAGGGTTGGAAGGCATGTTTTCTGTAAAAATCTGCTGTTGTTGTCACTTCCAGTGCCTTGTGTGAGAAAGCTGCTCTTGATTGGTCAGAATTTCCATGTGGGAAAAATCCAGGAAGTAAAGCAAACGTTGAAGAAGAGTACACTTGCAAGATAAATGTGACACTTTCTAATGTCACAATGGAGGGACAACTACGCAGGTTGATTTTAGCGCTGCTCATCGTGGACTATATTGCTGTCATTGTTCATTTTAGTCAAACCATACAGTTTGAAAACGAGGCGCGGCTCCAACTAGAAAACAATGTTTTGATGCATTGGATGTGCTGAATGTGCATATTAAGGCAGTACAGGAGGAGGTGCACATTAATAATCCTCCAGGACTGTAACATGCTCATGTTTAACCCAAACAATGTGTCATGTGACTGCAGTTGCTTCACATCCAGGTCGAACACCTTCTCACCACAAACCGACCGCACCAGAGTTCCTTTGGAACCAGACTGAGACCACCTCTTCAAGAAGGTCTCGGTCTGGTTGTTTTGGTGTGTTCACACCTGTTAAAGTTAAAGTTAAAGTTAACTGAGGGGGCAAACACACCTGAGTTCGACTGAACCGAACCAAACAGGGCAGGTGTGAAGGCACTCTTAGAATATGACTCACTTTTCTGTTAGGTACTCAGGTGTGTACTTAAACACACAAACACATCTGTATAATAAAGAAACACAGCCTCAGCCTCCTTTCACAGGAATAGGGGAGCAGATTTTGGTGAGAGGATCTAAATCTAAAGAGGAGAAACAGGACGACACACGTGTGAAGACAATGAGCTCCGAATCTGTCCAATCTCTCCTTTCTTTTCTTTTGTCTCCTCTGTGTTCACATTAATCCTCTGGATGTGTTTCTGTCTGACGCTGCTGTTTGCCTTCATGTTATTTCTGGATTTTATTGTCTCTTTATCTGTTTGTTGAAGCTCTTTGTAACTTTAGTTATTATTCTATTCTTACTTCCTGTGTTGGTTTATAATCTGTTTAATCCAGCTGTTCCCGTCTGCCTGGAAACGACTCCACTCATTTATCTGTCCGCTGCATTAAAGACTCGTCCCTCCCTGAACTCACTCTGAACCACAAACACTGAAAACACCTCACTGTATAAATTTGGCTGCAACAAAGAATTAACTTTTCATCGTTCAGTTGTTTTTCTGGAGGTTTCTACTGAAAGTACGTCCTCATTCAGCCGGTTAAATTCGCAAACAATCTTTTTCTCTCAGTCTCAGTTCAAAGTTTCAGTAAAAAACTCGCAAAGTTAAACGTTAAAATACAGGTTTTTATTTCAGTGTTTCAGAAAACTGTGAAAAGTGAAAAGCCACTATTCTGTTATCACACTTTTGTGTAAGTAAGTTTATTGTTACGTTTGTCTGTGCAAATAAAATGAATACACATTGTTCTCATAAAAAGAATTACTGAACCTCTTAAACAACAACAAATACAGCTGCTGTTTTATATATCACAATCACCTTGAGGGCCCACGGACAGGCTGTCAGATTTCTTGAATTACATTTTTGGTGTCTCCCTGTATTTGAGTCTGTCCTGGTTTGGCCTGGTTTGGCCTGGTTTGGGTCTTACCTTCTCTGTGGACTGGGCGGTACCAAAGAAAATTGGTACGAAGGCGAGCCAGATGATGCAGGTGGTGTACATGGTGAAACCAATCGGCTTTGCTTCGTTAAAAGTCTCTGGAACGCCGCGACTCTTCACTGCGTACACCGTACACGTTACCTAGCAACAGAATGATACAGGTTACCTAGCAACAAGGGCAGTGCAGCCCTCTACAACAATCTCATGCATATTCTCTGTCAAAGATTAATGTGACATGAGACGGGAAGTTCAGCTGCTCTGCAACATCAGATGATCAATCAGAGATCAATGAAGGATCAATAGTGGATCAACAGCCCCCGTTACCATGAGTACGATGCTGTAGCTGAGGCAGCAGATGATTGACAGGTCAGACATGTCACATTTTAGGATGCCTCGGGCCAGGTCAGGGTTCGGGGGGCGGAGCTCCTCATAGTCGATGATGGTGTGAGGAGGGACGACGCCGAACCACACAAACACACCGAGGACCTGAAACACACACACACACACACACACACACACACACACGTGAAGATCATCCTGAATATTGTGATGGAAACAGGCAGCGGTCTGATACCTGTGGTCTCACCTGGACGGAGATGAGGATGAAGGTGATGATGAGCTGGGAGGCGGGGCTGATGAATTTGGGCGGGGTCACCGACCTCTTGCCCTGTTCAAAGATGCGGTAGATGCGGTTGGTTTTGGTCAACATGGCGGAGTAGGTGATGGCCATGCCGAGGCCCAGCAGGAGGCGTCGGAACGCACAAGCCACAACACCTGGCTCTGCGATCATTAGGAAGGTTATCAGGTAGATCAGGAAGATACCTGCAGAGAGAGAGAGACAAGTGATGTCATCCTCACTGCTGATGACATCAGGAACTTTTATCATGGCCTCATTCTGTCCTATGTTAACTTTTGCACCTGCTATAGTCAACTCCTACAGGATATAATGAAGCATGTAGATTATGACCCTTCGGAAAACCACTTTTGAGCAGAGCCATAGTAAATGAGGACGTGTCATCAATGTTTTTACACAAAAAAGAGACATGGACCAACTGTTGTAAGAACACTGCACGCTCTTTGAAGATTTCTCACTTGACTTCTCCACCCTCTCTTTCCAACCTGTAGAGTATGACGTGCTCACTGATGTCACGGTTCGCACTTCAGGTCAAGAAAAACTGCTCTGAAAGGTACAAAATTAGATGCGAGAACTGCGGTCGACAAGGGGTATGATTGGCCCTCAGAGGACGACACTGCCATGGTCTGGGTCTGTCTCCGACCCCTTGTAAATCCTTTGCATCTGAGTTCCCAGATCTTTTGGGGGCTGCCTGAATACCTGTAATTCAAGAGGGTTTTCAACAAGGTGCAACACACATCTGTCTTCACCAATTACCCACAGACCTCCTTCAGTTCAGGGCACTGCTCTGTGTTCTCTGTCCTTGGCAGCCAGCATCGTCTGACCCCTCCTAGTCTCAAGAGGAAGGCTTCATCTTTATGGATAGACCTTCTGACCCTGCATCTACAACTGAGGCCTTAATGACATCATCATCAAAAACAGGCACCGTTTTTCAATCATCTCGTCAGCATTTGAACGATCTTCACTGTGCTGGATATTAGGAAAGGTGACCATTTTTAGGGATGGGGGACATGAAGCACCCACAAGTCTTTGTGAACAATTTGCCAGAGATGAGGCAATTCAATCACACCCGGGCACGTGTCTGCCTGTTACCAGCCTCTCTAGGGCCCCACTGGGAAGGACCCGTCCTGGGCAGCCTTGCAGTTCCCTTGGTGCTACTTTCAGCCTTGTGGCACTAAGTCTCTAACTGTTTCAGCCCCTGCCACTCCAACCTGGCCTGCAGTAACTTCAATGTTCACACCATTTCCTATCACCTGACTCACACCCACATGCACACCTGTTCCCCACTCCGTCATCAGGTCAGTAGTATTAATACTGAGCCATTCCCCCACATTCCCTACCAGATCATCCATCTTAGGAGCCAGTTTTCCAGCCTCTCTTCACTGCCTGTCAGATCTTACTGGTTATGAATCCCAGCCTGTTTCTTTTGGTCTTCTCATCTGCCTGTGCCTCTTCTGGACTGGTTAATCTGGGTTCCTCCACCTGCCAATTACTGACTTTACCTGCCTTTACCTGCCTCAAGCATAGGAGCTCAAGTATCTCACGGTCACGGAGCAGGAGATGATTAGGCAGGTTGGTGCGGCATCATGGGTAGTAGTGCTCACCTATCAGCAGTACGTGTCACTAGATTTCAAAAGAACTTCTCTGGCGTTTCTTCTTCTTTTTTCTTCTTTCTTCTACACACTGAATAATATCTACTGTAATATTTACCTGTCTGCAGCACCCACCTGTCAGTAGGACATAGCTGAGCTCCCTCCCTGCTGCCCTGACGATGGGTGTGTCATTGAAGCGGATGAAGGTGATCACCACGACGCTGGTTGCTATGATACCAAGCATGGCGAGGGAGGCGGGCACTAGGGCAAAGGGGGAGTTCCACTCCAATTTGATGATTGGAGTTGGGCGACAGGCAGTTCTGTTGGGGACGGGGCGCATGTCTGACGGACAGGTCTCACAGGTGAATTCATCCAGCTGGTACTGATAACCATCACAGAGCTGCAGATGAGTCAAAGACAGATTTTAACACAACTTTATTTACACCACATTATACAAAAAAAGATTTCATCCTGACATAATTTATTTCAATACAAACTGGTGAGCTAGAAAAACAATAAAAACTCAGGCATCATTAATGCAGCTCCATCAAACAGCTCCAACCTGACCTACTGCCAGACACCAGTAACACAACAACAACAAACCCCAAACTAAGACCGTCCATCAGCTGATATCTGCCCAAAACAAGAAGGTCCAAGGAGCCCCACATTTTACTGCTGTCTATAAAACACATGATTATTATGACAGTTCAGTTTGATTCTCTGTGTCACAGAGTGGTGACAGTTTTACCTCACAGTGCCAGCAGCAGGGAACTCCTTTCACCATCTTCTTCCTCTCTCCTGGTTTACAGGGGAAACTACAGATGGAGTCTGGGACTGATTTATCTCCTCCAGACCACTGCATCTCCTCCAGCTGACAGACAGACAGGTGGAGGGACAGACAGGTGGAGGGACAGACAGGTGAAGAGACAGACAGGTGAAGAGACAGGTCCAAAATGAGACAGTAAGACTTTAAATCATCAGATGCTTTCCTCAATTTCATTTCTGTTCGATTCAATCAGCTTCTTACGTTGAGTTTCAGGTTATTGGTCCACTGGCCAATCACATGGTAACCAGGATGGCTGTGATTGGTCATCTGGAATTGGAAGATGTCATAACGACCGGGAGCATCTCCATTCTCATTGAACAAGACAGTCGTACCTGCACTTCCTGTTAGAGACAAACAGAGATGGATGAGTCAGAGACACGGACTGAGACAGTCACAACATCAGCTGTCACACACCTGTCACCTGGAACAGTTCACACCTGACACAGTTCACAGTTGAAACAGTTCACACCTGACACAGTTCACACTTGACATAGTTCACACCTGGAACAGTTCACACCTGACATAGTTCACACCTGGAACAGTTCACACCTGACACAGTTCACACCTGACATAGTTCACACTTGGAACAGTTCACACCTGACATAGTTCACACTTGACATAGTTCACACCTGGAACAGTTCACACCTGGCACAGTTCACACCTGGAACAGTTCACACCTGACATAGTTCACACCTGACACAGTTCACACCTGACACAGTTCACACCTGGAACAGTTCACACCTGACACAGTTCACACTTGACACAGTTCACACCTGGAACAGTTCACACCTGACACAGTTCACACTTGACATAGTTCACACCTGGAACAGTTCACACCTGACATAGTTCACACCTGACACAGTTCACACCTGACATAGTTCACACCTGACATAGTTCACACCTGACATAGTTCACACCTGGAACAGTTCACCCCCTGACATAGTTCACACCTGGAACAGTTCACACCTGACACAGTTCACACTTGACATAGTTCACACCTGGAACAGTTCACACCTGACATAGTTCACACCTGGAACAGTTCACACCTGACATAGTTCACACCTGACACAGTTCACACTTGACATAGTTCACACCTGGTAATGCTGACGTGCTGACGTATTGCGGTAAGCAAGTTGTGTCATTTCCGGTGTTTCTGTGGCAGCGTCTCTGTACTCTCTGTGCTCTGGTGAATCCTACTAGCCTGCTTTCTGCTTTCTCACTTCAGTTGCTTAAAACGTCTACTCCAAGTCTTAATCCACACTAGTTCTGTTGAAGCACTCATAGCTCTCCTCCTTTCTACGACTTTCTCGCTAATCTCTTAGCTGTTGTTTGCACGTTACTAGCCTTGGTAGCTACATTAGCTTTACTGCTAGCGATGGCTTCTCCCTCTGCTCTCTCTTGCCCGGTGTGCCACATGTTCAGTTATGCCTCTGCCTCCTTTAGTGACAGTGGTAATTGTAACAAGTGTAGCTTATTTGCTGCGTTGGAGGCGAGGCTTAGTGAATTAGAAGCGCGGCTCCGCACCATGGAAAACCACTCTGCAGCTGCGGTAGTTAGCCAGTCCCCTGTAGCCGGTGCGGAGCCACATAGCATAGCCTTAGCTCCTGCTAGCGGTCCTCCGGTAACTCCCGTTCAGCCGGGATGTTGGATAAGTGTGCGCCAGAAGCGTAGCTCCAAGCCGAAGCCCACGGCTCACCACCAGCCTGTTCACGTCTCCAACCGCTTTTCCCCACTCAGCGACACACCCGCTGACGATAAAACTCTGGTTATTGGCAGCTCTATTTTGCGGAACGTGAAGTTAGCAACACCAGCGGCCATAGTCAAATGTATCCCTGGGGCCAGAGCGGGCGACATCGAATCAAATTTGAAACTGCTGGCTAAAGATAAACGTAGATTCAGTAAGATTGTTATTCACGTCGGCGGCAATGACACCCGGTTACGCCAATCGGAGGTCACTAAAATTAATGTTGCCTCGGTGTGTGAGTATGCAAAAACGATGTCGGACTCCGTAGTTTTCTCTGGACCCCTCCCTAATCTGACCTCTGATGACATGTTTAGCCGCATGTCATCATTTAATCGCTGGCTGTCCAGGTGGTGTCCAGCAAACGATGTGGGTTTCGTTAATAATTGGCAAACTTTCTGGGGGAAACCTGGTCTCATTAGGAGAGACGGCATTCATCCCACTTTGGATGGAGCTGCTCTCATTTCTAGGAACCTGGAAAATTTTATTAGCAGATTAAATCCCTGACAACCCAGAGTTGAGACCAGGACAGAGAGCTGCAGTCCTATACGCCTCTCTGAGCTTCTAGTTCACTTACCCAGCCATAGTTTTCATAGTTTTATACCAACGGTGTCTGTCCCTCGACCACCTAAATTATTTAAATCTAAAATTAAACAAAGAGGAGTTGTGCAAAACAACCTCATAGAAATTAAAACCTCTTCTGTGACAGAAAGACAAAACAGGAGAATTAAATGCGGACTGTTAAATATCAGGTCTCTTTCATCTAAAGCAGTGTTAGTAAACGAATTAATATCAGATAATCATATTGATTTACTCAGTCTCACTGAAACCTGGCTGTGTCCTGATGAATATGTTAGTCTAAATGAATCCACTCCTCCCAGTCATAATAATACCCACATTCCTCGAGGCAGCGGCCGAGGAGGGGGAGTTGCAGCCATTTTTAACTCTAGTCTGTTAATCAGCGCCAAACCTAAACTAGATTATAATTCTTTTGAAAGCCTTGTTCTTAGTCTTTTACATCCGACCTGGAAAACCTCACAGCCACTTTTATTTATTATTGTGTACCGTGCTCCTGGCCCGTATTCTGAATTTATATCTGAATTCTCAGAGTTTTTATCCAGTTTAGTTCTAAAATCAGATAAAGTTATTATTGTAGGCGACTTTAACATTCATGTCGACGTTGATAATGACTCCCTGGCTACCGCGTTTATCACATTATTAGACTCCATTGGCTTCAGTCAGGGTGTACGTGAACCCACTCACTGTTTTAACCATACCCTCGATCTAGTTCTGACGTATGGAATTGAAATTGATAACCTAACAGTCTTTCCACAGAATCCCTCGCTATCGGATCATTATTTGATTACTTTTGATTTCTTTTTACTCGACTACACGCCACTCAGCAACAGTTACTATACCAGATGTTTATCAGATAGTGCTGTCGCAAAATTTAAGAAAATGATTACTCCGTCGTTAAATTCAATCCCAAGTCCTTTAGTAACAGAGGTTTCCCGTACCGATTTTAACCTCTCCCGAATTGATCAATTTGTTGATAGCGCCGTAAGCTCGCTGCGAACAACACTTAACTCTGTAGCTCCTCTTAAAAAGAAGTTAACAAAACAAAGAAAGTTCGCTCCTTGGTATAACTCTGAAACCCGTAAATTAAAGCAAATATCGCGAAAGTTTGAAAGGAATTGGCGATTAACCAAACTGGAAGAATCTCGTGTAATCTGGGCAGACAGTCTCAAAACTTATAAGAGGGGCCTCCGCAATGCCAGAGCAAACTATTACTCAGCTTTAATAGAAGAAAACAAAAATAACCCCAGGTTTCTTTTCAGCACTGTAGCCAGGCTGACTGAGAGTCAAAGCTCTATTGAGCCTTGTATTCCTTTAACCCTTAGCAGTAATGATTTTATGAGCTTCTTTAATGACAAAATTCTAGCTATTAGAGGCAAAATTCATGACGACCTGTCCTCAGATAGTACCTATCTAACCTCAAACACAGCTGTAACACCTAATATTTATTTAGATTCCTTCTCCCCAATTTCTCTTCAAGAATTGACCGCAGTGATTTCATCATCTAAATCATCAACGTGTCTCTTAGACCCCATCCCAACTAGGCCACTCAAGGAGGTCTTACCTTTAGTTAACACCCATATATTAGATATGATCAATATATCCTTATTAACAGGCTATGTACCACAGTCTTTTAAGGTAGCTGTAATTAAACCTCTACTAAAAAAGCCCACCCTGGATCCAGAGGTGTTAGCCAACTATAGACCAATATCTAATCTTACCTTTATGTCAAAGATCCTTGAGAAAGTAGTCGCAGACCAGCTGTGTGATTTTCTCCAGGATAATAATTTATTTGAGGAATTACAGTCAGGATTTAGAGCGCATCATAGCACTGAGACAGCTCTAGTGAAAATTACAAATGACCTTCTGATTGCTTCAGACAAAGGACTCGTCTCTGTACTTGTTTTATTAGATCTTAGTGCAGCGTTTGACACTGTTGACCATGAAATTCTGTTACAGAGACTGGAACACTTAATTGGCCTAAAAGGTTCTGCACTAAGCTGGTTTAAATCTTATTTATCTGATCGTTTTCAATTTGTTGACGTTCATAATGAATCATCCGTACGTACTAAAGTTTGTTTTGGAGTTCCGCAAGGTTCTGTGCTTGGACCAATCCTATTTATTCTATATATGCTTCCTTTAGGTAACATCATTAGAAATCACTCTATAAATTTCCATTGTTATGCGGATGATACACAGTTGTATTTATCGATGAAGCCAGAAGAAAGGGATCAATTAACTAAACTTCATAATTGTCTTAAAGACATAAAAACCTGGATGAGCACCAATTTCCTGATGTTAAATTCAAACAAAACTGAAGTTATTGTTCTTGGCCCCAAACAACTCAGAGACTCTTTATCTGATGACATAGTTTCTCTCGATGGCATTGCTCTGGCCTCTACCACTACCGTAAGAAACCTCGGAGTAACATTTGATCAAGATCTGTCTTTCAATTCTCATTTAAAACAAACCTCACGGACTGCATTTTTTCATCTGCGTAATATTGCAAAAATTAGGCCTATCTTGACCCAAAAAGATGCAGAAAAATTGGTCCACGCTTTTGTTACCTCGAGGCTGGATTACTGTAACTCTCTACTATCAGGTAGCTCTAGTAAATCATTAAAAACTCTTCAGCTAATTCAGAATGCAGCAGCACGTGTACTAACAGGAACTAAGAAACGAGATCATATTTCTCCTGTTTTAGCTTCTCTGCACTGGCTCCCTGTAAAATCCAGAATTGAATTTAAAATCCTACTGTTAACTTATAAAGCTCTAAATGGTCAAGCTCCATCATATCTTAGAGAGCTCATAGTGCCTTATTATCCCACCAGAACTCTGCGCTCTGAGAACGCAGGGTTACTCGTGGTCCCTAAAGTCTCCAAAAGTAGATCAGGAGCCAGAGCCTTCAGCTATCAGGCTCCTCTCCTGTGGAATCATCTTCCTGTTACGGTCCGGGAGGCAGACACCGTCTCCACATTTAAGGCTAGACTTAAGACTTTCCTCTTTGATAAAGCTTATAGTTAGGGCTGGCTCAGGCTTGGCTTGTACCAGCCCCTAGTTAGGCTGACTTAGGCCTAGTCAACCGGAGGACCACCTTTAATGCACCGGGCACCTTCTCTCTCTCTCTCTCTCTCTCTCTCTCTCGCTCTCTCTCTCTCTCTCTCTCTCTCGTATCCTATTACTGTATCTTTTTTACTCGGCCATTCTGGATGTCACTAACTCGGTTTCTTCTCCGGAGCCTTTGTGCTCCACTGTCTCTCAGGTTAACTCGTATTGCAGCGGTGCCTGGATAGTGTGACGTGTGTGGTTGTGCTGCTGCCGTGGTCCTGCCAGATGCCTCCTGCTGCTGCTGCTGCTGTCATCATTAATCATTAGTCATACTTCTACTGCTATTATAGACATATGATATTATCATACATGTAGACTGCCTGATACTAATATATACTTTCAACATATTGTACCACAGTAGCCAGAACTATAACGACAGTATTATTACTTTCATGAATGTTGTTGTAAGCTACTGTCATTACCGAGGATGTCATACAGATTACTGTATTGTGTCATACAGATTACTGTTAATTTGTTATGCTGATCTGTTCTGTACGACATCTACTGCACGTCTGTCCGTCCTGGAAGAGGGATCCCTCCTCAGTTGCTCTTCCTGAGGTTTCTACCATTTTTTTCCCCCGGTAAAGGGGTTTTTTTGGGGAGTTTTTCCTGATCAGCTGTGAGGGTCTAAAGGACAGAGGGATGTCGTATGCTGTAAAGCCCTGTGAGGCAAATTGTATTTGTGATATTGGGCTTTATAAATAAAATTGATTGATTGATTGATTGACCTGGAACAGTTCACACCTGGAACAGTTCACACCTGACATAGTTCACACCTGACACAGTTCACACTTGACATAGTTCACACCTGGAACAGTTCACACCTGACACAGTTCACACTTGACATAGTTCACACCTGGAACAGTTCACACCTGACATAGTTCACACCTGGAACAGTTCACACCTGACACAGTTCACACCTGGAACAGTTCACACCTGGAACAGTTCACACCTGACACAGTTCACACCTGACACAGTTCACACCTGACATAGTTCACACCTGACACAGTTCACACCTGGAACAGTTCACACCTGACATAGTTCACACCTGGAACAGTTCACACCTGACATAGTTCACACCTGGAACAGTTCACACCTGACATAGTTCACACCTGGAACAGTTCACACCTGACACAGTTCACACTTGACATAGTTCACACCTGGAACAGTTCACACTTGACATAGTTCATACGTGGAACAGTTCACACCTGGCACAGTTCACACCTGACATAGTTCACACCTGGAACAGTTCACACCTGACATAGTTCACACCTGGAACAGTTCACACCTGACACAGTTCACACCTGGAACAGTTCACACCTGACACAGTTCACACCTGGAACAGTTCACACCTGACACAGTTCACACCTGACACAGTTCACACCTGGAACAGTTCACACCTGGAACAGTTCACACCTGGAACAGTTCACACCTGACATAGTTCACACCTGGAACAGTTCACACCTGACACAGTTCACACTTGACATAGGTCACACCTGGAACAGTTCACACCTGACATAGTTCACACCTGGAACAGTTCACACCTGACATAGTTCACACCTGACATAGTTCACACCTGGAACAGTTCACACCTGACACAGTTCACACTTGACATAGTTCACACCTGGAACAGTTCACACCTGACACAGTTCACACTTGACATAGGTCACACCTGGAACAGTTCACACCTGACATAGTTCACACCTGGAACAGTTCACACCTGACATAGTTCACACCTGACATAGTTCACACCTGGAACAGTTCACACCTGACATAGTTCACACCTGGAACAGTTCACACCTGACATAGTTCACACCTGGAACAGTTCACACCTGACATAGTTCACACCTGGAACAGTTCACACCTGACATAGTTCACACCTGACATAGTTCACACCTGGAACAGTTCACACCTGACACATTTCACACTGCTGCAGCTGAAACATCAGCTCTGATGTGATCATGACAAAGAGATTAAACTCACTGAAAACTCCTCATGTGATTGGTGATATGAACTTCAGTTTGAACAGTACACAGGTGAGGAACCACACACACACACACAGAACAGTGTGTTCAATAACATCTCACAGTGAAGCAGCTGAGACAGTTTTCACCTGTTATAACCATCGAACACACTGTCGAGAACACTCTGAAATCCAACTGATCCTGTTTCTGCTCTGTGACGACACGTCATCAGATTTTATCTGACAGATCAGAACTGTCAGTTCATCACTTTTCACAGTTTGAACGTTTATGTTTTTATTTTCTTTGTGCAAAAAAAAAAGATGTGAATAAAAACAGCTGGACAGAAACACAATCTTCTTTTTCCTCCTGCAGAGAGTTTTCAGCAGCTGCTCACTTTAATTATTAACACACAGTAACACACACACACAGTAAGACAGTGAGTCCTCAGAGGGAACATGTAAAGTGCATTAACTTATTTTTAACGTATTATCTCTGAATAAAGAAGAAGCTGCTGGCAGCGGGTGGAGGGTGGGCTCATGTTAATTTACACTACATTTTGTAAAGGGCCAGTTACCTTTGTTTCACAACAGCAAGTAGACCAACTGAAAAACAGAATTTTGTGTGAACAATCCATCCAACAGTTGTTGAGATGTTTCAGCAACATGCTGCTGACAGGCTGAAGACAGAAGTTCAAACCCTGCCTGCTTTCTGACCTCCACTCAGCTGACCAATCACTGAGTCCCATGGGTATGATGTCAGAAAGTTTCAACATGTTAAGTGCTTTGAGCACAAAGTGATAACTGAGACTCAGATAAGTGTATCAATACTTTTACCAATGTTCATTTTCTAATCTTTTTGCAGCCACACAGTCGGAGGACAATCAGAGAGGCTTCAGTGAGACAATCAACGACGATGTCTGTTACTTACAGCTACAGAATTAGACGCTGTTAAAGGGATAGTGCACCCAAACATGAAAATTCAGCCATTATCTATTCACCCATATGCCGAGGGAGGCTCAGGTGAAGTTTTAGAGTCCTCACAACACTTGCAGAGATCCAAGGGGGGAGCAGCTAGCACAC
The DNA here is from genome assembly GCA_035609425.1 of Epinephelus awoara. Classification (NCBI taxonomy): domain Eukaryota; kingdom Metazoa; phylum Chordata; class Actinopteri; order Perciformes; family Serranidae; genus Epinephelus; species Epinephelus awoara. The sequence goes on from CM069301.1 coordinate 2,013,715, forward strand.
CTAATGGAGGCTGACGGCGCCCCAGATTCAAACTTCCAAGAACACAAAATTGAAACCACAAAATATCTCCATACTGCTCGTCCGTAGTGATCCAAGTGTCCTGAAGCCCCGACATAAAAAGTTGTTTAGAAAAACCTCATTTGAACTCTGTTTTTAGCCTCATTGTAGCCTGTAGCTCTGACTGCCTCTCTGTGCTCCGCACTTGCACAAGACCAGCAAAAGCATGAGCTTTGCTCACCTGTGTTCACACGTGTTTACACGTGCACCGCAGGGGGAGACAGCAGTAACCACAGTAGCTAAAAGATAATTTGCACTACGGTCTTTTAGCAAAGGACAGCCCAACATGTCTGAAGACTTTGAAATTGAGGAGGAACAGCATTTCTTTGTTGAGCTGCATTTGTTTGAGCTCGAGTATACGGACGCAGAACTCAGGCTACTGGACGAAGCAGCCGCTGCAGCTCATGAGCCTAACCCTCAGCCAGCCGCAGAATACCGGAGTCGAGCACTGGAAACCTGGTGGTGTAGTTGTTTCAAATGCAAAGCAATGCCAACGGATGAGGAAAGTCTTTGCTGCTCAGACTGGGAATTGGCGATGCCTGCACTTGAGAATCTGGACATCAGTACTGACGAGACTGCTGCTCTTCAGAGACCGTGCATCACCGATCACCCTGAGCACGTACACGTGAGTGCGGAGCACAGAGAGGCAGTCAGAGCTACAGGCTACAATGAGGCTAAAAACAGAGTTCAAATGATGTTTTTCTAAACAACTTTTTATGTCAGGGCTGCAGCACACTTGGATCACTACGGATGGGCATGTTGGAGATATTTTGTGGTTTCAATTTTGTGTTCTTGGACGTTAGTCTGGGGCGCCGTCAGCCTCCATTAGGTGTGCTAACCGCTCCCCCCGCTGATCTCCGCAAGTGATGTGAGGACTCTAAAACTTCACCTGAGCCTCCCTCGGCATATGGGTGAGTAGATAATGGCTGAATTTTCATTGTTGGGTGCACTATCCCTTTAACAGCGTCTAATTCTGTAGCTGTAAGTCACAGACATCCTCGCCCTACCTTAGATAGTTTAAGGTTGATTGTTTCACTGATGCCTCTCTGATTGTCTTTAAAGCGTGTGCTCCTGGTCTGCTGCCTTGTTGCCGACCTCGCCTGTCTCTTGGCTCTCCTGCTTCATCTGCTCCCTGGTAAACCACTCAGCCTTATGTCCCTGACCAAGAGCTCTGTTTCTGAGTAGAGGGACTACCAGTCAGTTCTACATTATGAGTTTACCTGTTCTGCTGCATGTGATTTCCTGTGCTGTGGAATACCTCGCTGTGTGGCTGCACATTCTGCCTCTGTGTCCACGCTGCAGGATCCACTCACTGCCACCACTGGCTCCTCGACTCCTCACCAATTCTGACCTACCTACTGCAGGCTCCTCAAAGGTGTGCTGGCTTCAGTCACATGTGTTCATCTAGAATCAGACCCTCTGCTCACCTGACATCGCCTCCCGTCTTCTCCGTCACGGTACCACTGCACATGTTTGAACTGTTTGCTGTTTGTGTGCATCCAGCGGAAGCCACTGACTCACCAGCTCTGCTTCGGCATGCCACATCCAGCACTTTGGACTTAACCTGTGTCTTTGAAGGTTCTGAGCCATGATACTGACTCTCACTGTTGTTTCACCTGCTCGCTCCTTCTGTGTTTGACAAGCGATATATTAAAGGTCATTACAAACTGTCTGATCTGCCTTTGATCCTGCAGCTGGGCTCCTACCACATGCGTGACATGCACATGAGCACACTGCAGAAACTACAGCTGATGATCAACCAGCACGTACATTCTGCTCTTGTCGAGAGGAAATAACTCTCCACAGCAGCAGATGGCAGTCGTCTGTAAACATCATTCAAAAAGGGAAACATGAAGAGCGCCCTGATGGTAGTTAGCCAGTTAGCACATTAACCACACAATCAGAGCATATATACCGTGCGCCAGTGAACAATAACATAAACCATCAGGAAATGTTTCTGTTAAAGAGAAAAATAATCTGTCCTGATGGAACAAGTTTGTTTTGGTGACTCCCTCTGGACTTAAACGCTTTGTTTACTCAACTCACTGATGTTTCTCTTCTTATGCGCTGAGCTGAACTGACAATCAGAGGGATTTTATTCACCAACTGGCTCCACCATCGCTGACACAGATTCAACATGCTGAATTGACCAAAAAAAAAAAAAGCCAACGGAGGTCAACAAGGGCCAACGTTGCGGAGCTTGATGTGTCAGGGCCTTCAGATGATCTGACCAGCACTTTATTAACTTCAAATTGGTTCCCTCAGGGGTCACCTGAGGTCACCAGGTATCAGCCTCTGAGTCCCTGTTCTGGTTTCTGTCTAATCTTCTGATCTCTTTGAACCAAACATGGAGTTCGTCAACCTCCTCAGTGAGAACACACTTCTGGTGAACAGATTAAATATTCAGATGACAGAGAAGATGAAGATTCATGAGGGGAGGGAGACAGGCAGTGAGACAGACCAGTTTCATGGCGTGCAGCTCCGGCTCTTAGAGATGAAATCCTCTCAGTCTTCCAGCTGCCGCAGCTTCTCACCTTTATAAAATATGGATTTGATGTCTCACAGAATGAAGCTGCTGCAGTTTGTTGTGCTGCTCTGAAAACAGTTTCTTTCTGTCATGGTGGACTTCAAACTGACTGAAGACTCAGTCATCAGGTCAGTCGGTCCTCCAGTAACTCGTTAGGTCAGCTCCATCTGATGGACAGGTTATTCAGCGTCCTCGTGTTGGACAGAAAAGAGGAGTAAAGGAGCACATCTATGACAAACTACAACAGGAGGTCAACTACACCACTGATTAGACGCTTAAGCCTTGTCTCAAACGAGCAGTCCAGTCCAGTCCAGTTCAGTTCAGTTCAGTTTGGTATTCATTAGAAAGGTTATTTTTCCATTTCCATTGTGAAAAGTTGTGGATGTACAGACAGAAAGTCTCCATTTTTCATCACCCCTCTGTTGGGGTACCTAGTCAACCTAGTCTCACTCCAAATTCGTCAAGCACCAGCACTTGGGCAGTGACTTCCAGTGTCAGACACTGACAAAAAAAAGCTGTACTTTAATGTCGACATGATATCTGCCAGCCGCTGTTATTGTGTAATGGTACCCAGTGGCATCATGGGAAATGTGGCAGGACAACAGTGTAAGTTAAGGGGGTGGATGGGTCCAACAACCCCGGACTCTAACCCAGGACGCTGGTGTTCACTTCCTGTAAGATTGTAAAGCCAACCCTGTTCTTTTTTCCTAAACCAAACCACCTCTTGTTACCTAAACTCAGCCACATGTGTATGTTAGCCAAATGTAACCACATGCGTTTGGCCAGCTGATTTGGCCCAATGCTGGGGCGTCATTCATGCCGAGTCTCAGCTGACTTGGACAACATGACGTGGCCTAGCTTATTTCATCCCGCATGCTGAGTTCAGGCCAACGCTGGGCCAGGTCATTTTTGATAACGGCCCAGTAATGGCAGTGTCTGCAGTTGGAATTGGGCCAGCCCATTTTGCCAGATTCTGGGGTGTCATTTATGCCAAGTCTCAGCCGAGTTGGGCAACTGGATGTGGCCCAGCTAATTTAATCTGGCATGCTGAGTTTGGGCTAATGCAGGGCCAGGTCATTTTGGCTACCTGGGAACCTCCACGAGACCTTGAAGAATCAACCTAGACAGACCCGCTGCCTGGAGCCTTCAACATCTCATGCTGAATCTCATACAAACCTGGTGCCTTGTTACCGCAGAGCCTCATACTAATTCAGAATCCTCTGACAGGGATAAAGGTAAGGCTTTCCACAAGACTTCCAGATCTACTCCTTCCACAGAGGATGCATTAGTCAGGTTTAGGAGTTCCTAAAAGAGCTATTTCCCCAGTTAGCCCCAATCATCAGTTCTCCTCCCTGCTCCCTACAGCCTGGGGAATGATGGAGGCAGGACTTTCAACTAAAACCTTGACACCAACAAAAGTCCTTGCCCCTGAACTCCTACATCACTTTGGCAACCACAGAAGCTGCAATCCATCTGGCCTACAAATGCTGCTTCAGGAGTCCTCTGGGCCAATCAGCCTGAAAAGACTTCCTCAGCTTCTTGGCCTCCTTCACCGCCAGCTTTCACCAGCAGGTTCTGAAGAGCTTTCACAACATGTAACCACAACTGTGTGAATGCAGGTCCCCAGCCTTCCTTAAGGTGCAAGAGACAGTCCTCTGGATTGAGTTTAAGGCCTCAGTCAGATGTTTCCCTTCGAACAAAGAACCATCTGGTTCTCTGGATACAGCAGTTCCAGCAAAGAGTCCAGACCTGGTTCTGTGTGTAGAGCCAAGTCCAACTAAATTGTGATGGAAAATATGGTATTTGAACTTATTTTTGTCTTTAGCGTGTAGCGTGTGTTTATATAAGGACACTTGCTATGATGCATGATGTATATTGCTCAGTTTACCCCTACTGTGACAGCAGTGAGAAATACTACAACAGAGGCCTGATGGGAATAGGGTTAAAGGGAGGTTCCCACCACAAGTGTCCTTGCTAGCCTCAAGAGATGTTGTGTCTTAGGGATGTCAAACCACCTGAGCGCCATATATTTTGACTTTTGTGTTATGGGAATTATACAGATAGCACTCACTCATTATGGGAATTGTAAGGATAGCAGGGTGAGAGAACACTGGCCCTCACTCACACTGCCGGTTCATGCGGTTGTATCTGTGTGTGAGTCCATTCATGAATGCTTAATAAAACTCAAGAAAGACAGACGACGTATGAAGACTTTTTCTTGAACCTGTTCATTTACTGTAATTTCGCCACCACAATATCTAGTTGGTATGAGTCCACCTTCTGCAGTAACTCTGGCTGCCAGATGCTCACAGACGAGGTCCAGTCTGTCTTCCAGGTGAGGTGCTGCAGATCTGATGTTGTAATGTTGCTGTGATGGAGATTTATATTATCAGTGTGTGTTCTTACCGTTGAAGTTGACAGCTCTGATGTAGTCGAGAAACAGGCGTCCTTCTACGGGGTCCATGTTGCTGCAGACTCCAGGGCTGCTGGGACACAGATCCAGGTGCATGCTGTGTAGAGCATAAGCGACGGCGTAAACTGCATCGATCACAAACTGAACCTTCCCCTCCTGCTCGTAGGACGAGTCCCGGCCAATCCTCTCCTCACCTGCAGGGACAGACACATGGTCACATGACATGGGGGGCTGTTTGTGTTGATTGAAAGGTGTTTCACCACCAGGTAGGTCCCACCCCCCTCAGGTGTGCGTACCTGTACATTTCTTCTTGTCAGGGTCCAGTTTGATCCCAGGTCGGGTCAGTTTACACCTGAAGTCGTCCTCCCAGAACTCATTGAACCAGATGTTCCTGCGGTTGTTCTCCAGGGAACGAGACATGAAGTACTGATCGAAGCCTGCTCAACACACACACACACACACACACACACACACACACACACACACACACACACACACAAATGTTATGTAACTTATATTAAGTTATGCATGCTATGTTTGTTATGTCATGTCATGTCATGTCATGTTATGTATGTTATGTTATCTTATGTCCGGTTATGTCATATCATGCCATGTATGTCATGTATGTTATGCCATGTTAATGTCATGTCATGTGACAGATGTTATGTTATATCACGTTATGTTGTTATGTACGTTATGTTATCTTATGTCATGTCATATCATGTCATGTATGTTATGCCATGTCAATGTCATGTCATGTCACGTATGTTATGTTATATGTTTTGTATGTTGTTATGTTTTGTATGGTATGCCATGTGTTATGTCATGTCATGTCATGTATGTTATGTATGTTATGCCATGTCTTGGCATGTTACATATGTTATGTTATGTCATGTCATGTCATGTATGTTATGTATGTTATGCCATGTCTTGGCATGTTGCATATGTCATGTTATGTTATGTTATGTTATGTCATGATATGTTATGTTACGTTATGTCATGTCATGTTATGTTTTGTATGTTGTTATGTAAGTGTGATGGTAATGGTTTTTATTTTTACCGTCTATTGAAACCCGTTTGGGCAGAATGGTCACGGCGCCCTCAGCGACGTCCTCCAGCTCTGCGATTGGTGAGCTCTTTGCTCCCCAGCTGTCCGACCCCACAAACAGGAAGTGACCGGTCATATTAGCACGCTTTGCCGCCTCGAGGACACGCCTACCAGGAGGAGAGGGGAGTGGTCAGAGTGGAGTCATGTGACCACAATTTGTGAACGTGATTGGTTTGTTTTGTTGTTGTTTATATGAACTGATGTTGTTTGTGATTTTACTTGATATCATCCTCATTGGCGAAGATGATCACTCCTCTGGCGTTACTCGTCTCCATCAGACGTCTGATGATCTTGTCAAATTCTCCGGGTGTTGGCTCACGAGGAATCTTTACCGACTGAGCAATACACACCCCACCTGACAGACAGACAGACAGGTACACAGAGAGACAGACAGAGTCAGCGTGAGGGAGGGAGACCGTGTAATGTTCGCCATCTTTTCCAGCTGTTGTGATTTTTTGATGGTGTCTGATCTCAGATGCACTCTAGGAGTGGAAAGGGATTTAAGTGTAATGAACATTTGCCTGATAACAACATACCACCTGCCATCTGTTGTAAATTTTAAATTCTACCTAAAACCTAGAGTTGACATTTTAAAACTTTAAATCAGTTCTGAATGTTTTCAGGAGGCTGACGTGACACTAACAGAATTACAAATGTTGTTTACTTCCAAACTTTACATTTCCAGAAAAAAAGCATACTTTTTTACATTATTACAAAAGGTATTACATCATCTGTAAAAATGTTATTACGATATCAGTGAGGACATTTTACTTAATTATTGGTAGAGTTATAGCATTATTGGGTTTTATTACATGTTTAATGAGGTTGAATGTAAATTTGATGACATTTTCAGACATGGTTACATTTTGGGGCGCCGTAGTGTATGAACTGTTTCCTGTGGGAGGTGTGACAGAAGCTTTGTGGATAAAAGCAGAAAGACTGAGTGAATAAATGATGATGAACATGAGGAGCTGAAGACATGATGAGGAGACTGTACCCTTCCTCACATAAAGACATGAAACAGACTGAAATGTGACGCCCAAGCTCCCTATTTTCCAGGAAATCCAACGTTCAACTTTTGGAATACAGCAACGTGCACCACATGTCATGTGATGAGGAACAACCAATCACAGCCTTTGTTCTGTAAATATCAGTCTGAGGTAAATATTGAAGAGAGGTTGATCATTTTAGTGCAGAGCTTTAGAAAGATTTACATCTGTCCCACAGACAATATTTTGATTATTATATATGATTATTATTTTCAATCATGATTAATCGCTGAATTCCAGTATTTTGCATTTCAGAAGTTCAGTTTTGAAGTCATTCACTGACGTCCAGTGATCTGTGGTTAATGTGACAGCATTTGCACTTTTCAGGAGTTCCAGTTTACTGTCTTTCTCTGATACGTAAAGGTCCTGTATGTGTCAAACTATTGTTCCTCCCAACGATACGACATATGACTGGTCACAATATGTCGACCTGAGGATGTCCCCTTTATATATAATGTACTTGTGCAGTGGTGTGTCTGTGTCAGTCTGCAGTTACACCCTCAAAATAGTAGTCGGCGGTGGGGTTTCTGTGAAGTATTGTAAAGATTAGTTGATTCAAAACACACATTAAAGACACATAATAATTTCACAAGTACACAAATCAGCTTCACTATAACTCGCAGCATTCACAGACAAACATTTGTCTTTATCTGGACACATTTTTCCCCACAAACATTATTAGCACAAGCCTATGGCATTTTACATTGTACAAATTAGCCTAGCAGCTAGCAGAGAATCACACATAGGACTTAGTTTCATCCACAGGTCTGTGACGTTTTGTTCACTCCAAGATGGTGCTGTGCTGCGTTCAACAATGCAATTTCCTGCTGACATAAGTCTGACCAGCTGCACCTATTTGGACCTTAATTGCAACACAAAGCATTAATGCTGACAGCCCTACTTAAAAAAACAACGTCTGGAAGATGATCAGCTCTGAGGGTTTCTGGTAAGTAGGTTAGGTTCACTTAGCAACACCAGGCTCAACCTGCCTCCTCGCCCTTTAAATTTGGCACAAAAAATGACGCAGCATGTGAATGAGCACTTGTGTAGATGAGGAGCATAAACCATGTCCAAGTTTGGGAGCACACTTTCCACGACCTTCTGGTTCTGATGATCACACACTGTCACAACTCATACATGTTAAGATAAGAGGGGCTGCTGTTGTCATACCACAGAAGCTAAATATTTAGCCTAACTCCTGAACAACGTTTGGTGGTTCATCCTAGAACTCCAGAGAGGTAACACCTATTTTTTTCAAAACCCTCGAGCCTATTTACAACAGAACATTTGGCACATCGGGAAGAAGAGAAGAATAAAGCATAAGAACAGAAGAAAGTAGAAGAAAGTAGAACCCTGACGTACCAGCCTCTCTGGAGATCTGCATGAAGGCGTCGACTCCGCTCTCTCCGTAGTTTCCCTCAGAGGCCAGCGTGGAGACGTAGTTCCAGCCCAGAGCTTTGACGATGTCCAGCATGGCCTGAGCCTGGTACGAGTCCGGAGGAACCACCCGAGAGAAGAAGTCGTACCGGTTATTATCGCTGAGCTCCGGAGCCGTCGATGCGTAGCTCACCTGAGGGATCTAACACACGGACCAATAATCAGTAATCAGTATTTATTATCACACTGGTTATTTCAGGTGGTAAATGTTCATCTTAGTTAACGTTATCTGGCTAATGATGGAGGACGTCAAACAAAATATCTCCTATCGTTACCTGAACTTTAGTGTCTCTGAAAGACTGATGGAACAGAGGAGGATGGCACTGACGACACCCACTGTGGTTGTTGTCATCTTCCTCCACCATAATGTCAACTAAACGACGATGGTTGGATTATGTGGACGGCTCAGTTAACAGCACACACGAAAATTTGACATATGCCAAAGGTAAGACTCAAAATGTATTATTTATAACTAAAGGTTTGGTACACTGGCTAGCTGTAACCATGGTAACAACAGAGTGACAGGGACAAACTCAGTGTTTCAGTAACATTACATTCCCTTCATCAGGCTAGACTGAGTTTGGCAACTACTCTCTCGGGCTCGGATGCGATTTGTTACTACTGTATTGGCTGGATTTGTTTATTACATTTTCAGGCTTAGGCTAGGGTCAGGTCTGGTTACTTTTGTCTTGGGCCCGGGTCCAGTTTGGTTTCTACTGTATCAGTCAGATTCAGTCGCTACTCTTTCAGGCTCAGTCTTGGAGTTGGTTACTACTCTCTCAAGCTCAGGCTAGGGTAGGATTTGGTTACTACTGTCTTTGGCTCAGGTCAGAGTTGGTTACTACTGCCTCAACATTAAGTTAAGGGTGAAGGGGGGAGAGAAAGAGAGGTAATGACATGCAGCAAAGGGCCACAGGCTGGAGTCGAACCCAGGCCGCTGCAGCCTTGCACATGGGGCGCCTGCTCTATCCACCAAGCCACCGATGCCCCAACTACTGCCTCAACCTTGGGCCAGGGTTGGGTTTGGTTACTACTGTCTCTGGCTTGGATCGGGGTTGGTTACTATTGTCTTGGGCTCAGGTTGGGTTCGATTTCTCGGTATCGTTCGGAATCTGTAACTACTCTCTTGGGCTCTCTCGGGATCATGAGCTCACTTTCCTAACAGTTCATGACACACACAGTTAGGGCTGGATCAGGCTTACCTTGGACCAGCCCCTAGTTAGGCGGATGTAGGCCTACGATGCCTCTCAAAGTCAAGGAAGGATCCTTACACGGCTGAATTTTAAGGTGGTTTTGTCATCTAATCTGTTCCAATGTCAAGGACCCTTCTGCCGAGGAACGATTCTACTGAATTATCAAGGGTGCATGTATGTGTGCTCAGTGGGCATGGAGTACCCACAATTCTTCCTGTATGATTTGCCGGAATTAAAGGTGTCCTCTTCACCAGCCAGCCTGCTCCAATGTGTGTTCACTGAATGCTAGGAAAGAGTCTTCTCGAGCCTCTGTAGGAGAACCTGTCCTACCGAGGAAGCATCCTTTACTTTAAGGAGCACTGCTAGTCTGCCCGAAGACTTCCTGTGATACACTGAGCTCCTCTCTCCATCTGTACACAGTCACGTCTCATTAATGCATGTTACTGACTCCGCCTCCTCCCCTGAGCTTTTGTGCTCCCACACCTCACAGTTTCTTTGATTGTGATTGTGCCTGCTGTCGTGATCCTACTTGATGCTGACTGCTGCTATTACTAGTATTATATTCACTATTCTAATTATTATTAGTTATATCGCTATTATAAGTACAGTTGTTACCGTGCTTCTCTCTGTTGAATCAGAGTTTGATGATGTAGAACCTGCTCTGAATAAAAAAAACGTCTCGAGATAACTTTTGTTATGATTTGGTGCTTTATTAATAAAAACTGACTTTAACCTGTGTTACAGTCACAGATCTGATGTCATAAATCATGTGACTGCTTTGAACTGAACTGAGATCTTCCTGCTCCTTCACTCAAAACTCAGGGTCAAATTAAACACATGCATACCTCTGGTCAAACTGGGAACACTGGTGGACTTAAACAGAGCAGAGCTACACACACACACACACAAACACACACACACACACACACACACACACACACACACACACACACACACACACACACACACACACACACACACACACACACACAGAGGATTAGTGTTGTGTAACAGCAGCTGAATGTGTGTCAAAGAACAATCACATTAACACAAAACAGTGAGTCTGTGTGTGTGTGTGTGTGTGTGTGTGTGTGTGTGTGTGTGTGCAGATTAATGAAGGACTTTACATTAACAAGCTCCTAAAAGCAGACCTCGTTATGACAGTCATCATCATCATCATCATCATCATCATCATCATCGGACGCTTCAATGGAGCTCGATCTCTGTGTTCAGGTCAGTTTGTCGTTTTCACAGAAACACATGAAGCTGAAGTCAGAAACCTCTCTGACATCACAGCCGGCTCACACTGTGATTGGTCGGGTGTGTAGAGGTGAGCAAGTGGGCGGGGTTTGAATTTCTCCCTCAGATATGTCTCTGTCACTTTTCATATGAACAGGTTGACACTGGGAATGGAAACACTGAACATGTGACAACTTGTCTCCATATTTAAGACCTTTGCACACTGAGTCTGATGCATTTTTTTTATTCTATGTGTTGCAAAAATTCGCAGTAAGGGACAAAAATGAAAATACACATTTCCTCTCCTGCTTCTGTCCACTGGAGTTATTTATCTGTCACCACTCTCTGTCCCTATGTCTTGCAATTTGGCACCGCAGCTGCTGTCCTAGTGTAACAGAGTTTGTATTGCATGTAATTCTACTTCCTGTTATTGCTATAATGTGTAAGACATGCAATATGTAGTTATGTGGTTATACCGGGGTAATTGGCTCAAGGGCGCCCTCTCTCAGAGGTAACAGGTAAATGCCACTGCAGGCGTTAAAACATTTCCACTTAATGAGAGACGTGTCTGAGGTGAGTTGTTGATCATAGCACTGTGTGCAAATATTGTGTATTAATGTCTGTAAGTTCACCATATGAACATATATTCACTGTGTGTTATGGAAATGTAACTGGGTTGAGTGGGTTAATTAATGCACTTTGTGAAACAGCTAGCTTTTATGCTAAAATAACGTGCTGTTCTTTTGTAGCGTGCTGTGTGTGACGTGCCTGTGTTGAGCCTACGGCATGATTGACCAGTACATATCCTGTTCCTGTTCAGAGAATAAAGGGCGGTATAAAAGGGACGACGAGCCTCCTCATTATTGAATACACAACACAGATTCCGAGGGTTGCTTACCAGCAGTTACAGTGAGGCATAACTGAGTTCGGTTACACTAGGTCCTCTTTTAATCTGTATTTACATGCTTCTTTTGGGCAGATTAATATTCAGTCAAGAACTCATCTTCCATTGTTATGCCAATGACACTCACCTATGTCTATAAAACCAAGATTCCCCAAACAGGCTGGGGGTTGACATGCAGCAAAGGGCCGAACCCCCGAACCCCCGGCTGCTGCAGCGAAGACACAGCCTTTGTACATGGGACGTCTGCTCCACTAGGTGAGCAGTGGACACCTCTCTAAGGAGTCATCTTTAGCCCCGTTTCCACCGAACAGTATGTTACGGTTCAGTTCGGTTTGGAACGCATTGTTTCTGTCTCCACAGTGTAAAGTTGTGGATGGTCCCAACAGCAGCGTCCTTAGCGTCCCCATGTTTGGTCCCCCCTCTGTTGGGGTACCTAGCACACAGATCTGGTACTAAAAGGTGGAGCTAGAAACCCTGCAGTCTGATTGGTCAGTAGAGGACGGTCACTCTGGTTTTATGTAACCTCTGTTCATACATCAGTAAACTACAACTATAAAATGAAAGAGAAAAAATAACTTCATTCACTGGGCCGACTGCCGGCAACTTTTAAGGTGGAACGTTAACTTGTAATGTTACTCAATGCATGAGTTGATGACGTGAATCCATCAGCACACCTTAAATTTCACTGTGACAACTTTGAGCATCACTTTAGTTTTTATATGACACACACTTTTAGTAATGACTTTAAAAATATAGATTAATTTGGAGCGGATTATGTGAAGGTCATATATTCTAATCCTCACTTCCTGTGGGCTACAGCAACACTAAACCCCTGAGCTTGCCTGAGAAGGACTAAATGCACAAAGCTGCTGTTTTTAAATATCCCATGGAGAGAGACTCTCACTGCAGCCTGTTCTATTTTGTTGTGAAAATGTGGGCGTGCAGCCTCGTTCTGTGGACGATAAACCAGGTGCAGACTTCCATCTGTGTCACCGCTGATGAGGAAATACAGCGAGTGCTGGACGGAGCAGTGAGTGACAACAACCCCGCCCACATTTAAGAGGACTGTCTGAACACACCGAGGGTCTAGGTACCATGTCTGAAGGCTCACTGCTGGTTCCAAAGGTGCTGGACTGAAAGGGTTTGGTGGAGACGGAGCTTTTGATTTCAATTTACCTTTGACCAATCATGTCAGTAGTGTCATTTTTATTCTTCACTGACTAAAAAAAGTTATTTTATTTGACCTATAATTGACTACTACTGAAATTCACTCTTTACCTGCATAAACACTAAAGCAGGCTCATGCCTGCCCCCAAATTGCAGCGAGACCCATTTTAAATAGACCCTAAATAGACGAGGAGATGTATCACTTTGTATAATTTGTGAAGCACTTTGAAACAGTGTTTTGAAAGGTGCTATATAAATAAAGTTATTATCATTATTAATGCTGTCAAAATGACGTGTTAATTTCAATTAATTAATCACACTGAAAATAACAGCGGCACAGTTGCAGCGGTTAGTACTTAGTTTGCATGTGTCAGCGTGGGTTTCCTCCCACAGTCCAAAGACATGCAGGTTAATTGGTGATGTCCAGGGTGAACCCCGCCTCTCGCCCAATGTCACCTGGGATAGGCTCCACCCCTTCTGCAACCCCCAACAGGATAAGCAATGGATAAACAAATGATAAAATTAATTAATTAAAAATAATGTATTAAAAATTAGCACAGATTAATGCTTCCCCTGGTGCCCTTTGACCCCGTGTGTCATTGAAGGCCACAGTGTCTTTGTCACACGATGGAGGCAGATGAGACGATGCGATGGAACATTTACATTTTACAAAATCACCCAGATGGAGCTGTTGATAGGAGCACCATTCTCTGCAGGTTCTGCAAGAAGGAATTTTCAAACCATTGGAAAAGGACAGAGGTGTCGTATCTGGCACAGATCGTAAAGATCTTTGAGGCAAAATTATAATGAATCATATTTGGCTATATTGATCAAACTGACTCAGCTAAACTCGGTCTGCTTCCAACGAGACACACCTGTTTCTGTTCCAGCTGAGATTTCAGATCACCAGAAAACAGGAACATCTCTCAGATCCATATCTGCATCCGCTACAATAACTGATGGAAAGAGGAACAATCCATAATAATAATGGTAAAATATTCCCATGATGCACCTCTGTGGCCAAGTGTTTCTGCTGTTTCAGTTATAATAATCTGCTGAAACACACACACACACACACACACACACGCACGCACACATGCATGCACGCACACACACACACACACACACACACACACACACACACACACACACACACACACACACACACACACACACACACACACACACACAAGCACACACACGCAGTCATTAAAGGCTGTCATTAGAGACGGTCAGTCATCCAGACACTAACTGTCTGTTTAAAACATTAATCCACAAACCAGACTACTTCATCCACCCTCTGTCTGTCTGTCTGTTCACCTGTCTCTCTGTCCATCTGTCTGTCCCTCCATACTTCGCTGCTAACCAACCAGCATGTGGAAATGTTGACATGTTGCACTGTTCACTTTTGTCCTCTGCCCCGGTTCAGACTGTCAGCCGGAGGCCGACTCCAGTTCTGCCTGAGAGGCTGAATTTAGGACATTAATCCCCCACAAACAGAGACAACTAACATACATGACGACACATTGTTCTGTTTGAAGAGTTCAGATCCTCCAGGGACCACATCAGACCAGAAACCTGAGCTCTGCTGTGAAAACAATAAACAGCAGAAGCTTCAACCCGCTGGATTTTCTGTTCCACTCCAACCTTTTATATCGTCATACATCAGATGGATCGATGGATGATGGAAGTGTATTACCTGTATGTATATAAACCATGTTACCTGTAAACTACCAGGTGTTTTACCTGTTAACTACCAGGTGTATTGACTACATGTTGTATGTTATCAGGTGTATTACCTGTGTGTTACTTGTATATCATTTACCTCAAACAGTCGCAGGATGTTGGCCACCATGATGGACACGGAGCTGGCCGACGCTCCGATCACTCCCACCACCCTCTCTGGTTTACGGATGATGGGCGGCTCTCCGTTGGAGCAGCGGATGTCGGACGTGTCTTTCTGGATCAGTGCCTGGACAAAGGTGAGCGACTGCTCCAAAGCGTAGGTGTCTCTGGAGCAGGTGTCGAGGATGCGGGCCCCCAGGGTGATGTTGGGCAGAAGGTCAGGGTCGCTGTTGATCTGGTCCAGAGCGTACAACATGGCCTCCATACGGTGGATCCCCTTCTCCTTCTTCAGCTCTCCACAGGGCAGACCGTGGGGGCCGCGGGCGTGGATGGGGAACAGCCCACCCAGAGTGATGTCACCAGGTATCTTTATGGAGTGGGGGTGGAAGTGCTGGTGGGAGGCGCTCACCTGTACCACCTGTCCACCAATCCAGAGCCAGAGAGACAGCAGGAGGCGGGGCCATAGTGAGGACTGATGAGGTGCCCACCCGGTCCAGAAGAAGATGTGATGATGACAGTGGTGGAGGTGGAGGGAGGAGGATGTGGGGCCTGATGATGTCATACTGAGGTGACGTTCAGGGGAGACTGTGCATCCTGCTGCTTACACCTGAGGAGACATCCATCCATCCATCCATCCATCATCCATCCATCCATTCATCCATCCATCCATCCATCATCCATCCATCCATCCATCCATCCATCCATCCATCCATCCATCCATCCATTCATCCATCCATCCATCCATCCATTCATCCATCCATCCATCAGTTAAAAGGCTCTAAATTTTTTTTACCAAAAGACATATCAATGCATTTCCAGCAAATATTGAAATAATAAAGAGTCTAAATGAAACATGTGCAGTGTCACATGTTTAGTGTAAACTGTCACATGACGAGAGCTGTTTACTTCCTGGTTGTACCATGAGATGAGGATCAAAGCTCCCAAACAAAAGGTTAGCAGAGTGTTAACATCAAGACAGGAAAGAGATTTTTGGTACACATTATCTTAAAGGTGTCTGGTGTTGATATGTGCGTGTGCAATTACTCGGCTTTGCTACACAATACATTAGGCTGAGTTTATACTTCTGCTTTGAATTGACGCCATAGCCTGATGTGCACCTCCCCAGAAATGTAACTACACGTCATTCACAGACCTCCTGTCTATTTCTGCAAGCCAAAACCATTTCCCTCAGTGGAAACGAAAAGATGGGTGCTGGATCAAAAATGAGGAAGATCCGCACACCGAGGAGCTCCCGTTAACAAGGAATTTTATTTGCGTTGCGTGACGTTTCGAGTAGAAGCTCTAGGCCCGTTTCCACCAAAGTAGTTCCTGGTACTTTTTGGGGACAGGAACTACTACAGGAACGTCCTCTCGCTCGGCCCTCTCAACTGCGTGTGTCTCCACTGAGAGAGCAGAGTAGGAGTAAGGTTCCTGTGAAGTTACCAGGCTCTGGATGTGACGTAATCGTTACGCGACCATTTTGACCAGAGCAACGTAGCGGCGTAGGGACGCTGTTAGCGGTGTCTGTAATAACTCACTAAACTCACAAAGTGGTCCGTGAAAAAAATATTTTTTCCAGCGGATGTCTTAGTTACAACATGATTGAGCTAACTGGAGTAGTTTCATGTCGTATCCGACAACAGGAGGCTTTTAACAAATGACGTCCTGATGTTAGCCGCTGCTGCTGTTAGCTGTCCCTGTCAGCTGCAGCTACTGATGCTTTCTAGACATCGTGATTTCCCAAACTGAATAAATACCACACATAGCAACACAAAACTGCTTTGCTAGCTCAATCATGTTGTAACTAAGATATCCGCCGGAAAAAATATGTTTTTCACAGACCGGTTATTGAGTTTGTTTACATGGCGGTGGAAGCTATGAACGAGCTAATCCTCGTCTGCTGAGTTTTAAAAATGCCGGCTATTTTGTTGCTTTCTGTTAACGTCACATCCCGCCTTGAGTAAATCCAATCAGCGTCAAGTAACCCCCAAGCCCCACCCAGGAGTCTTTAGGGCCGTTCTGAGTACCTGCCCCGAAGCAGGGACTTGTTTAGCCTCTGTAAAAGTTCCGGAACTCTGCCCTTCAGGCTGGTTCCTGCGGTGGAGACACGCACCAACGGGCCCGTAAATCTACCCCGAAGTTCCTGCAGTGGAAACGGGCCTTCTTTCTCAAACTGCTGTGCTGCCTCAGTGGAAACGAAGCTTGTATTTACTTTAATTTCACAGATAAGAAACAATTAATTGTGAAGAAAATAAAGCCTCCACAAAATATAATTTTAAGTCTTGTGTGTGATTTATCCTGGCTTCATATGAGCAGAGGAAATCTGTGCTCATCGCCAGGCTAATTTATACAATGTAAAATGCCATAGGCTTGTGCTAATAACGTTAGCATGTTGTATTTGTGGGGAAAATGTGTCCAGATAAAGACAAGTGTTTGTGTGTGAATGCTGCGAGTTATAGTGAAGCTGATTTGTGCCATGTTTAATGTGTGTTTGATGTGTGTTTGATGTGTGTTTGATGTGTGTTTAACGTGTGTTTGACGTGTGTTTGACGTGTGTTTGACGTGTGTTTGACGTGTGTTTGATGTGTGTTTGATGTGTGTTTGATGTGTGTTTAATGTGTGTTTGATGTGTGTTTAATGTGTGTTTAATGTGTGTTTAATGTGTGTTTGATGTGTGTTTGATGTGTGTTTAATGTGTGTTTAATGTGTGTTTGATGTGTGTTTAATGTGTGTTTAATGTGTGTTTGATGTGTGTTTGATGTGTGTTTAATGTGTGTTTAATGTGTGTTTGATGTGTGTTTGATGTGTGTTTGATGTGTGTTTAATGTGTGTTTAATGTGTGTTTGATGTGTGTTTAATGTGTGTTTAATGTGTGTTTGATGTGTGTTTGATGTGTGTTTAATGTGTGTTTAATGTGTGTTTGATGTGTTTAACGTGTGTTTTAAATCAACTAAACGTTACAGCTCTTCACAGCTGCCAACTAGTGTTCTGGAGGTGTAACTGCAGAGTGACACAGACACACCACCGCACAAGTATAAATGCTCACAACCGCTCCCGCTCAAGGAGCAGGAAAGTCCATATAAGGAGGGCAGGAGTGGTGGATGGGTCCAACAAACCCTGGACTTTCACCCAGGAGCCGAGTGTTTCCTTCCCGAATGCCAAACCAAGATGTTTTATTCTAAGGCTTTTGTTGATGTCCTGGTGTTGGTAGTGCGTCCTGGAGCGTCAACAGCAGACGCAGAATGCAGCACGTCATATATTAACATAAAAGGCCACTGACAAAGTGGTGATATATGTATGTAGAAGGGTTTTTCATATGTAAAGTAGTCTGAATATGATAGAGCACTCAAGTGGTAAAGCTGTGGAACTGCCAGTGACAGAGTTTCAAATGTGTTAATAACTGTGGTGGGATAGATCAGTATTTTGATGACTGCGGAGGAGATTACGAGATCACTATTGTGACCAATCATAAAACACCTTTTCACCTGTTCCATGAACATTTTAAAGAATAATAACCGATTATGTCAAAAGAGTCATCAGTGACAGATGATTTGGACAGTTTTATGTCTGGGGAAAAAATTGGGATTAAAAGGGTTAATTAAAACTTGTCATGTTCATATATTAAACACAAAAATACTGAAAACTGTTTCTTTCACCAAACTGTGAATCATGTTTCATTACCTATACACAAAATGCATTTTCCAATATCCACGAACTCTTTCCTCGTTCATAAACACTGTATCTGCAGCACAGTTTCTAAAATGCTGACACGCTGTTTTAGAAACTGTTGGAGACACTTTGAAGACAGAGTGACGGCGACTTGTGTTCAGTTTGTGTGTGAGCGGTTTTTAAAGCGTACGAACCATCTGAAGGGACAAATGCGTTCAAATGAGAAAACTGTAATCTCATCATCACACTGTAAAAACCACAGAGCAGGTGAACACTGAGGCTCAGCACAGAAGACGCTGCCCAGTGTTTCACATATACTCATTATTACACTGAAGGAACGACAGGGTCACATCTCAGTTATGTTATATATGATTCATGTTACACACTGAAGCTAAAAACAGGACACCTTGGTGGGAGTCCAGTTTGGAATGATTAATATTCAATTTATTGCAAAAGAAAATATGCTGGGATTTTTAATATATTTCAATATGTGTCCTGCAGAAGTGCACAGAGTTTACCGTCACTCTGTCTTGAATTTTTTTAAGGGTTTTTAAAGCGTTACCATTAAAACTGTGCTGCAGATACAGTGTGTTTTACACAGTGTGTTTTACACAGTGCTTTACAGGAGGTGGAGGACGAACGAGAGAAGAGTTCATGGATTTTGTGGGAAAGTAATTTAATATGATTCACAGTTTGGTCGACTTCTGCTTCTTTGACTGTGTCAACTGTTTTGATGAATGCATGTTAGTTGTAATAATAATAACAATACTACTACTACTACTACTAATAATAATAATGATAATAATAATAATAATGATAATAGTAATAAAACACTGTGAAATATAAATCAGTAAGAGCTGAATGATTATTGAAAAGTTACATTTTCTCTAACTAGCTGTTATTTTCTGTCACAGCCGCTCTCTGTAAAGTCACAGTGAATCAGAGGTGTTTTTAAATTTTAAATTATTATTTCTGAACAAACCATGAAAAATAATCTAGAAAATATAGAAACATGAGGAGAATCAGTAAAAGAACAACATACACAATGTCATAATAATGTAATACATAACAAGTAATAAAAATATATTTAACATTAATACTTATATATGTATTTTGAATATACATATCAAAAATAAAGACATAGATTTATTATATATTAAATATATGTTTATTGTCTCTCTGTGTGTATGTATTTGTTTATTTATTTATTTATTTATATATATTTATATATATATTTTCAATAAATACGTATTTATATTAATCGTTGTGATATATAATAAGTAATATCAGTATATAATATTAATATGTACATATATTTATTAAACATATATTTATCATATATTTAATATTTGTTGTGTTTTTGTTTCTATTTATTTACTTCTTCATATATATTAAATTTAAAAAATGAATATATATCTATTATTCATTGATCTAATAAATAAGAAATATAGTAGTTTTATTACTGATTGATCTGCAGATTGATCGATGAATTTTTTGGTTTGTAAAACATCTTTTAGAATACAATAATGTCCAAAGTGACGTTTTTAAATGTCTTCAGTTTACTGTGATGTAAAACTCAATCGATGATTAAGACGTCTAAAATCAGCTGTTAATTGATTTTCTGTTAATCAATAATCAATTAAACTCTGACACAACAGAGGATGGAAATGTGTAGGAATGACTGATATTAAATCTAAAATCAGCTGTGGATTGATTTCCTGTTGATCTGTAATAAATCAAAACTGACACAGAGTCCAGCTCAGTGAATATCGGATCGATATAATCAATAAACTCATCAGTTTGTTTAAATTACTCAGTGTGTTGTTGTTGTTTTAATTAAAAATGACGTCACATCAGCAATTAAATTTGGATCAGTGTGTGACCTCAGTCCAGTTTGAAGTCACTGGTTTCAAACAGCAGCTGAATATAAACCAGTTCAGTTGTGTGTGAAACTCACCGGAGCGGAGTCCCGTCTCCTCCCGGTCCGAGCTCACTCCTGAACCCGCTCAGCTCCTCGCGGCCGCCGGTCTGCTCCGGTCAAACGCTCCGCTGCTGCTCCCGGGGAAAGTTTGGGTTCACCTCCTGCTGCTCCTCCGGTCAGAAGAGGACTGAGGACCTGTCTGTCTGGCTGTCTGTCTGTCGGTGTGTCTAATTAAGACATGCACATGGACATGTTGCTGCGTGTGTGTGTGTGTGTGTGTGTGTGTGTGTGTGTGATCTCAGAGTAAGCAATCCGACAGTGACCTCTGCTGGTGACTGTGAGTCATGACTGTTCACCTGTTCAGATGTCAGACAGGTGTTCAGTGTTTACATCCTCATGTGTAAACTCACTTTGATCTTCACACACACACACACACACACACACACACACACACACACACACACACACACACACACACACACACACACACACAGCTCTCTCAGAGCTGAACTTTAATAACCACATTAATATGATGTTTATCTGCAGATGACTTGGCGTGTCTCTACAGGTCTGGGACAGGTCTCTGCAGGTCTGGGACAGGTCTCTACAAGTCTGGGACAGGTCTCTGCAGGTCTGGGACAGGTCTCTACAGGTTTGGGACAGGTCTCTGCAGGTCAGGTCTCTACAGGTCTGGGACAGGTCTCTACAGGTCTGGGACAGGTCTCTGCAGGTCTGGGACAGGTCTCTACAGGTCTGGGACAGGTCTCTGCAGGTCTGGGACAGGTCTCTGCAGGTCTGGGACAGGTCTCTGCAGGTCTGGGACAGGTCTCTACAATTCTGGGATAGGTCTCTGCAGGTCTGGGACAGGTCTCTACAGGTCTGGGACAGGTCTCTGCAGGTCTGGGACAGGTCTCTACAGGTTTGGGACAGGTCTCTGCAGGTCAGGTCTCTACAGGTCTGGGACAGGTCTCTACAATTCTGGGACAGAACTCTGCAGGTCTGGGACAGGTCTCTACAGGTCTGGGACAGGTCTCTGCAGGTCTGGGACAGGTCTCTACAGGTTTGGGACAGGTCTCTGCAGGTCAGGTCTCTACAGGTCTGGGACAGGTCTCTGCAGGTGTGGGACAGGTCTCTGCAGGTCTGGGACAGGTCTCTACAATTCTGGGACAGAACTCTGCAGGTCTGGGACAGGTCTCTACAATTCTGGGATAGGTCTCTGCAGGTCTGGGACAGGTCTCTACAGGTCTGGGACAGGTCTCTGCAGGTCTGGGACAGGTCTCTACAGGTTTGGGACAGGTCTCTGCAGGTCAGGTCTCTACAGGTCTGGGACAGGTCTCTGCAGGTCTGGGACAGGTCTCTGCAGGTTTGGGTCAGGTCTCTGCAGGTCTGGGACAGGTCTCTACAGGTTTGGGTCAGGTTTGGGTCAGGTCTCTGCAGGTCTGGGTCAGGTCTCTACAGGTCTGGGTCAGGTCTCTACAGGTTTGGGTCAGGTCTCTACAGGTTTGGGTCAGGTCTCTGCAGGTCTGGGACAGGTCTCTGCAGGTCTGGGACAGGTCTCTGCAGGTTTGGGACAGGTCTCTGCAGGTCTGGGACAGGTCTCTGCAGGTCTGGGACAGGTCTCTGCAGGTTTGGGTCAGGTCTCTGCAGGTCTGGGACAGGTCTCTGCAGGTTTGGGTCAGGTTTGGGTCAGGTCTCTACAGGTTTGGGTCAGGTCTCTACAGGTTTGGGTCAGGTTTGGGTCAGGTCTCTACAGGTTTGGGTCAGGTTTGGGTCAGGTCTCTACAGGTTTGGGACAGGTCTTTGCAGGTCAGGTCTCTACAGGTCTGGGACAGGTCTCTGCAGGTCTGGGTCAGGTCTCTACAGGTCTGGGACAGGTCTCTGCAGGTCAGGTCTCTGCAGGTCTGCTTTGTGTCCTCAGAGTCCAGACTAAACATGGAGAAGCAGCATTTCAAAGCTCTCACCACTTTTAAACGAAGACTTCTGTTTCCTGCTGCCCTTCATTAAATCATTTCTCACGCTGCACTGTAACTTTGATTGTCTTTTGTTTTAATTAAATTTCTATCCTCCAGCTCCCTCGTGCTGTTACCATGTTTCTTTACACTTTGTCTGAATGACTCTGATGTTTGGTGTTGAGCAGTTTGGATCAACTTGTTGCCGTAACGTGCTGTAGAAATAAACCAGGCTTTCTGTGTGAACGGCAGCCTGTGGATAATCCATGCTGACGCTAAGTCTGTGTTGAGGCAGCAGTCAGGTTCAATGCATGATGGGAGATGGTGTCTGTTGATGCAGCAGAGGACTGAACCAGTTTGTTACTGAGGTGTCCTACGATGGCAGCATCAGCAGCTGGAACCCGGCAACTGGAGATGACCCAGCCGAGGTCAGGCCGATGCTGGCCAGGTCATTTTGGTGACGTACGGTTGAGTCTAAAGAGCCTCTCTCTAACCTGGCTCCATCGCCATGGTGACAGATGCTGCAGACCTCACCTGGTCCGGACCAGTTTATGTTCAGAGTTTAAGATGTTGATGATAAAAAGAAGTTTGATCTTTTTATTCTACCGCTGAGCTTTAAAGAAAATATGCATATTTCCTTAAAAAAAATCTTCACCCCCCCAATAATTAAAAAACAGTCCCTAACACACAATGTAGGCTTATTCATCTTGTTGCCATGGAAACCTTTTTTGTGCCCTTAAATTCAGTGTTTTCAATGCGGACGTGCAGCAGGCGCACTCAGACGCCAGAGTGACGCCATTACACGTGCAAATGTTCCTGAGCGCCTAGTTTTCAGGGTGCCATAGCTGCGCCCGAGATGAAGTTCATCTTTTGGAACGCAGCAGCGCGCACTGCATGTCATGTGATGAGGACCAACCAATCACAGCCAACAAATATCTTTCCCTTCTTCTGTAAATATTCAGTTTGTGATAAATGTGGAGGAGACGCTGATCATGTTAGTGCAGAGCTACCCAGAGCTTTCCACCTGTCCCACAGACGACAGGCCTACACACGTACAAACAGCTCCTGAAGGAGATCAGCTCTGACCTCAGGATTTTACATAAATAGACATTATCTACTCAGCCATATGCCGAGGGAGGCTCAGGTGAAGTTTTAGAGTCGTCACATCACTTGCAGAGATCCAAGGGGAGAGGAGGTAGCAACACAACTCCACCTAATGGAGGCTGACGGCGCCCCAGATTCAAACGTCCAAAAACACATAATTGAAACCACAAAATATCTCCATACTGCTCGTCCGTAGTGATCCAAGTGTCCTGAAGCCCCGACATAAAAAGTTGTTTGGAAAAACCTCATTTGAACTCATTTTAGCCTCATTGTGCAGCACAGTTGTGTTGCTACCTCCTCTACCTTGGATCCCTGCAAAGAGAAAGATGTGAGGACTCTAAAACTTCACCTGAGCGTCTCTCGGCATGTGGGCGAGTAGATAATGGCTGAATTTGTGTGCGGCCTCTAATTTCCAGTTTGATTCTATCAGTCAGGTTGCTGTGCTCTCTGGTCCATTCGTCAACGCCTGCTCTGAAAGAAACTTTCCATAAAAACAATTTCATTTCAACAAAAACCCGAGTTATTACGTCTGTCACATGATTGTAGATTTATTTACAACATTTTATACAGAGAGATGTGAAGGTGTGGTGACAGGATAAACACCTGCACAGGTAAAAGATGAGGATGTCAGACAGACACTGTGAAACTGGTGATCTGCAACTGACGAATCAGAGAGGTAATAACTAAGACTGATGAGACTCCATGAGCTCTTGAAGGCAGGTACAGAAGGCTGGAAAAGATCAGTAGGTGGGAACAGAACTCAGATGGCCCCGCCCCCCCTGCTGAGACTGGCCTGTGATTGGTTGGGGAATGAGGGCATGGCAGCACCAGTTCTTTACAATCCACTTCCTGTTTCCATGGAAACAATCTTGTCCAACGGCCAATCAGCTGTCCCTCTGCTGTTACTCTTGTTGGCTGGAGTTGAATATCTTGGCTAACAGCGAGACGTTCGATTGGCTCTTCTGCTGTATGAGGCGGGCCTTGTCCAGGTGCTTCTGGGAAACGGTGTCTTTCCTCTTCTTCTTCTTCATCTGGATCTCCTCCTCCGTCTGCCGCTGAGTGAAGTCCCACGTCCTGTCTTCCACCTGATGGCGACAAATAAAGTTTTACTACATGTGACTCAGGTCAGTTTGGAGACACCTGAAGCAGCTCGATGTTTTCATGGATCCGTTTTTCAAATATATTTAAATTCTATCTATAATTCTGTCACCCTGTTTTAATGATGTTGGTTATTCTGTACACAGACATCTACTTCCTGTGTGTCCGTCCTGAAGAGTGTCCCCCCTCTGTGTCTAACATGTTGGACAGATTTAATGTGAGGACAGACACCGTCACACTCTGAACACACAGCACAGATGTGGAGACGCATCTGTGATACTGGGCTGTATGAAGAACAGGTGAGTTTACCTGTTGTCCGTCTCTCTGTCTCTTCCTCCTCAGCTTGTCCAGGTGAGCGCTCTTATCCACGTTGTTCAGGTAGAAGTTTGTTTCTCTCTTTGCCTGAGACACTTCAGTCCTGAGTCTCTGCTGGAGAACCGTCTGCTCGTAGGCCAGCCGCTCGCTCAGGTGAGTCCACTGGAACCTGTGCAGGTACTACAGACAGAGAGACAGACAGACAGACAGACAGACAGAGAGACAGACAGACAGACAGAGAGACAGACAGAGAGACAGACAGACAGACAGACAAACAGACAGACAAACAGACAGACAGACAAAACATAGGTTTGGTGACAATGTGACATCAAATCCGGACTAAAGATAGTCCTCATGGTCACCTGCTTCCTGCTGTGTGACATCACAGCAGTGGACCAGTGAAGCCGTGGAGGACAGACTGTACCGCCTGTGATGTCACACATCAGCTGCGCACCATTAACACCAGGTGAGGCAGAACAATGACAAACCTCGCCTGCACAGCTGACCAATCGCAGTGTGAGGTGGGTGTGATGTCAGTGTTTCAGGAAGTTACAGACACGGTCAGTCTCATCTACAGTCCTCGCTCAGGTGAAATAATCAGGACGTATGACATAACTGTGATGTCAGCTGTTGCCGGGCAGACTGTACCTTGATGCACCAGAGGTCGGAGGAGAAGCACTGGCGTTTCCTGCTTCCCATCGGCGTGTTGTGGAGAGACGAGGCCACTTTCTTCGCCACACGTTTATCTCGAAACTCCACCCACCCTTCAGTGAAGTCACACCTCCTCAACCCCGACTTCCTCTTCCTCCTCCTCACCTGTCCATCTGAGGACCAATAGTTCACTGATCAGTAAACAGGAAGCTACAAACTGTCTGAGGACAGAAGGGGACGAGGACAGAAGGAGACGAGGACAGAAGGAGACGAGGACAGAAGGAGATGAGGACAGAGGAGATGAGGACAGAAGGAGACGAGGACAGAAGGAGACGAGGACAGAAGGAGACGAGGACAGAAGGAGACGAGGACAGAAGGAGATGAGGACAGAGGAGATGAGGACAGAAGGAGACGAGGACAGAAGGAGACGAGGACAGAAGGAGATGAGGACAGAGGAGATGAGGACAGAAGGAGACGAGGACAGAAGGAGATGAGGACAGAAGGAGACGAGGACAGAAGGAGACGAGGACAGAAGGAGATGAGGACAGAGGAGATGAGGACAGAAGGAGACGAGGACAGAAGGAGACAGGGTGTGTGTATATGTGTGTGATGTTGTTGTGTATTTGTACAGGAAGTACCCTCCGGCTGAAGGAAGACGCGTCCGATCTCTCCGTACACCGACAGCATGTTCCTCAGGTGTTTGGGGCGGAGCCTCGGAGGAATGTGACCCAGGTAGATGATCCCTGGAACACACTTCCTGTCTGGACAGGAAGTCACTCTGACAGATTTCTGTTTAGCCTTCTTCATCCCTACAGCATCTTTATCAACATCATCCTCATCACCTCCTCTCTCTGGAGCCTCCACCTCCTCCTCATCATCACCTCCTCTCTCTGGAGCCTCCACCACCTCCTCCTCATCATCACCTCCTCTCTCTGCGGCCTCCTCTTCATCATCACCTCCTCTCTCTGGAGCCTCCACCACCTCCTCCTCATCATCACCTCCTCTCTCTGCGGCCTCCTCTTCATCATCACCTCCTCTCTCTGGAGCCTCCACCTCCTCTTCATCATCACCTCCTCTCTCTGGAGCCTCCACCTCTGTCTGAGCCGTAGTCTTCCTCTCCTCCTCCTCTTCCTCCCTCCTCTCCATCTCTCTACAAACAGACAGATTCACTCTGAGGTTTTCCTTCATTGTTCATGACAAATGGACAAAAGTTTGTGGACGCTGCTGACTTGAGGTTCTGTTTTTGGGATCGCTGCAGATGTCTCTCGTGTGCTGACGGAACAAACGTCATTATATATGTTTATTTCCTGTGAGTAACCATTTCCTGTCGCTGCCTTTGACCAAAGTTAATAACTGTAGATTGTTGTTATTTACTAACAACCCTTCAGAGAAGTCGCAGCATGTTACTGTAGCTGAGGCTCTGCCGGGTGTCACTACTCGTGTTTACATTAATGACGTATTCCCTCAGCTGAGGATCGATTATAAATCGATTATTGACTACAGGAACCTGAACCTGACCAGGTGAGGATCGGTTACCATGGTGATGGAGGCAGGTTAAAAGAAAACTCTTTACACGTCGTCACGTCAGTAAGTTAACACACTGCTGTGACTTCATGTCGCTCTGCAGTGTTTCTACTCGGGCTGAAGCTGAACCAGTTGAAACAGACCTGAGATCAGTTAATTAACCAACAGCTGGAGGAAGAGTTGAAACATTAACACACACTGTGTTCATAACAATAACAATAACAATAAACAATCTCACCTTCAGTTTGACTTTAAAATCCTCATCTACACTGCAAACACACACGTGTGGAACGTTTGTCGCGTCTCAATGACGAAAGCGAGCGTCGCGTATCAAACTCAGCTGATACACAGCTTCCGGTTAACCCTTCAGAATAAGACTTTGGGAACTAAAAACGGTGCAGCCACTGTTCGGCTTATTAAAAGTTAAATACGCTTGTTTATGTATGTAAATACATATAATTTTGTGTTTGCTTCCGTGTGTTTGTCACGTTACTCGGAGACACTGAGGCAGAGGGTGGTGATGTGCAAAAAACATGATCCTAGGTGAACTGTGACAGTAATACATGTTCACTGATTATTGGAAACTCCTCTGAAATAAAAAATAAAAACAAAGCTGTGACAGTTATTCACAGATACATTTATCTATAAAAAGTAGAGACTGTTCTTTACTAATGACTTCAGTTTTTTTTTTAAATTAATTTAATTCATGTATTCCTTGACCCTCCCTTTTTAATGAGACATAGAATAAAGTGATTTTGATGAAATATCAATATTAGAAGCTCAGATTTGGTTATTGTTTTTTTTTCTGGCAGAAGCACGTCGTGTCCAAGGACTGAATCCAACATTAATTTTTGTTTTGCAGTTTCTGCATATGATAAACAGATGACATATCCATTATCCATAAATCACATTTGATTCAGAGTTACATTTCAGATGACGATTTAAGCAAATCTGGTTGTTGGGTTGTTTACATTGTATTGCCTTACTAAAAATAAACAATAAAAAACAAGTCGATTCCAATATTGTACTTTTAAATATTTAGCTTACATCCAGACAGTCAAATTGAAAATAGTAAAATATTCACACTCTCCCCACCAGACTGGAGACAGATGTGATGCGGAAGGATGAAGGGAAATAAAATTCACTCAGAGTGGAATTAAACAGCAAGTTAAATAAATAAAATATGAAAAATATCTAAGAGATTGTAGACACCTTGGAGGAGGACGGACGTCTAATTTTCTGACACAAAAACCTCTCACAGGAAACTATACATTATTGTTTATCAGCTCCAACAACTCTTACTGTGAAAAGTCCGACCGGAAGCTGGTCTGAGCTGAACGGCATGCTGGGAAAACCGTCATGGAGGGATGTTTTGAAGCGGAAGCTAACGTTAGCAGTTAGAAGATGCAGAGGTCGGTGTCCAGTTTGTCTCTGAGTCCCAGTGTGAAGATGAAACTGGTCACGGCTGGTTTCCAGTTCACCGCCGACCTGCTGCACCTCAAACCGCTGCAGCTCAGCAAAGGTACAAAATATCTCCGAATTAAGTTTCTGTCTGTCTCCAAACTCATCATCATATCCCGATTTTAATATCCTTGTGTCGTGACTAACATAAACAACAAACAGGTGATAGTCAGTAGTAGAGAGTAACTAAGTACATTTACTTAGCTACAGTACTTGTGTGCTTTTTGAGGTACTTGTACTTTAACCTGTCTGTCGCTTTATACTGCTCCACATCTAACTATGATGCAATAATATCATAATAAAGGTTACATTGATCACACTGACTGCGTGATGCTGCTGCTGCTCTACACACACTGATTATTATTGGATGTCACTGTGGATTAAAGAGGGTTGAATGTTTTGTGTTTCAGAGGCCAGTCTGTCCCAGCAGGAGGCGCTGGAGGTGCTGCAGGCTGTGAGGAGGGAGGGAGGAGGAGGTGATGAAGCAGCAGCAGCAGCAGGAGGAGGAGGAGGAGTTGGCGGAGGAGGAGCGTCGGCCTCTCTGACAGCTCTGGAGCTCCTGCAGAAGGAGGAGGAGCTGAGGAGCATCATTACATTCTCATCTCAGCTGGACGCCATTCTCGGAGGAGGACTTCCTGTCGGGAAAACTACCGAAATCTGTGGAGCTCCAGGAGTTGGAAAAACCCAGCTGTGGTCAGACACACACACACACACACACACACACGCACACACACACACGCCATCACCAGGTCACAGGCTCAACTGGTGGTGCGTTTGCTGTATCAGCTGATAATCAATGAAGTTAGAGACGATCTTTATTGATGACATCATCCTCTCAGCCTGCAGCTGGCGGTGGACGTTCAGGTCCCTCAGTGTTTCGGGGGCGTTGGAGGTCAGGTGGTCTACATCGACACCGAGGGAAGCTTCCTGCTTCAGAGAGCCGTAGATATCGCCGCTGCGGCTGTACGACACTGCTCCTTATTGGTCGAAGACGACGAGCAGCAAGCCGCCATGGGGGACTTCACCGTGGAAACCATCCTGTCCAACATGTTCCTGGTAATGATGGCAGGTCGTCATGGCAACAGAGCCCTGTCACAGTTGTGTCACGGCACAGCAGCAGGTTATAATGATTCTGATTGGCTGTCTGTCTCACCTCTCTCAGGTACGTTGCCATGACTACGTGGAGCTGCTCGCCGAGCTCCACCTGTTGCCTGACTTCCTGTCTGACCACCCGAGGGTCCGCCTCCTGGTGATCGACAGCGTGGCCTTCCCGTTCCGGCAGCACTTTGAGCTGTCACAGAGGACGCGCCTCCTTAGCGGCCTCGCCCAGCAACTCATCACCATGGCAACCACCCATAACATCGCTGTAGTAATGACCAACCAGATGACCACCCGGCTGCGGGGTAGCCAATCGCAGCTGGTCCCCGCCCTCGGAGAGAGCTGGGGCCACGCCCCCACCATCAGGCTCCTCCTCCACTGGTCGGGGTCACAGCGGCTGGCGGACATCTTTAAATCTCCAGATCATAAGGCGGCCACCGTCCAATACCAGATCACCTCAGAGGGATTCAGAGACGTTGACCAATCAGAGCAGCCACCGAGCAAACGGCCCCGGACACACACCGTCCAATCAGCTGCCAGCTAGAGAGACACCGGCTGCTGAGTGGCCAGAGAGACCCTGATGAACACATGAACACGTGTCTGTGTGACGATTCAGTCAGAGTGAATCTCAGCTGGAAAGAAAAGAACACAGACGCCTCATTGGCCGCTGGATCGTTAATCAGTGTTACCGCCATATTGGAGAGGTCGAGACTTCCTGTGAACAAATGACAATAAACAGGAGCTGTAGTTTTACTGGACAACAAGAACTACAATGTTTATATTTCACAACTAATGGCAGCAAGTGGGTTTTATATTCATGTGTTTATATGGAGCAGTGAGTGACAACAACCCCGCCCACATTTAAGAGGACTGTGTGAACGGACTGAGGGTCTAGGTACCATGTCTGAAGGGTCACTGCTGGTTCCAGAGGTGCTGGACTGAAAGGGTTTGGTGGAGACGGGCCTTTAGGAACCAGCAGTGAGCCTTCAGACATGGTACCTAGACCCTCGGTCCGTTCACACAGTCCTCTTAAATGTGGGCGGGGTTGTTGTCACTCACTGCTCCGTCCAGATGATTGTCAGTGTCACTTCAACCCTGTTTAAATAAAGCTTATTCAAGTAAAGTAACAATAAAGAGCTGTTCTGTTCTAAAAAGCTTTATTAGTTATTTCTGCGATGAGCTGCACATCTTTTCATTTAGGGACTGTTCTTTACTTATCAGAGGAGGAGGGTGGCTCAGGTGTGACTTTATTTTTGTTTGTTTGTTTGTTTGTTTGCTTTACTTTCGCCGAAGCCACAAATATTTGTCCTTGACCCTCCCTGAGTGACTGGAGGAAAACACATGACCCTCCCTCCTCCATAAATGAGTTATTAGATTTATAAAACTTACCCTTTGATGTCTGAAAGTTAAAAGCTGAAGATGAAATGCTGGAGTTGAAAGTTTTATTTTTGGACACATTTTAAATGAGACAGAATAAAGTGATGATAAACTTATTTTCATCACAAGTGGTGTGTCCAAGGACCGTTGAAAATTTCAAAATCCATTTTTACACTTTGTGGCTGCAATAAATGGTGTAATTTTGTTTCTTTACCAGTTGTCAAAAATATTTAAAGAAAACAAACCTGTTCTGTTATAAACATATTTATACATGATATAATGATAACAATAATAATAATAATATAGATTAATTTATATAAACGAGCTGATGCATTAAATAGATGTAACTAGGACCTATCCTGCCTTTATTTTTTATTAATGTGTTTGTTTAATGAAGTCATTTAAAAAATTAAGTACCGGAGGCGGCTGTGACGTCACTCCCGGTGCGGTGAGTGTCTCCGTCAGGACGCACCGGAGGAGCGGAGCTGAGCGGAGCAGCAACATGGCTGCAGATTACTGGGAGCCAGAAAGCCCCGAGACTCTGTCAGACTGAACCGAGCCAAAGACAACCCGGGACAGACCGGGACAAACCCTCCCGGTGAGTAACACACGCCGCCGAGCTTCGTGTGTCACCGGGAAACCGTTTTATTCCGACGTGGCGGGGCAGCAGCTTCACAGATAAAGCCGCTCCGCCTCCGCTGCTATTTATATCACACCGAGGACATTTACTGCAGCACATAGACGGGTCCCGTCCCGTCCTCCACACACCGATACACTGACATGTAGACGGAACACACTCAGGTTATAGACGGGACCAGAACCGGAGTGATTTGTGACGTGAGACAGGAGCGGAGCTGTCCGTCGGTCCGTCAGGTGTTGCCTGTTACCTGTCTGTCACATCAACACTGACCTGCGGTCTGTACAGTTTCAATGTGATGATGAGGCTCTGCAGGTGATGAGGTGCGACCTCACTGCTCGCTTCTGTCAACAAAACTTTATTTACAACCTGCAAACATATTTATTTTCTGTTGTGGTGTCACGATTTGATTTAAACCTTTTGTTTCAGCACTGAAGAGACTGAAGAGTCGAGCTCCGGCCCTGGGGGGGGGGGGGGGGGGGGTGGGGGGGGGGGGTACACATTTAAATGGACGTATTTTATATTTATTTTTACCACAGATTTAAAAATTCCTTTGGAAGGCCATTGAAAATTTCTATAAAACCTTTTTTTTTTAAATAAATAAATAAATATTCTAGAATAATTCTTGGCTATTTTTTGCCATTACAGTTTGTTTGTTTGTTTTTTTGCCTTTTTTTGTTTATTTCAAAATTTCTGTCATTGTTTTCTGTGGGGAAAAAAAAGGTTTTTTTTAATTTTGGCGATTTCTTTGTCCTTAAAATTAATTGCTTTGTGTAAAATGTCTGTCATTTCTATCCTTTTTTGATTTTTTTGATTTTTCTGGCAATTTCCTCTGGCTTTTTTATTTTGTGCAGAAATTTTGTCTGTAAACATTTTTTGGCAATTTCTTAAGAAAACAAGGCAGGTTTTCCTTAAAACTCACAAAAATAACATTTATCGCACCTAGAGACTGTAAAAACAGAACTTATCATTGGATTTTCAAATATCCAACGCTCCATGGACACATCATGATGGAACACCTGCACAAGCTTCAGAAAAATAGTGATATTTTATGAAAATCACTTTATTCTATGTGTCATTAAAAAGTACAGAACAGTCCCTTAAAGGTGCAGTCTGTAGGCTCAGGCTTATGTAGCCTGTTTGCCAAGCATGTAGGAGAACTATGATAGATGACGCAGGAAAGCAAATGTCCCTGTCAAGAGTCAGTGTTTGGTTTGGCCCTTCTGGGCTACTGTAGAAACAGCATAGCGATCTCTGTAGACAATACCTTGATAGACATGTAGATATAAAGGGCTCATTCTGAGCTAACTAAACACAACAATTTTTATTTTCAGGTGATTAAACACTAAAGAAAACATGGTTATGAATACTGTACTCAATGTCTGCTGACAGACGCCCCTGAATCCACACTGGAGCTTTTAAGAGCAGCAACATGACATCAGCTGTGATGTAACGGCCGACTCTGAGACCACACTGTCAGATTTAAATCATTTATTTATAATTGTCGAGGTCAAAACCACATTTCAGTCCTTTTTGAATTCAGAGTTGAAATGGTGACATCACTTATATTTTGGTATCCTAGCCTTTATTTCCTGTGTTTACCTGTCCAGGTGTGGTCTCCAGGCTGGCTGCCCCGCCCCCCTCAGCGTCACGCCCTCCCCTGCCCCCCCGGCCCCCCCTCATGGAGAGGATGAGGAAGATCAAACGGCAGCTGTCACTCACTCTGGGGAGGGGAGGGGCCGGGGGAGGGGACAGGACGCTGAGTGACACCATCAACCAGGAAGTGACATCACACAGTGACTCAGGTAACACACACAGGCCCACCCTCAGTGCTCCCCGATCCCCCAGGTACTTAAAGGAGAAGTTCACGATGTTCAGTGTTGATGGTACGTGTAGTTAGTTAGAGCTGAGTTTTCCTTCTTAAGGCTCATTTATGCTTAACGTTAAATATGGATACGGATCCGGACGGAGCCTTCTGTCCGTGCTCTGCGTTCATTTCATCCATATTTCTGCACGTTTCCATAAAGTTTACGGATACGGGCCAAACGGAGCAGTACCACCGGGAACCGTGGGGGCAGTGTTGCTGTCACTACCCGATACGTAGCTCTAGTGAGACACGAAGAAGAAATAACAATTCAATTTCTCTCATCGGCAGTACTAGAGAAAAGAATTCTCCGTCCTCCAGTCGCGAAGTATTTAACAGCGTCACCGACCACCGCCTCCTACAACGCTGCCTCTGTTTTTGTCTTTTGTGCAAGAGGTACATTATCAATATCTCCTCCACAGTCGCCATGTTTGTTTTTGAGTTTGTTGTTGTCACAACCTTTTGACACTGGGCTGCCCCCTGGTGGATATATTGGTTAACATCCATGCCAACATAAAGGGCTCATGGAAGTATGTGGACAGTGACGGTAACATCGTTTGAAACGTACGTTTTTCGTACGTAAAGGGAGCATAAATGGGCCTTTACACAGCTGTTACCTCAGTTCCTACATGTACCAGGATGCATTGCACCTGAGCTCCTGATGCTCAGCCCCCGAATACTCGCCACACCTGCCCAGCATGCCAAGGCGGGCGTTTTAAACGCTGATGTGTTTACAAAAAGAAGAGGCGTCTGAAATAAATTGCTGAATTGTTCGACAGGAGCAGCGACATGAAAACAGCATGAATACAAAAACACTGTAGTGTCACGAACAACAAACAGGCCTCACAGGCCGCGTCCACCAAAGTGTTTCTTCTGAGGCCGGCGTATTTTCATACTTCCACACTGGCTGGAGGCTTTATGTTTTCAGGTTGTCTGTCCGTCCATACGTCCATCCCATCCTTGTGAACAAGATATGTCAAGAATGCTTTGCCTTGAATTTCGTCAAATTTGGCACAAACGTCCACCTGGACTAAACAATGACCTGATTAGTTTTTAGTTGTCATAGGTCAAGGTCACTGTGACCACTGTTTGATGTTTCCACCACAGACAGTCCTCTTAAATGTGGGCGGGGTTGTTGTCACTCACTGCTCCGTCCAGCACTCGCTGTATTTCCTCATCGGCGGTGACACAGATGGAAGTCTGCACCTGGTTTATCGTCCACAGAACGAGGCTGCACGCCCACATTTTCACAACAAAATAGAACAGGCTGCAGTGAGAGTCTCTCTCCATGGGATATTTAAAAATAGCAGCTTTGTGCATTTAGTCCTTCTCAGGCAAGCTCAGGGGTTTAGTGTTGCTGTAGCCCACAGGAAGTGAGGATTAGAATATATGACCTTCACATAATCCGCTCCAAATTAATCTATATTTTTAAAGTCATTACTAAAAGTGTGTGTCATATAAAAACTAAAGTGATGCTCAAAGTTGTCACAGTGAAATTTAAGGTGTGCTGATGGATTCACGTCATCAACTTATGCATTGAGCAACATTACAAGTTAACGTTCTACCTTGCCGGCAGTCGGCCCAGTGAATACTGCGTTAAATTAAAACGTCACAGTGGTGACAAGGTGAAAAAAGTGACACCTGACTCCTCCTTCTGATCTGATTGGTTGGTTGGATTTATGATTTTGATTGGTCATCTGTTGGAACGATCAATCGATCAGTTAATCGATGTGCTTCTCTGATCTTTGTTTCTCCTTTTTCCTCCCTTAATCAACCAATCAACATCCTCCATCACACATTAACTCCTCCCACCACTCCATGATCTCTCATCATCGTCCCTCCATCACCCCCAACTTCTCTCCATCACCTGGCCATCATCCCTCATCACCTCTTCATCACCTGGCCACAATCATCCCTCCAACACCTCTCCACTTTTTTTTCATCATCTCTCCATTATCTCTACATCACTCTTCTGTCATCCCTCCACCATGCCTCCATTACCTCTCCATCCCTCATTCCCCCTTCATCATCCCTCCATCAGAGGTGGTGTCTCTTCGTGGTTCCTCTGGAAGTTTGAAGGTTCGAGGTTCGTCTTCATCAGTTCAGTCTCTCCTACAGTCGTACAGCAGCTCATTGAGGAAGCCTCGAGGCCTCGGACGCAGCCTGAGCTCCTACCTGAACCACACCACCAGACTGGGTACAAATACTGCAAATACATGTACAAATACTGCACCACCTGAACCACACCACTGCTCTTGAATCCAGAGTATCCTGTAGTACTCTGTGCTGTAGTGCTGTGTAGTAGTGTGTAGTACTGCTGTCAGATTCTGTGTTCATGTTGTGTGCGTGTATTTGTTTGTGTATTTCCAGAGATCGTCCATGAGGATGTGAAGATGAGTTCAGATGGAGAAAGTGATCCAGCTTCTTCATCAGACGATGTTCAAAGTCCCGTCAGAGTGAGACTGAGAAACAAGAAGATCTCCTCTGAGGTACACACACACACACACACACACACACATCTGTAAACACACATTTAGAGGGTGACATTTGTCTTTAACAGAGAAAGGACAATCAGATCTATGTCTCTGTCTCTGTCTCTGTTGTGTTTCAGGACATCAACAAACGTCTCTCGTTACCGGCCGACATCCGTCTTCCAGACGATTACCTGGAGAAGTTTAATCTGATTGGTCCAGCTCTGTTTGAGCAGCCAATCAGCCGAAGGCTGCGCAGAGTGTCTCTGGTAGGTCTTCCTGTTTCTATTGTATTCTATTATCAGAATCTGGCGTCTTGATACAGGTTATATATGAACCGTCTGTCTCGCTGTCTGTCTCTGCAGTCAGAGATTGGTTTTGGGAAACTGGAGACGTACATCAAACTGGACAAATTGGGAGAGGTGAGGACTCATCTGTGTTAAAGTGAACAGACAGTTTGAATCAAACCCTCTCTACCTGTCCCTCTGTCTCACCTTTTTCTCTCCACCTGTCTTTCTGCCTCACCTGTCCCTCTCTACCTGTTTGTCTCACCTTTTTCTCTCCACCTGTCTCTCTGTAGGGGACATATGCTACAGTGTATAAAGGTCGCAGTAAACTGACTGATAACCTCGTGGCTCTGAAGGAAATTCGACTAGAACATGAAGAAGGAGCTCCGTGTACTGCAATCAGAGAAGGTACTACAGTACTAATACTGTACTACAGAAGTAACGCTATACTAATACTGTACTACAGAGTAACACTACAGTATTAATACTGTACTACAGAGTTAACACTACAGTATTAATGCTGTACTACAGAAGTAACACTACAGTATTAATGCTGTACTACAGAGGTAACACTACAGTATTAATACTGTACTACAGAGTTAACACTACAGTATTAATGCTGTACTACAGAAGTAACACTACAGTATTAATGCTGTACTACAGAAGTAACACTACAGTATTAATACTGTACTACAGAGGTAACACTACAGTATTAATACTGTACTACAGAGTAACACTACACTAATACTGTACTACAGAAGTAACACTACAGTATTAATACTGTACTACAGAGTAACACTACACTAATGCTGTACTACAGAGTAACACTACACTAATACTGTACTACAGAAGTAACACTACACTAATACTGTACTACAGAGGTAACACTACAGTATTAATACTGTACTACAGAGTTAACACTACAGTATTAATGCTGTACTACAGAAGTAACACTACAGTATTAATACTGTACTACAGAGGTAACACTACAGTATTAATACTGTACTACAGAGTAACACTACACTAATACTGTACTACAGAAGTAACACTACAGTATTAATACTGTACTACAGAGTAACACTACACTAATGCTGTACTACAGAAGTAACACTACACTAATGCTGTACTGCAGAAGTAACACTACAGTATTAATGCTGTACTACAGAAGTAACACTACACTAATACTGTACTACAGAAGTAACACTACACTAATGCTGTACTGCAGAAGTAACACTACACTAATACTGTACTACAGAAGTAACACTACACTAATACTGTACTACAGCAGTAACACTACACTAATGCTGTACTACAGAAGTAACACTACACTAATGCTGTACTGCAGAAGTAACACTACAGTATTAATGCTGTAATACAGAAGTAACACTACACTAATACTGTACTACAGAAGTAACACTACACTAATGCTGTACTGCAGAAGTAACACTACACTAATACTGTACTACAGAAGTAACACTACACTAATGCTGTACTGCAGAAGTAACACTACAGTATTAATACTGTACTACAGAAGTAACACTACACTAATGCTGTACTGCAGAAGTAACACTACAGTATTAATAGTACTACAGAAGTAACACTACACTAATGATGTACTGCAGAAGTAACACTACAGTATTAATACTGTACTACAGAAGTAACACTACACTAATACTGTACTGCAGAAGTAACACTACAGTATTAATACTGTACTACAGAAGTAACACTACACTAATGCTGTACAGCAGAAGTAACACTACAGTATTAATACTGTACTACAGAAGTAACACTACACTAATGCTGTACTGCAGAAGTAACACTACACTAATACTGTACTACAGAAGTAACACTACAGTATTAATACTGTACTACAGAAGTAACACTACACTAATGCTGTACTGCAGAAGTAACACTACACTAATACTGTACTACAGAAGTAACACTACAGTATTAATACTGTACTACAGAAGTAACACTACACTAATACTGTACTACAGAAGTAACACTACAGTATTAATACTGTACTACAGAAGTAACACTACACTAATGCTGTACTGCAGAAGTAACACTACACTAATACTGTACTACAGAAGTAACACTACAGTATTAATACTGTACTACAGAAGTAACACTACACTAATGCTGTACTGCAGAAGTAACACTACAGTATTAATACTGTACTACAGAAGTAACACTACACTAATGCTGTACTGCAGAAGTAACACTACACTAATACTGTACTACAGAAGTAACACTACAGTATTAATACTGTACTACAGAAGTAACACTACACTAATGCTCTACTACAGAAGTAACACTACAGTATTAATACTGTACTACAGAGTAACACTACAGTATTAATACTGTACTACAGAAGTAACACTACAGTATTAATACTGTACTACAGAAGTAACACTACTACAGAGTAACACTACAGTATTAATACTGTACTACAGAAGTAACACTACTACAGAGTAACACTACAGTATTATTACTGTACTACAGAGTAACACTACAGTATTAATACTGTACTACAGAAGTAACACTACTACAGAGTAACACTACAGTATTAATACTGTACTACAGAAGTAACACTACTACAGAGTAACACTACAGTATTAATACTGTACTACGGAGGTAACACTACAGTATTAATACTGTACTACAGAAGTAACACTACTACAGAGTAACACTACAGTATTAATACTGTACTACAGAAGTAACACTACTACAGAGTAACACTACAGTATTAATACTGTACTACAGAGTAACACTACAGTATTAATACTGTACTACGGAGGTAACACTGTACTACGGAGGTAACACTACAGTATTAATACTGTACTACGGAGGTAACACTACAGTATTAATACTGTACTACAGAGGTAACACTACACTAATGCTGTACTACAGAGGTAACACTACAATATTAATACTGTACTACAGAGTAACACTGCAGTGCTAACACTTTACCATAGAAGTAACACTACAGTACAGTACAGTGTAGTGTAACACACACCTGCAGCATTGAGTCTGTTTACTCAAACTCAAAATGTAAGAAAGAAATAATAAAACCCAGGTTCTAAAAAAAAATCAGGATACTGTAAATAAAAACAGAATGTAGTATTTTTACTGTCTTCCAGATTTCTGCAGACCCCAGCTTCAATGTGTGTGTTAATGTGTCTGTGCTACTGTGTGTGTATTATTATGTGTGTACTTTCCTTTAGTGTCTCTGCTGAAGGATCTGAAACACGCCAACATTGTCACGCTCCATGACATCATCCACACACAGAAGTCCCTCACGCTGGTGTTTGAGTATCTGGTGAGACACACACACACACACACTCACACACATACACAGACATATCTTATTTGGTGTAATCAACCTTTAATCACGTTTCTTGTGTGTTTTAGGACAAAGATCTGAAACAGTATCTGGACGACTGTGGAAACATTATCCATGTTCACAATGTCAAAGTGAGAAAACCTTTAATGTACCTGTTAGTATGTATTCATACCACGCACACGCACACGCACACACACACACACACAGAACGGAAGTACAGAGAGTTGTTGATTAGAGGCGATACACCGTCTTATCGTGGTCACTTCCTGTGAACCAACAGCTTTTTACAACGTTACAGAATGGAGCGTTGACAGTCGCCTTGTCGTGAATTTTTGGTCTGAACTGGACTTAATCAAATTACTGTTATTTTGACAGCCCTGATATATGTATACTCACTCAATATATCACTGCACATTTGTCATGAAGTTAGTTGGTTATTTTATTTAAGGTGGACTCTAACCAGCAGCTCTCTGACCTGGATTTATTTGATAACCAGTGATTCTTTGAACTGGTTTGCATCTCCTCAGCTCTTCCTGTTCCAGTTGCTTCGAGGTTTGTCGTACTGTCATCGGAGGAAAGTTCTCCACAGAGACCTGAAACCCCAAAATCTGCTGATCAACGAGCGAGGAGAACTAAAACTGGCTGACTTTGGTGAGTCAACGGCATCTGTTTACCGCGGGTAACAGTAACACCAGAACCAGAATCAGAACCAGAATCAGCTTTATTTGGCAAGTACGTGTGTGCATACAAGGAATGTGACTCTCAATGTACCAGAAATGACATAAGTACACAAATTTAGGCAAGAAGTGGAATATACAGAATATACAAAAAATATACAACTATACATCAAATATAAAAATATATAAAAAGTGTTATTTTGACCTGCCACTCTGTGACCGTTACGGAGTTCATCAGAGCACAGTAGTACCACTACCAGTCTACAGACGGTGACAGACTATTCCTGCTTTGGACCAAAGTGTCAACCATGTAACGTTGTGATGATAGTGAGGTCGGATGTCACTGCAATGATGTCACTCAGGCACTGTGTGTGTTCCAGGTCTGGCTCGAGCAAAGTCCATCCCGACAAAGACATACTCTAACGAGGTGGTGACGCTGTGGTACCGACCGCCAGACATCCTGCTGGGCAGCACCGACTACTCCACTCACATCGACATGTGGTCAGTACTGCAGTACTTTCAATGAGCCCAGTTCCTGACTACCCCCCGTCAGTTAAAATGTAGGCTGGTTGTCTCCGCTGAATATTAATGTTGGTCATTATTCTGTTATGCCATTAAAAAGCATCTCACCACTACAGTTCACTGAAGTACTACTGCAGAACTAACTCTGTGAGCAGCTGACAAAACTTTGCTTCCCAGACAAAAAAACATCTGAATCTCACATATTTCATACACAGAGATTTTTCACATCAGATCAACTGATTGTGTTTTCACAGAAACAACTCTAACAACCTGTCTGTCTGCCTGTCTGTCTACAGGGGTGTTGGTTGTATCTTCTATGAGATGGCGACAGGTCGACCTCTGTTTCCTGGTTCCACGGTAGAGGAGGAGCTCCACTTCATCTTCAAACTCCTGGGTGAGACCCAGTCAGCTTCAGTTACTTGGGTTCATGGAAAGTGTGTACTCAGTGTGTACTTGATGCGTTCAATGTGTTCTTGTATGTTTGAAGTATATCATGTGTACTTAATGTGCAGGCACTCCCACAGAGCAGAGCTGGCCTGGGATCAGCTCTAATGATGAATTTGTGGCGTACAACTACCCTCAGTACAGAGCGGAGAGACTGAGTAACCACACCCCCAGGTACACACCTGTGCTACACAACTGTACTACACACCTGTGTTACACAACTGTACTACACACTTACCAGGGGTGTAAATCATTAGTTTCATCATGATATGAAATCGATTCTTTGGACAACAATACAACATTTGTCGATGTTACATCATCTGTCATCTGTCACAAAAGACTCTTTTTTTTACTTTTGCCAATAAAAGACAAAAACACCACATAAATAATGTCAAATAATTACAACCCCCTAAGAGTAGTGAACTTTACTTTGAATTAACGTCACTAACACATATAAAACAAGCTAGTCTAGACTTTTTGTCACTCACGGTTCACTGCGTCTCCGACGGTTTGAGGTTTCATTTAGCCACTTGTTAGCAATAGCTTTCTCTAAGACACATAAAAAGCTTCAGAGTTCACAGTGAGGTATTTACTGACGTATTTTATGTTGTAGAACAACGTAGAAATCTCTTTAGCTTGTGTGAACCACAGACCTTATATGAGGCATCAAGATGAGGGAACCAATAGTGGTAAAATGCCAACTCACTTCCTGGTTTTAGTCTCTTTTAGACTCATTCTTCAGGCGCTCTATTTCAGTGCACGTTTTTTTCAGCCCAACACTGTTGAAACAGAGAAGCTAATGT
This sequence comes from Epinephelus awoara, assembly GCA_035609425.1. NCBI lineage: Eukaryota > Metazoa > Chordata > Actinopteri > Perciformes > Serranidae > Epinephelus > Epinephelus awoara. The sequence goes on from CM069301.1 coordinate 2,055,872, forward strand.
GACACACCTGTCGAGGCAGGTACGTCGGGTTTTATCTCGTAACAACATTGTTTACATACAACATGTCCTCTGTCCTGTGTTTTCTCTGAAATCCAAAATATTTCCACCCTGCTGCTTCATTAACAAGTTAATAACGTCATCCTCATCGTTTTGACCTCAGCTGCTGCTGTTTGACGATGACGCAGAATTAAAAAAAGAAAAGAACAAAAAATGCGTAACCTAAAGATGATGATGTGGATCCATGTTTTCACTCTGCATCAAGTGATACTGGATCATTGATCACTGAATTGATATATTGATCCAGATAGACGGATCTTTCCTCCCCTACACACAGAGTACACAACTGTCCCGAGTACAGAGCAGAGAGACTGGACCTCAGGTTCACAGTTTTTTTTGTGTGTGTGTGTGTGTGTGTGTGTGTGTGTGTGTGTGTGTGTGTGTGTGTGTGTGTGTGTGTGTGTGTTTCAGGCTCAGCAGTGAAGGTGTGGACCTGTTGTCAAAGTTCCTGCAGGTCAGTGAACGTCTCACTGATTTGATTAAATATTAAACTGGACTAACTCTTGATATTAAAAACAGAGGCGTTATGTTGACTTCTGAATCTCATTAACTGTTTGTATTCAGTCACTTTTAGATCTGTGACTATGATGTAATGTTCATGTGGCAATACCACGACAGGATGTGACATCACGATGTCTGAAAAAACACTAATGTTGTTTTCTACGACGCCAAACGATAACGTTTTTATTTCAACTTAAGTTTGAAGGGAAGAAGAGGATCTCATCAGCTGAGTCAATGAATCACCGTTACTTTAGTAACCTTGGAAACAGAGCGATGACACTTCCTGACAGTAAGTATAAACACAACCTTTGACCCCGGTTTTCAATCTGTGACGTAACTGTGGACCATGACATCACAAAATCACTCTTAATGTCATTTCAGCAACGTCCATCTTCAGTCTGCCAGAGATCCAACTGGAAAAGGAAACGATCAGACCAACAACAGTCACACCTGATCCAGGTAACACACACACACACACAGATATTGTATGACAACCTGTTCCCAAACCAGAACTGCAACGTGCAATACCTCACTGGCCCCGCCCCTGCACGTATGACCAATTAGTTGTGCAACCCAACCAATCTCGCCAACGCAAAATCAGTGACCCGAAAATCCTGTACCCAAAATGTGCTGTTTGTATAACTGGGTTAAGCAGCATGTTGTAAGTGATTATCTTCATACATGTAAAACTAACCAATTTTCCTACAGGGACAATAAAGTATATCGCATCGTATCATAATCAGGAAATACGATTTAAATTATTTTTTTGCTTATTGTCATAATATGAACTATGAAGGAGCACATCTCCACGGTTAACGTGTCTGTTAGCGACACACCTAATTGAAGCTCATTTTCCAGCTGACACACAAAGTTAACAGTCGGAGGATTAAAGCTGAAAACACACTGGCATTGCCTTGTCAAGTGCCGCACAGAGCACACATCACGTCACGTCAACAGACGATCACACAAAGTTATTATAGCTTTTTGATTCTAAGGTGAAGAGTCATTCGGTGAGTTGTTGGTTTCAATTAAAACCTTTTTTTTCTGTCTAGCTAACAGTCCGGGCAAGAGGCGGAGTCTGCTGTTCTGACATCATTGGGAGGCGGAGTCTGGTCCTCTGACATCACTTGGAGACAGAGTCTGCTCCTCTGACATCACCAGGGAGGCAGAGTCTGCTGTTTTGATATCACCAGGGGGTGGAGTCTGCGCCTCTGACATCACCAGGTAGGAGGAGCGTGCTCCTCTGACATCATCAGGGAGGTGGAGTCTGCTTTTTTTCTTCTTCTTCTTCTTCTTCTCCTCTCCGGAGCAGTAAAACAAGAACAGGAAGTAAAATGATGAGAAGAAAACAAACTGAGCCCTGAAATGATTGTTTATCAGACAGACAGATGCAATAATGAATCACAGCATGCTGTTACTAACGGCAACAGATTCACCTCAGTACGTGAACAGATGAATGAGTTAAAGCTTATTGAACAGACACGTAAACATGTAAGACACGGAAACACCTGAGTACAGGTATCACCTGAGTGACATCATTGATGACATCACAGAAATAGAGGGACGGTTTTACAGGCTGATGTGTTTGGGTTGTCGTTGTTCAGGACTAAACTGACACGTTTTTTTTATATTCTATCCGTTTACAGAAAAACAGAAACTGAACAGGAACATCTTGTTTGTTAACGAATAAAATAAGATTAATAACTTGTCATTGATTCAGACTGCACTGAATTAAAACTTTATTGGATTCAGTTTAAAGCAGATCTGAAACCTCAAACAGCTGAAAGCCATCAGATGAACAGAGTTCATCATCAGTTCAGACAGATTGATCTCCACCTGTTTTATACTCTGAATATAAACTGGAGGTGACCGCAGGAACAGCTGATGAGGAGCTGATGAAGAACGAAAGGTCTTCGTAATCTGTTTGGCGCTGCTGTTTGTGTTTCTGCCACAGTAGAGTGTTACATTTACAGTATTACATTTACACTTTAATGTTATTAATTATAAAGATACTGAAACTCTTTAACAGCCTGCAGGAGAAGCCATGTTAGTTTCTGCAGAAGAGACATTTTGACTGTTTTATTCTGAAAGTGTGAAATTGGTTTCTGCTGTTCTGCATGTGTGTGTGTGTGTGTGTGTGTGCGCGTCGTACACTCAGACTGTATACTGGTAATATATATATACTGATACTGTACAAACACTACAGTGATGCTGTAAATATATATAGTTATACTGTAAGTCTGCAGGAAACAGCTGCAAACTGCTTCCTCTCAATGTGCCGTTTCTCACAGAGAAGCTATTTATTTTAGGATTATTTGTGGGCTTTAAATCGCCTTGATTAGACAGGACAGCTGAAGATAGACAGGACAGAGGACAGACAGGGCAACAAAGGGTCTCAAGTCAGAACTGAACCCGGTCCACTGCGAAGGACTGAGCCTACATGGGGGTGCACGCTCTGCCAGGTGAGCTGCCAGGGCGCCCCAGAGAGTTTTATTTTTACAGACTCTGTTTTTTATTTGGCTGAAGGTCAATAAGTAGGTTTTCTAACTGAGACTGTCGGAAATCAGGGGAGGACCATGTGATGTCACCAGAGACTTGTGACATCACCGCCCCCTCCCTGAACCACATGACATGTTAGAGGACAGTTGAGGGCTCCGACTGACCAGCCAACACCAAGTGAACACTAAGTCAACAACCAACACTAAGGTACACTTAACCAACACTAAGGTACACTTAACCAACACTAAGGTACACTTAACCAACACTAAGGTACACTTAACCAACACTAAGTCAACACTCAACACTAAGTCAACACTCCGCCAACATCAAGTCAACACTAAAGCCCTGTACAACAACAGAGAAATGTGTTCTTTTTCTCAAGGGGGAAATAACAAGAACAAAGTTTGTTCTGGCCAGGACATTTCATACTTCACGGGAAACTCAAGTGCAGAACTCATGGAAGTCCTCATAGGCCCCTCCCACTGCCACATACGTGACACGCGCTTTTCTGCATTAACTGCAAGAAAAGAATGACGTCATTCTTTTCTGGATACCCTGTGAGAGAGAACAAATTTCTCTGTTGAGTATGTAAAGGCCTTTAGTCAGCACTAAGTCAACACTAAGTCAACTCTCAGCCAACACTAAGTCAACACTATGTCAACCCTCAGACAACACCAAGTCAACTCTCAGCCAACACTAAGTCAACACTAAGTCAACTCTCAGCAAACACTGAGTCAACACTAAGTCAACCCTCAGACAACACTAAGTCAACTCTCAGCCAACACTAAGTCAACACTGAGTCAACCCTCAGACAACACTAAGTCAACACTAAGTCCACTCTCAGCAAACACTAAGTCAACCCTCAGACAACACTAAGTCAACTCTCAGCCAACACTAAGTCAACACTAAGTCAACTCTCAGCCAACACTATGTCAACACTAAGTCAACTCTCAGCCAACACTATGTCAACACATTGTCGTCAAAGAAAACTCTAAATGGTCCTGGTCAGAGTCCAGGTGTTAGTGGGTGGAGTTGATCTGAGTTCGGGGGCGGAGCTTTGCCTGCAGTTTGTAAATGTTAGTTAAGATTCTTGTTAAAATTGTCGTCCCTTCAGACAGAGTGATTTCTTTGAAAATGTTTTTTCAGGATTGTTTCAGGTTTAGGATTGTTAATATTTTTTCAATAATCTGATGTTGTTGCTTATGAGAATTTTTATTTTTTAGCTGTGAAGAAATATTAGCAATAGAGAAATATTGATCAGAAGACAATAACGATTGATCAGAACGTTAACAAGGAGTCTTTAACCTGCTGTAAAAATGACACATATGTACACGTGTGTTTGTGAGGTTAGAAAAATACAGCGCCCATATAAAAAATGCTCCTCCATCATTTTGTTTTAATTATCAGTAGATTCATTTGATGCTGATCAGCAGAACTCTTTAATGTCAAACTGATAATACAAAATAATTGACTGCAGACGTGTTCAGCTTCACATGTATCCAGGTCAGAGAACCAATCAGAGATAATACAATATTTCCAGTGTTCATCTGCCGGGGTACAGGAACTAGAACATGTCAGAGCATCTCTGTAATCAGTCCTGTTGTGTTGAATATATTGAAGTTGTTCAGATGAATGTGTGGAGAAAATTGGACTTCAAATATTTTTCTGTGTTTTAGTTCCGTCAAAGTGACAAATTCTCTTTGAAGGCAGAAAATCAGAGATGACTGGAGCTTCTGACTTCACAGGGTGCTTTTCATTATGCTAGCTTATGCTTCCTCGCCTCCTCTCTCCTCCCGTGACCTGGAAATCGTTCCCCTCCGCCATAATGGAGGATCTTCCAATCTCTTAAATGCACATCAAGGAGATGAGGAGAGGAGGCTTCTGGAGGCGCTTAGAATGAGGAAACATCGGTGTATCCTACATAGAAGTCTTTTATCAAGTGGCGTGACAACGGAGACCCTCAGTGTCAAGTTGTGTTTTGTGTTCCGTGAGGTATAAAGCCTGATTTATGGTCGTGCGTTGAGTCGACCACGTCGCTACGTGGTTGACGTGACGCCGTCGTGAACCCTTCGAACTTCTCCGTCACTCCGTTTCGTCGCGGTGCAATTCACCGCCAGAGCGGTAGGAGGCTGCGTTCCTTTCCTGAGTGGTTGTCGTCGTCTCTAGTTGATTCTTTGTTTAGCTTCCGGCTTTTCTGGTCACAGAGAAATGAACGCGGAGCACGGACAGACGGCTCCGGCCGTATCCGTATCCGTATTGAACGTTGAGCATAATGGCATATATATAATGAGCCTTAACACTGCAACATCTACATCACAACAGAAGATGTTTAAAGATGGCGGAATCTGGAAATATGGAACCGGAAATGCGTTGCTACCAAGCAAACCAATCACAGCTGTGCCGGTCTGCGCTGGGTCTGCGTCGCCTCGACGCGTAGTTACATTTTTGGGGAGGTGCACGTCAGGCTACGCCGGGGCTACGGCGAGCCTTCTGCATAGCCCCGTACCATATGACGTAGCGACGTTGTTGATTCAAAGCACGACCATAAATCAGGCTTAATGCTGCACCCCCATATGACTCCTTACTGACAGTCTATTCTCAGAGCACCCACTTTGTGTAAAGCAGTGGTTCCCAACTGGTGGGTCGCAGGGGTTTTTTTGGGGAGTTTTTCCTGATCAGCTGTGAGGGTCTAAAGGACAGAGGGATGTCGTATGCTGTAAAGCCCTGTGAGGCAAATTGTATTTGTGATATTGGGCTTTATAAATAAAATTGATTGATTGATTGATTGAGTCCAAAGGTGGATCATGGGTCCATTCTGAATGGACCAAATGTGACTTGAGAATGTGACTGGAACATTTACATTTAAAAAACGTCCAGATGGATCTGTTGTTAGGAGCACCGTTCTCTGCAGGTTCTGCAGGAAGGAATTTTCGTACCATCGGAGAACTTCAGAGACTTCAGACTTGTGGCCACTGAGTGTGGCTGAGCAGAAAACTTCCAGTTTAGCGCTCTGCTTACCTGAATTGGGATAAAATAATTAAATTTTGCAGCTCTTTTAGATTTTAAAATGTTATCAGACTAAATGGATTGAATCCTGATAGTGGAACGAGTCATTATATTGGGGTTGCGACGCTCAAAAAATGTATTCACCAATTTACAGACATCTCTTTCCCAATTTAAGTCTATAAGAAAAAGCTCTTTAGGGCCAGTGACATCACATGACAGATGCAGGTAATCTCCATACCACTGTTTCGCCACTACCAAAACTGGCTTTAAAGCCTGGCGCACTTCCTGGGGGCCTGCTTCCTTCCCTCCTCTGCTTGCATTTCCTGCAGGCGGGATTAAGACACGAGGAGACATATTAGCATGATGAAAAGTCCCCAGACTGTTTTCTGTGAATGACATGTGTTGAAGGAAGTGATGTCATGAAGGTGGAGTCAAAGCGAAGCTTCAGTTAGCCACGTTAGTGCTGAGTTAATGATGATTGACTGTTGAATGTAACTACAAACTGTTGATGTGGGCAGCAGTGTACAGTCATAACGTGTACAGAGTTATTGATTATTGCAGTTTGAATGTGCAGTGTGGTGTTGTTCCTCAGCTGCTGTTTGACCGTCTGAAACTAAACATCGGACGTCTGATTCATCTGGATCTTTGTTTTCAGGAACATGAACTGATGTGAAACAGCTGAACTGAGATCAGAGTGATCCAGATCACTCGGTGAACGTGATACAGAAGCGGCTCAATGAAAACTAGACCCCTCACAGGCAAACACACGACACCTGCTTTCTGATGGTCAGAGACACTAAAGAGTTAAAACCAGCAGTTAATAAATGTCCACAGTGAGACACCTTCAGTTTATACAGGCAGCTGTCACAGAAATCACTTCCTTATCTGTTATACTGACTTATGATTATCCATTAGAGTCAAATTATAAAAACAGAAACTGAGTCTCTGACCTCAGATCATCAAACAGCTGACATTGAGTCTGATTTGACACTTTTGGGTGTCAGTCCCAACACAGAGTCAACAAAATGACGGTTCAATATTATAAATCTGAGTCCTGCACGGGTCCATTTTTTAAAAACCTACACCTGCCCACAGCAGTAAAGCTCAACCCATTACCCATCCTTACGTCTCAGTCAAAGCCGAACACATTCACACTTTCCAACCCATCATGGAGATCTCGTTTTGTCCCACCTAACTCGTGTCTGCCACCTCATCCTCGGGCTGCAAAGTTTCATGGCTGGAGTCCTCCACGTCAGTGACCAATGTGACCACGGGGTCAAAGGTTAGACTGGTGTCACTGACTTTCAAAATAAAAAGGAGCTGTCAGAATATTACACATATACTGCACATCTTTTTACTTCGTTTTATTCTGAAGAATAGAAAACATATTTTTGTCCACACCCACCTGGAGTTCATTTTTACCCGTGGATTTACATTTACATATATTTTTACCTGTTACATAGCTTTCTGTGGGTAGGGTACCCGACCCGGTGCCGGACTCTGTCATAAATCATGTAATATGTTACCACACGCAGTTAGAGTCACTGTGAAGAAATAAGGTAAACCCAAAATGTCACAGAGTGAATTCAGATTCTAAAAAGAAACAGACCAGGATTAATGTCTGTTTTTCTACCGTCAGATATTTGTCTTGTTTCGATTAAATCAAACTTTAACGAGCTGCGGGGTGAGACGGGTTTGTTTGTAGTGCACATGGATCCAGATGCTGTTTTCTCTGCTTCCGCAAAAATGAACTGACATGCTTTGTTTTGGTCGACACCATACCAAAGTTATCTGCAATATACTGCACTGCATGATGGGATTCTTACAGATAACTCCTATGCTGTTTATTTTTTTGAATATTCTTCCATCTGCCAAGAAAGCACTGCAAAGTATCTGATGCTATAACTGATCTGCATACTTGAAATATCAGTCCAAGTATGGAAAATAAAGTATATCCTGTTATTGTGTACAATTATGTTTACATGTATTCTGGATATAATTACAGTACATAAATATACATTAAAACTCTTTATTTATTATCAGTGTTGGCTGTTTGTTTTTGTGTTTGCCCGGACCTCTGACCCCTGACCCCTGCGCCGTGACTGCTGAGAGCTCGAACACTTTTCTAACTTCAGAGACATTAACTCTTTTTACACAAAGATCTATGAAGTCCTCTCTTTATGCTGCCTTTGCATTTTCACACAGAACCAAACAACAGCAGCGTCATTTCCCTCCAGTGTGTGATTTCACACAGTATGTTCGCATCACAGAACCAAAGGAGGCATGACAGGCTCGACATATAAAGCCTAGATGCACCAAAAAGTAGCACAGAAACACACCAGTGTTCATTTTGTAATGAAAACTGATGATTTTTTTTTTTTTTTTTATCAGCGACCTTTTTTCCTTGACAAAAAATGAAACAATTACGAGCAAAAAATAGATCTTGATAATAAAAACTAAGATGAAATCTATGTTTCATTTTCGTTGACGAGACGTGATGAAAACGTTCGTGGTGGAGAATGGGCGGGCTTGTGATGATCTTCAAATGCAGCATAAACAACTGGCTGGTAAACTCCAGTAAATAGTCTGCACCAGGATGTTTCAGTAGCCAGCAAAAACTCTTATGATCCAGGTGCTTCGGTTGGTTTTAGAGTTGACTGATTTGCAGGATGTGTGGAGAGTTGCAGGATGATGCTATGAACTGATTGACTGTCTTGACTGTCACGTTCAGAAAATGAAAACAGAGTTCCCTGAATAAATACATAGGCCTTTACAAAAACATAGTTCAAATCAACGGGGTATTAAACGACTTCATCAAACAATAAAAACAAAGATTACCCAAGAACACGGCGGTTAACGACTGTAACCCTGTGGCGTCTTCCATGCTCCACACTCATTTGAGCACACCTGTCTTCCATTAAAAGGTTCCTGAGATACCAGGTCACGTGGTGCAGTCAAGAAAACAAACAAAAAAAAAAACAGTAGGAACCTAGGACATGCTAGAAATGACTCTAACGGCCAGTAATCAGTAATTAGTTCATGTAAATGTGTTGAAGTGTGTGCGTGTGGAAACCCAGAGCTGTCCTCAGGCCCAGGTGTAGCTCAGTCAGCCATAGAGCCTCCTCTCAGCTCTACACAACAGACGAGAACCTGCAGGAGAGCCTTCTAGAGGATGCGAGGAGGAGCGTCAGAGTTTCCTTTTGTAATGTTGGCTGTCTACCACAGGGTGTCACTGCTGCTGCCCCAGTGTAACATGAAGTGCAGTTACTGGTGTCGGTCAAGGCTCAAATCACCTTTGGTTCAATAAGTGCAGTTTGACATTCACAACTTTTTTTAATGGACGTCTGCGTGTGGATCATACATTTTTATTGACTTTGTAAATGTTAACACTTAATAAAGTACAACTGATACCCAACCCTAACCTTATGCTGCTTTGACTCAAGCGTTTAATGCCAGGATCACACTACATGATATCAGCCTGATTACAGCCGGACACAGCGTCGTACGGCTTCAGCTCAGATTGTGAACGACAACAAGTGTCGTACACAATAATCCATCGTTTCATCTGGTGTAGTGTGTCATAGTAGACGACAACCGACGGCACGTCTGGAACACCTCACGACGTCCTGACAGAAAGTCTAACATGTTTGATTTTCTTTTTGTCCTTCACGACTTCTCCCGTCACAGCCGTCACTTTGACCAATAGGAACACAGAGCGATCTGCTGCCGTGGAAACTGCAGGACAACAACAGCCCAGCCTTTTAGATATTTCCTGTGGGGACGTTAGCACACAGAGTAAAAAGGAAACAGCAGAGGCACTTTATCAACCCGCTGAGTACTGCCATTAGCATCAAGCTAGCAAACAATGTTCTTTCTTCATAATGGAGGATATAAAGGAATCAAACTCACGGATAGTGTCTGGGCCTTTACTCAGCACAGCTGCAGAGGCTACCAGCTGCATCTCAAACACACCACATCATTTATCATTTTGTTTTTAGTTTGAACCCGCTCCTGTTTGTCCTGTTAAATTAAATGCATTGTGCCATCATTTCAAACTCAACATTTCCCTTCAATTTCTAAAAAAGGCTATTATTGTGAAACATTTATGAAACATTTGCAGGAGCTTCCTGTGGAGGATTCAGTGACTTTTTTTTAACAATACTACAGTAACAGTTCAGCTGGGACATGAACAGTCACAGTGACTGAAATCATGAAAATAATAAAAATAGGACAAGAATAATCTGATGACATCACACATGTTGTGAAAGACAACCAGTGATGATTGGTCATGAACCAACATGTAGTGCGTCATGTCTGTCGGCCAAGTCACAGCAAGATTTTATGACTCCACCATCAGCTAATGTGACACAGTGACAAAAAAGACGTGTAGTCTGAAGTCAGCGTCACTGCCAACACCTGAAACACTTTTCATTTGGATTAATATCGTCCCTGTCATCGCACGAAACCCACATTTTGGCATTAATAACAAACTCATCATTAAAAAGTGTTTTTGCTTTAAACCAGGTTTCATGTTTTTCCCTTTGATCAGCCAACAGATATTCATGCATGCATTTTGCGTCATCACAGAACTCAGTTAGTCATCAAGAGCATTCAGTACCTGTGTTTGACTTGAGCTGCTCTCCCCCACCTCACAGGTCCCAGTGGAGCCGCACTGCCTGCACCTTCTCTATTTACGCCCCTGGCTCGCACACCAGTCCCGCTACTTCAAGGGGAAGTTCCGTTTTTTACAACCTGGACCTTATTTCTGGCATTAAATACGGTTGTTTACTCACCCAGATAAGTTTGGTGTCATTTGGAGTCATTCGGAAGATATTTAGGTCCAGGTTGTAAAAAACGGAGCTTCCCCTTTAACTCCGACATCACACAGTTTGAACAGCGTTAAACTCTTAGATTAAATACTTACCTGCTGTGTTCTACTCTTTAACTTCACACTGCTGATTTATGCCTTTTATTATTCTACTTCCTTTCTTATCCTGACTGTTAAATGTATTGAGCCTGTTTTTATTTTATGTTACTGTATTTTATTATTATCACTATCATTCTCAATTTCTATTTCCCTTTTTAATTGACTGTTTTTATTGTTTTAAATTGTGTCTTGTTGCTTTTAATGTCTCTGTCAAGCACTTTGAATTACCTTGTGTTTAACTGTGCTATACAAATATTAAAACAAAACAAACAACAAACAGCGCAGGCTCCACATACCTCCGTGCGTCATGCGCCGTGCACTCACCCGGTGGCCCGACGCTCCACAGCCGCACCGTCACTCCGGCAGCTCTCCTCGTTGTCCCGCTGCGCTCCAAACGTGCCAGAGTTTCCCAACGCAGCTCCAAAGAGCGGCTTTCTGACTAATAATGTGGGAGCTGAGTCCACACTCACACCTTTAACCCACCTGACGCTTCGGGTGGTGCCACATCTTCTCCTCTGTTGGCTTCAGAAAACGACCTGCAGTCATCATATGTATTCATCGCAGCACTCTGGGGCCCAATCAATGTGCATTCCTTCATTTTCATCCAAAAACCCGACACACAACTTTCAGCATGTCCATGTTCCGCGCCACAGCGTCAAAATCCATTTCCGGGGTCAAACACCTGACACCTGGCAACAAGCATAGATATACATAGAAAGGCTAGATAGCTCATCTACGCTGTGAGCCAATGGGGACTGACGTCGTCACACGGCGGCCATCTTACCTCGGGGCTGCTGGCCCACTGACAACATTAATGTCTGTGGTGCATGTTCTGTTTCAATGACCATATCCTGCTCAAATTTCAACTGATTTTCAAACGGATTGGTTTGTTATAAACGCCAGAGATGTAGTTATGTTTCTGCATATTTATGGATAATTATAACCATGGACTTTCATATTAAATTAAAAAAGTAGAGAGTAGAGCAATACCTGCCATAGCTGCACGCATACACACAGTTAAAATTAAATTGTCAGTGTTTTTTTTTTTTTTTTTTTTTTAATTTGCTTTAACATAAAAATAATTATACCACAAATGTAAAAAATTCCACGGCCTGTTGGAAATTATGTTTGTGTTATTTTAGGGTCACATAACAACTCGTATATAGTTTTAAAGATCAAGGGGATGGTTCGTTCATCTTACCCGTTCTGCTACATATATTTTAATATAAAAATTAAAATAAACACATTCAGTAACATGACATAAAGGTTCTTTTATTAACCAGATGTGCACAATTACAAAACAATTCAACATTCATTTCAAACCAACAGACACACTAAACCAGGCGAAATTCACTCCAAATCAACAGTCACTCAACCTTAAAAACATGAGAAGATACTGAGATATGAATTATTGACAACATTTTACACCCTTCTTACCTTTAACATTAATGGTAAAGACAAAAATACAGAGCTAAATTATGATATTGTTGGGGTAATTCATGTAGCCTATGCTTGAATGCCATTATGTAAACTTAAATAAGTCAATAACAGTAACATGTTAAAAAAAAATGTGAAAAAGAAATATTCAATGATTATTATGTAAACAAATGGTAGAAGCATTTCTAAAACGTCAGGGAGAAAAAATAACTTGTATTGTACAAGTACAAATTTAACTACGTTAGTAACAATTATCCTAAATATGTCCCTCAAGTCATTTCTTACGAGTGAAAGGTGATTCCACGGGGTCTTATTTGTGCATCCATGTGCCGCACTAAAGTCTGGCATCTTGAACTTTGTTGAGTATTTCTGTAAACACAAAGTCAGGCATTTACTGTATCACAATGAATCTAAATTAAGGATATATTTTACTAATGAAACAGCTTGGAAATCATATTATGTATGTTAAAACAAAGGAGTAATTCTGCCTTTCCCACCTGTAAAGAATCATGTCTAGGCTACTTTGTAATAGTCCCAGTTGCCCACTATGTCACATTCACAACCTCTTGTTTCTTTGCTAGCTAATAAACATCAAATTTCATCCACACAAATCATCATTTAGACAAAATATGTGGTTGTCACAAAATTATTATTGGTCTCACGGAAACCTATATAATAATTGAAACTCCCAGATTGCAGCCTTGCAAATGGCTGTGACAGACACACAACTATGCAGCAAAATGAAATCGATTTTCGAAAAGAAAAGCTGCACTTTCAGCATGTCCGCGCGGCCTGAATCATAGCCACGTTAATAAGGTTTATAATAAACCAAACCGTTTGTAAATCCGTCAAGATTTCAGCGAGTTAAGTGTATTTTTGTTTGTGTCGGTCGCTCACCTTCCGTCCACTACTGTAGAGTGCGCGGGGAAAGTGCCCCGAGGTAAGATGGCCGCTCGGTGACGTCGCCGGCGAAAGTCCCATCAGCCATCTAGCCTTTCTATGTGTATCTATGGGAACAAGGTCCTTTATCCACAGAGCCCAAATACTAGCACAGCGCCGCCCAGTGTACACACACGGTGAATACAAATAATGTCTGCTAAGTGAAAGAACATCAGTGTGTCACACTGTACACTTCCATTAGTACACTTCAGTGTAGTACACTATGTAGGCTACACTAAGTACTTTTAACTTTTCATTTCAACAGGGTAGAGCCTCCAATCCCACTCTACTGTTTTGCACTTACAGGAAGTGACACGTTTTTGTTAAACTGCCTCTTCTTCTTCGTCTTCTTCTTTGCAAACAGACAGTGGAGCATCATCACCAACATTTGACCTCTGTCTCCGCCACACATAAACCACACTTACAACATCAGTGCTGATTAAAATGTGCCGCCATAGCTAGAAGCAACTTAGCTAGCAAGCTAGCGTTAGCAACCGCATTATTGTTTGTGTTACCAAATCACTACAGACCCAACAAACATCACTGACGGCTTCTGTTCAACAACACTTTTGGTGCTGAGTGCAAAAAACATGTAGAGCTAACAGGCTCCTTGTTGTCGCCAGCCGCCATGAGATGAGACGGTCACAAAGATGGTGACCACTGAAGGAGACAGGTGTCCGTCATTCCACACTCACCTTCTGAACCGTATGGAGTGCTCCAGTAGTGCACTGCATTTTCCCATCCAACACATTCTCACTCCAGCCTCGTCACATCTCACCATTTGGTCATGGACTTTTCATACCCAGATACGCTGTGCAAGGTGCCCTGGGTGCGTTTGTAGACTCGGCCTACTGTGTCTTCCCCCGAAGACAGTGCAAAACCAGCCTGCGGTATCTGCATTATTTATGGTCTCCAGTTTGTACCAATCCGTGTCGCAGACATTTAATAGGGTCAGTGAAAACTTTGACCGCTTGTGACGCAAGAAAAGTCAAAGGATCAACAACCTCAGAGCTCAACAGCTGTGGTACCAAAATCTTGTACCGTTGCTTCCAGATTCTGCGTGCAGATATCTGTTTAAAGAGACGAGACTGAACCCTTTACAGGACGCCACCCAGAGCAACTCATCCTCACTGTGACCTCGTCACATGTCCACGTTTGCTCATGGACTTTCCACGTCCACATATGGCGTCCAAGGTGCTCTGGGTGTGTTGGTTGTTGTGTCAACTTCAGCCTGTTACATGCATTGTCTGTTTTCAAAATACACTTCTGTTTCCACAGGAAATGTACAGTTTGCATACAGTCTCTTTCAAAATAAAAGCACTATGTTGGTACAGCACCACAAATGAACATTATTTTTTCCAGGGTCTGGCTTCATATTCTTACTGAAAGTGAACACCGGCCTCCTGGGTGAAAGTCGTTGGTTGCTGGACGCATCCAACACCCCTCCTGCCCACCCTACTCAGACTTCCGCCGCTTTAACTTTTGATGTTGTGCCACCGTGTTTCTCCCTGACGCTGACGCGTATCATGCCATGTGAAAGAACGTTTTGTTTGTCGGTGTCTGACGCCAGAAGTCACCGACCAAGCGCTGGATTTAGATGACTTTGGAGTCGACTATGGAGTGTGAACACACTTAGCACTTGTGCATTGAAAATATGAAGTGTTTAATACAGAAGGATGCAATTTGAGACACACTGAGTATTTGGCTCTTAGAGTGTCTGACTTTTCCTCTCCGACTTGTTTTCATAAAGTTTCATTATCTCTGACAGCACGTGAAGGCAACGTGTCCTTATGTCATCACATCGAAGTTGTTGTTCAACAGGAATTGATATTGGTTAGGGACTGTTCATTACTTATTAAGCACTGGGGAAAGACTTGTGGCACATTAAAGGGACGACATATCATCATATCATTGTGGACACAATTTTACTCTTAAATAAGGAAAGAGATTTTTCACAATAAAAATATATTTTGAAGATTCCACAAAACTTTTGAGCTCAGCTTTTTATCTGAACTTATTTTATTTTGCAGTATCTTAAATGAAAAAATGTCAGAAAATGATAAAAAGAATTCTGTTCTAATTCCCAACAGCCCAAAAGAACTGTAACAGAAACAGTATTCAACCCTTTATTGAAGCAAAAGTAGCATTATCACACTGGGAAAATACAACATTACAAACACAAGTCTTGCATTCACAATGACTGAAGTAAAAATGAACAGAAGTGTCATCAGAAAATGTCCTTTAGTATCAGAAGTTTAAGAACTCATTATGCAGAATAAACCCTTTTAGAGCCTTTTATCAAACAGTGTATTACTGGATGTTATTAATGATACTATTGGATCATTTAATCTAAACAGTGCATCATATTTCATGAATTCATCAAACATTGTAAATTTAAAATCTTAAACTGCAAAGTAATCAGTAACTACAGCTGATAAATGAATACAGTGTGGTCACTAAGTACAAGTCTAAAGTATGATAACATGGAAATCCATGGCTTTGCAGTACAGTGCCTGTACTTTAGTACTTTGTAGCTTTGATTCAGACAAAGAAGACGAGACGGGAGAAGATGATAAAGGAAGCCACTTTTAGTGATGCTATTACATTGCACAGTCCAACTTAAAGGTCCAGTGTGTAGGATTTAGGAGGATAAATCAGCACAAATGAAATATAATATAATAAGTATGTTTTCTGTCATGTATAATTACATGAAAATCAGAATCCTTGTGTTCTTGTTCCCTCAGAATGAGCTGTTTATATCTACATAGGGAGCAGGTCCTCGTCTACAGAGATCACCATGTTGCACCACCATGTTTGTACAGTAGCCCAGAACGGTCAAACTAAACACTGACTCTAGAGAGCCATTCGCTTTTTCTCATCAGCCACCGTAGTTTGCCTCTCCAAGACAAGCTGAGCAGCATCGTAAAAACACAGATTTGTAACATGAAACGTCTTTTTTCTGCATTTTTAAACGGTTTAAATCAGCTGGTCTGTTTGTTTTGAAGAAGAAAAGAGCTCAGCAGATAATTTGGCTCCTGATAAAAACCTCCTGAACAATGAACACTGAAGGAATTCTAAGTTCACACTTGGCACATGGTAGAAGTTTCAGCTAGTTGCAGTCAGAAACCATCACTGCTAATGTCCCTAAATCCAAACAGTGGTCCTTTATTACACTTACTAATGTGTAACAAGCGTATTATTCCAAACAGTAGATATAAATGTCTCATTATAAAGTAACAAAACACAGTGATTCTTATTTTCAGGTGATTACACACTACAGAAAACATACTTATTATATTGTATTCAATTTCTGATGATATATCCCCCTAAATCCTACACACTGGACCTTTGAATTGTTTAAGGTTAATTTGCTTGACTTTTCCTAATAAGGTGACAGCATGATAAAAATACATATTTCCACATAATTCTTTAAAATATTCTGAAACATTACAGTGAGACAACAACTCATTTTCTGGATGCAGTTTTACTCTCAAATAAAGAAAGAGTTAAAATAGATTTTAAAGATTATTAGAAACGCCAAAGCTCATCTCTTTTAAAGGTGTTTTGTTTTTCCAGTGGAGTTGCCTTCAGTTAAATCTCATCTTTAAGTGTCTTATTTTACAATATCTTATATTATAAAGTGTATTTATTTTAATCTAACCTGATTTATAAATTGTCCAAACATATTGAAAACTGTCTGTTATAGTTTCCAACAGCTCAAACAGATAAATTCTTATGTTTTAATCAACCAACAGTCTAAAGCCTAAAGATGATAAATATATGATCATATATGACAAAGAAAATGATCAATAAGATAAAAAAAAAACTCACATAAATAATTTTAGGGAAATTACTTAAAGTTTGTATCCCTGATAAGGTGACAGCATGAGAAGAACACATATGATTATTTTCCACACTCACTCACTTGTAAATATATTTTAAAGATTCCACAAAACATTAAAGCTGATTTTTTTTTTTACTTTCCTTTAGTCAAATCTTATTATTAAGTATCTTTACTTATTTTTTCTTACAGTATTTTCATTGAAAAATGTCAGAAAATAATAAAAAAAAGTCTGAAAAAATTTCCAACAGCCAAACAAATAATTTCTTATGTTTTGTTTTTATCGACCAATAGTCTAAGATATTAAATTAATGATCATATATGACAAAGAAAAGCATCAAATCTTATATTTAAGAACTTTGAATCAGCTGATAAAGGATAAATTAATTGTCAAAATAGTTGTGACTGATGGATTAATCAGCTAATTGTTGCAGATCTATTCTGACCCATTACATGAAGACTTTAAGGAAAGAAATCCACTTTTCTCTGATGAAACCAAACACAACAATTCAGCCTTAAAGCTCATCCTTTTTGGTCTCCTTCTTCTTCTCTTCCTTGTGGAAGACTTTTCCATCTGGCTGCTTCCTCCAGCTCAGTTTGATGTTGTCATCCATCCCCTGGTCCTTCAGCTCCTGTTTGAGCTGAGACACAAAACTCCTCATCATTATCATCACTCACATACACAGATTACTGTGATGGAAAATTATGGGTGCCTGACAAGTGATGAGCGTCTGGGGCATCTGACCTTCTTTTGACCTATTCCATGCTTACTTTATAACACCAGATATATGGCAGAGGCCTGGTCACTTGATAACATCAGATATATGGCGGAGGCCTGGCTGAAAGCAGGGCCGAAGGTGAACCTTCAGAGAGGCCTTCAGAGTTATGACCCTGTTATTGTGTCAGGAGATGATACAGCTTGGAACGACAGGTTCTCTGTTTGCATATGTTGTGTCTAAGGGTGGGCATGTGTTTTGGGAAACTATAAAGTTAGAGGGCTGGAGTGATTTCGCCAGCTCTCACTCTGACTGACTGTTCATGCGGTTTGTACTGTTTGTGAGACTCCATTCATGAATGCTTATTAAAACTCAAGAAAGACAGCAGACGTGTGAAGACTCTTTATTGTTCAAGTGATTTTGCCACCACATTACATTCTGCATTCTTATTTATATTGGACTCATCTGGAAGCTCTATTTTAGGAGCACGCTGCTTCATATATACTTGTTTTTCCTGAGGTGGTGCCGACCTGTTGGTCTGTTGTAGATTTTTCTTCTCTTGTAAACTCTCTGTCTTTTCTCAGATTGCTGGATTGTATTTGTACAGTTTCCTGCTGCATTTGGTGGCAGATAGTGAAGTTTCTGCTGACTGTTGATTCTTCATTAGTCACACATCAATAAGGCCTGCAGAGTGGCACTAACACACTCTTTACTTCTGCACATATGGATTGGCACAATGCTCAAGTCATGTCCTGTATGTGACCAAAGTATTGTAATGTATATCATGTATATAGCTTCTGAATGTCATTTATTAAATGTTCTTATTTTACTGTATTTATGATTTTAAATAGCTCTTTATCTGTTTCCTCCTCAGTCTGTTTCTTGTACTGCTGCAATGTGGATTTCCTCTCTGGGGATCAATAAAGTTGTTTTTTTTATTTGCTTTTAGAGTCAATTGATTGGTTTTGAATAACATTAGAAAACATGATTTACCTTCTTCAAGGTGTCCTCCATCACAGCAGGGTCATTCAGATCCAGAGAGTCCTGTGTCTGAAACTTCAGTCTGAACACTTGTTTTGTTGTAGCTGTGGAAACATTTCAGAATTTCATCAGTTTAAACACTAACAGGCAAAATGTGGTAGAAATTTTGCCTGCAATTCTGCCCTTATTGACATTGTAAAGATAGACTTTCATATTCTCCATGTGTGGACAAATGGACAAAAACACTCCAGATGTACAGGCCAGGATGAGCTGCATGTGTAAGTGATGTGAATATTGTGATAAGAGTATTTGTGAATATTTGATAGAATGATACCAAAAATGTTTCTGGATTTGGCCATATTTACATTAGAAACATGACTGCAGCAGTAACATACAGTTACAGAACTCACCTGATTCAGGCTGTGTCTCACTGGAAGTCGTGAGGTAGTGAGGTGGTGTGCTGAATCCAGCCGTGCTGCTGCTTGTAGCTGTATTCAAACATACAGTACATCCATACTGTTACACCACTGCTTTAAGTCTGTTGTGTCATTCTACTTCATATAAAGTGAAGCACTGTACAAATAGACTTTATTTTATTTGACCTACATTTACTGTAATTAGTAACAAGGTTAAACTGGAACATTCAACAGTAATAATAATGACATTATAATAATAATATTAATAATGATAAAAATGACAACATAGCAGTGTATCAGAGACCACCAATAATTGGCTGAGCTTATATTCTTCAGCGAGTGGAGGAGACGTCAGAGAAGGCCCCTCTGCAGCAGCTTCTCGGGGCTTCTTGTTCAAATATTTTCTCAGTGCATCTGGACAGATGTAGAGTAGATTTACCTCTTACTGTACAGTACAAGCAAAACATAGCTGCAGCAGACAGACTACTACTTGCACCAGTGATGTGTTCAACATAACATCAATTATTATCTAGTTGTCATTATGCATTACTAAAATAAAAGAGGTTGCACTCCAATTATATAGTCATACATTAGTTTTACAGTTGTCCCTATTTGTTATCGAATTTCAGGGTATCTTTCTTGGGTATGATAGTTTTGAAAGGATTCAAATTTGAAATAAGTCATCAACCTTCTATATGTGCTTAAAATAGCTGCTGAAATTAGCAAGGATTCTTTTTTAATATGTATTTGGGGGACATTTTGCCTTAAACTGACAGGACAGTTGAGCGTGAAAGGGGGAGAGAGACAGAGGGAGTGACATGCAGCAAGGTGCCACAGGCCGGAGTCGAACCCGGGCCGCTGCATCAAAAGCCATTTATATGGGACGCCTGCTCTATCCACTAAACCACCAACATCCTGTCAAAGACAATTCTGCTTGCTAAATTTCATATGCCGCCTCTCTTCCCTTGGCAGCTTTAGCGCTGTTCATTTTTTTCATGAAATATATGCTCATATTCGCTGTAGGCATTCATGAGCACCTCCAGTTCCACAGGTGTAAAATAAGTTGGAACCAGATACTCAGAGTTTCCCAGCTCAGGGTAAGTCAAGTCAGAGTTCAGGATTAGACTCGGAGTTTGTTGAACCTCCTACCTGGAATACCCCTCTGATCTCTGGACACCAGTTGTGTCATCATCAAAACAGAGACTTGACTTTCTGAGGTGTGTGAGGAAACACAGCATGTCAACAAAAGCCCTCATCTACTTCTACCAGTCCAAAATAGGAAGCACCTTGACTGGATGCATACTGGTATGGTTTGGCAGCATAACAGCACAGGATCATAAACACCTGATGAGGATGGTGAAAATAGCGTCAATAATCATAGGATCACCATCACATCAGATACAGGACATGTACACCACCTGCTGGAGGAAGAAAGCACTTTGTATTTTAAAGGACACTAGTCACCCAGCACACAGCCTTTTCTCTTATCTTCACTCAGGGAAGCATCTGCAGAGCATCAGAGCTCCAACCTCCCGCCTCAGAGATACTTTTGACCCCCAGGCGGTCAGACTACTGAACAGGAGCACTTAGAGACTGTGGATGCTGTGGATTATTTAGATATGTTTATTATATGCTGCTATTATATGTTGCTGTATAAATCCAAATACAATTTGAATAACGGGTCAGAACTCACGTGTGCTGTAGCAAATGAACGGTCTCGTGGCGTCACAGAACCAGTCGTGCCATTGTCCGGAGTAGTCAAAGTCTGCAGCCACACAATCCTCATTCACTCCATCAGGTTGCCCTGATATCCAGTACCTAAATGAGGAGCTACTTCCATCCGACCACTTCCAGGAGTCTCTGAAGAGGCCGATCCAGACACGTTCTCCTGCAGGTATCAGCTCCTGTACCTTCTGGTTCTCGGTCATGTTTCTCACACTGGTCAGGTCTGTGTAGTTTACTCTGCAGTGGCTCTGGGCCTCAGTCCATGTCATGGATTTGGTGATGAGGATAAATGTCACATTTGACCCTGAAAATAGAGCACAGTGAGGCGCTGTGTAGAGGCACCGTAACATACAGCCTCCCATCCATGCCTCTGTGTGCTACTTTTCAAACCATTATATAATATTCATAAACTAATGAATATGTAAGGCTTAATACCCGACGAGGTGTCCATTATCAGGAATTAATGGACGACGCGGAGTGTCCATTATCATTCACTTCGATGGGCATTAACCCTTATACCATGGTCACTTACCAAAGAAATTAATATTAAATCAATTATTTATGCTTTAGTTAAAATCAGTTAAAATCAAGCCACTAAATGTGTCTCTGGAAATGTTAAGGGACTGCTTTGCTGATTATCAGAGAGCTGTGAGGGAGGCAAAATCTCAGTTTCTCTATGATATTATCTCTAGAAGCAACCATTGTCCCAGGGTGTTATTTAATACAATTAATTATTTTATAACCCCACCTACTTCTGTTTTGATTGATGCCTCAACCAACACTTGTGAGAATTTTCTGTACTTTTTTGTTGACAAAGTGAATTCCGTCAGACAGGCTACCAGCAAGAGTTTTGATAAGGATCTGTCTGTTGCCCCAGCCCACTCTGCTGTGTTTGAGCACTTTGAGTTGGTTTCTGTCCCCGCCCTCGCTGACATTGTGAAATCTTTGAAGCCTACTACCTGTCATTTGGATGTTGTTCCTGCCAAAATGCTAAAAAGTGCTTTTAATTCTGTTGGGCCTGGTCTTGTGATATTTTTGAACACCTGTCTTAGTTTAGGAGCCGTCCCAGCTGCCTTTAAACACGCTGTGGTTAGACCCCTTCTAAAAAAAACAAATCTTGACTCCATGTGTTATCAAATTTTAGACCTGTTTCTCATATGCCCTTTCTCTCTAAGGTTTTAGAGAAAGTTGTTTTTGTGCAGTTACGGTCCTTTCTGGAAAACAACTTTTTTGAAAAATTCCAATCTGGGTTCAGGTCTCGTCATAGCACTGAGTCTGCTTTGTTAAAGGTGCACGATGACATTGTACTGTCTGTTGATGCCAAGTGCCCTGTTGTCTTAGTTCTGCTAGATCTCACAGCAGCCTTTGATACAGTGGACCATATGGTCCTCCTGTCACGCCTGAATCACTGTGTTGGCTTTCGCGGCACTGTACTTAAGTGGTTTACGTCTTATTTGTCCGATAGAACCTTTTCTGTAATGATTGGTGATTCCTGCTCCTCCAGTGCCTCTCTCTCATGTGGGGTCCCGCAAGGTTCTATTCTTGGCCCTCTTCTTTTTTCGTCATATATGTTACCACTTGGGTCTATTATAGCCAGGCACAACCTTTCTTTTCATTGTTACGCAGATGATCTGCAAATCTATCTGCCATTGAAGTCTAGAGGTACTGATGCACAAAGCTCCCTACTTGACTGTATTGCTGACATCAAGCAGTGGCTGGCCCAAAACTTTCTGCATTTAAATGAAGACAAAACAGAATGCATTGTGTTTGGGGATACTGTGACGACTGGCTTTGGCGCCTTGTCTTCATCTTTCAATCCTACTGTCAGAAATCTGGGAGTGATCTTTGACAGTTATCTGAAATTTGATAAACAAATTGACAATGTCGTAAAGACAAGGTTTTATCAGTTATGTCTCCTGGCCAAAGTCAAATCATTCTTGAGCCGTCACAACCTGGAGAGAGCTATCCATGTTCTCATTAGCTCCAGACTGGATTACTGTAATGCACTGTATGTTGGCATCTCCCAGTCTTCTCTTAACCGCCTTCAACTTGTTCAAAATGCATCTGCCCGTCTGTTAACTAGCACTAGTAGACGATTGGCTTCCTGTTCGTTTTAGGGTTGATTTTAAACTTTTAATATCTGTTTTTAAAGCTCTCAACGGCCTTGCCCCATCCTATTTATCTGAGATTTTAACTGTTCGTGAGCATGGCAGGGCTTTGAGGTCATCCAACCAACTTTTGTTGGAAGTGCCCAGGTCTAAGTATAAACACTGAGGTGACCGAGCCTTTTCAGTTGCTGCACCCAGGCTCTGGAATAAGCTCCCCTGCGACATGCGTGCCATCTCTGACCTGGGCCTCTTTAAATCAAAACTTAAAACTTATTTATTCAGGATGGCCTTTAATACCCAGTAGTGTGGCAATACTCTGTGTTTTAATTGTATGTTATATTCTGTAAAGCACTTTGGTTCACCTGTGGGTTGTTGTAAAGGGCTATATAAATAAAATACATTTACATTTACATTTACAGCTGAGCGGACTATTTAATGTCGGTAGTTCACAGGCGTTGGAAACCCGCTGTGGCCGCAGCGTAGAGAGCGACTCTGCTCAGTGAAGGGAAGTGAGATGATGGCTAAACGTTACTGATATTTTTCAGAAGATGATTATTTCAGAAAGCCAGCGCTCTTCTCACCGCTCGTGTGTTACACACTCTGGTGGTCAGAGGATGATGTGTAAAAAAACAAACTTGAGATATTACTTCATGATTCATTGGCGTTCATTTATAGGCCCAAGAAAATGTGTTTCAAATAATCAACATCCAAATAGTAGGCTAGTCAAAATCGTTTTTTATTGCAACAAATAATTCATAAGCATATAGTAGTCGAGATTAATCATATAAACACGAATTAACGATTGTTTCCTATTTGAAATTAAATGCTACATCACCATTATTGGCTTGACTTACTTGGGAGTAAATAAGAAAAATAAACAATAAACCTACAACCATGAGGTGGCTGAAACCGGGCTAAACATGTCATTAACGCGTTCACGGGCCACTTGTCAGTTGAATAATACTCCACAGTGTGTTTATTCACACCACACAAAATAGTCCAAAATGCACAATTGCATGAAAGATACGATGCAAACGGTTTACCTTGACAAGTGCAAACAACCCAAAATTGACGATCAAAAACTTGTTTGCTCCTGCCGGTAACAAACACACCTGAATATCACCAGAGCCATACACGTTAAATAGACAGGCAAACCATTTCCGCTCCACAGGCAGGTGGAGCCACCCACTGTGCAATATTGGAATTGCACAACCCAAATGCATACAGAGACATAATAGCCTGAGGCTGCGGTCGGAAAGTCCCTCCTATCGTCTGTTCCTAATCACTATTCCTCGACCTCGGTGGGAAACGTCACGAGGTCAAGGAAAGATGAGTAGTAGAATTCATAAGGACTTAGGAAAAGAGAACCGCGGAGCTGAGAAAATCCGACCGCACTTACGCTGGGCTACGTCATCATGCGACGGCGGATGTTATTGACGTGGTCTGCTGTGGTGAAACTACAATGTTCTGAAGACGTAACGTTACAGTCTTTTGTATTTTTTGTTATGATCCTTCCACTGTAGCTCTGCAGGGAATAAAAAGTGGGAAGCAGTAACTTCATTGATTATTTAAATCGCCATAAGCATAGCCGATGCCAATGTTTTGAGATGCAGTAGGGGCAGATGATATAGATATAACAATAAAGGCGAAAAACAAGTAGGTTTCTGGTTTTGGTTTAATTTCTATATCAATCAGCCATTTGAAGACGAAAATGGGAAAAGCACGTGGATTTCCATTTTTTCTCATTCACACGAAAATCGGAAAATTAAAATGATGCATTGTACATTTGTATATTTGTTTATCTGGTTATAAAACAAGTTAAACAAAGCTGTGGACGAGGGTACACATTCATAGTTCGCATCTAAGTTTAACATAATGTTGAAAGTTTAAAAAATATTGAACAAGTTATGGCATGAGATGTATAATGCTTCATAAACAACGGTAACTTACATGGTGATCTCCTTTCTTTCTCGTCACGTTGATCTTTTTCTTTCCTAATCATTTGAGTTTGTGAATGGTGCGTACATATTGCCGCCGCAATGACTTGTGGGACGGAATTATCTCCTTTCCTATCGCTTAGGAAGGTCCGATGTATCCTACGCTAAAGGAGTTCTGAAAGGAAGCATTGAACCTCCTTTCCTTAGTGTTTAGAGAATTCGAACAGCTCTTATCATGGCGGCCGCTAAAACACTTCCGGGTCATTTCACTCAGTTAGGAACCTTCCTAAGCAAAAAAGACTTTCCGAACGCAGGGTGATGTCATACTGAAGCTCCCAGAACCTTCAGTCTGACATCACCTCCACTGAAGGCGATTTACAAGGGGGAGGGAATTTGATTTTTCTCTAACCAATCAGTAGAGATCAACGACTCACCCAGAATCTGACGTCATTAGTATCCATGTCTTGGGGGTGCTGAAAACAAGCGAGCATTGCCTGTTTAAAATGTCTCCATCGTCGTGCACATCCAGCTGCATCGCCGTTAAATCCAGTTTAGCAGCTTCCTTAATTTGGTCCTCCATTAACGCGAGTAGTGGCGAAAGACCTCGATAGCATCGTTAATGTGGTCTGTAGGATCTGCAGCGGTCGCCATTAGCGTGGCACTGATTGGCTAATTGCTAGACCCGCCCCCTTCCCCTGCGTTCATTGGTCCGTCCATCGCTTGGACAAGATAAATCGCAAATTCATTGCAGTATGCCAGACCAGAGGTGCAAGCCTACTCAGCTGAGTGGGCGGGGTCTATGGTCTGGAACCAGGCTATGAGACATAATGCAAAGAAATAAGGATACATAATGCATAACAATAAGGAAATGTAAAAAATAAATGAAATATGAAACATGGCACTGAACCATGCAAACTGGCTCTAACAATAGTGACATTTGAAAGTGATATGGGTATGTCCATCATAGTGGCATTTGAAGGATGGAGATTGACAGATTGAGCACTGCTTGTTGGGACATTTGGAGAAGACAAGATGTTGCTCCAGTCTCGTCTCTCCTGCGCTGACGGAGCCCAATAAGGCTGCAGGCTGCTCTCACACTGATGTCCCGTGACGGTCATGATCTGATGAGTTTCCAGGCCGGTGTCAGAGAGCTGACCTACAGCTGTTTCCCCGGAGGCTGTGATTGGTGTCGACACGCGACTCCTTGTGCTGTTTCTCCCTTTTCATTCTCTATCCTCTCTTCTTCTGCATCCCAGTCATCAAAACGATCAAATTCACCACATTGATTTAACAAGATGGCGGACCTGCCTCCACGGCGTGCTGCTGCTTCTCGACTAAAACCGGAGATTTACAAAACTAATGACGGTAAAGTGATTGTGGAAGATGAACTATTGAACTTTCTTGTGGTTAAAATAAGAACTTTAAGCCACGACGAGATTGTTCTGCTGGTGACAAGTAGTTTCACTTCTGAACGGATTGAAGCTGCCAAGAAGGCTTTGTTTGAGGTCTGCCCTGACACATCTCAGCGCTGTACTACCTTCAAAGGCCAACAGAAGGAGAGTAATAACGTTAAATTGTGCATGAAAGTGCTTAAAGGATAACTTCAGTATTTTTCAGCCTGGGCCCTGTTTCCCCATGTGTATGTGTGCGTATGATTCATAGGTACCACTCGTTCTAAAATTGGTTCAGTATTGAGGGAGGCGGATGCAGCCGGCAGCTGCAAACAAGCTAAAACGGTAACGGGGGCAAATGCGTCCCGTATAAGTTTGCGCATTAAAAGTGCTTTTTTTCGACATTGACCGGTTCAGATCGCCAATGCTATCTCTGTAAATAGCATACCAAGCGTTTCCCTGACCCTTCACCTGCTCCCGGCTGTGACGTCATCTCGCAAGAGCTTTGCTTGTTGCCGGAAGAAAACAGAGGAGCCATGCTGAGCGCCGCACACAGTGGCGCTGGTTGTCCCGAAGTACAGCTGAGAGTTTTAGTGCATCGTTATCATGGCTGCATATTTACCCGATTTCGAGAATGAGGATGAGCCCTTTTATTACGATGGCCACTCGTACTTATTTGAGCCCGAGTATACGGGCGAGGAGCTCCTACAAATTGAAGAGCAGACGAGGATAGACAGAGAGGGCCAACGAGCAGACGAGGGTGAAGCAGCGGCTGCAGGAACACAAATCTCTGAGGACTGGTGGTGCTGCTGTGGAAGACTGTCTGTGTTGCAACGAGTGGGACCTGCTGCCAAATATTCATGGTCTCGATGTGTCCTGGGATGATACAGAAACTACCAAACGCTGTGTAACTACGTTAGAGGATTTCCCCCCTCTGATCAACAGGGCAGTGCTGGATATCTTTTTTCATGTGCTCAAAATAAGGCGGCCAAAACCACAGGGACCAAATGGTCAACTATCCATCGAGTAAGTTTAACTAATATGTCTTTATGCATGTAATACTGATACCTAGAATTGTCTCCGAGATGCACATTTACTGTTGCATAGTTTGCCTTCGTATATATCGTACCCTGTTTTCTTCCGGCAACAAGCAAAGCTCTTGCGAGATGACGTCACAGCCGGGAGGAGGTGAAGAGTCAGGGAAACGCTTGGTATGCTATTTACAGAGATAGCACTGGCGATCCAGTCAAATGTTTGTGAAAGTTTGTGGGACAACTGTGGCGGCTCGGTCATCGAGTCAAACACATTCCCCTGCCTGGACCACCGTAGTAAACTGGGTAAAACGCCAGTGAGATTGGAGCGAAAGAAGACTAATAATAATAATAGAATAATTGGAACGGGCACGGCTGGTAGCATAAAAACTATCACAACAAAGATGGTGAGTGTCTTTGCCTCAAAGTTTGACCCTAACCTGGATGCCAACACTCTCTCTGTCTATTTGAAAGAAACTGGTTCAGGAGGTGAACGGTCGTCAAATTGAATCAACACGAAGTAGATTCAGCTCTTTCTGTGTCACTGCTGAATGTAACAATGTAGCAGAGACGTATGATCCGCATCTGTGGCCTGCTGGCTCTTGTGTTAGGCATCCTTTTGAGCCACGCCAGCCTTGAAGCGCTGGTGGGGGGGCAGTTGGACTGGAAGGTAATCCACACTCCCAGTTACCTGATGGGGAGTCCCTATCAGCTGTCTGCCAGCTAACGAAGGACTGCTGATGTGGCTGGTGCGCCCGAACAATATCCTGGAATGAAGAACAATATGCGGGTTGTATCATACAATGTACGTGGTCTATGTGCGGGACACACTGATACAAATATATCAAGACGTTATGTTGTTGATACATTGCTGAACGAGTGTGATAGTCTGATAGTCTCCAAGAGACCTGGCTTGCCAAACAGGGTTTAGACAAGTTAAATACAATACACAAGGATTTTCATGGCGCCGGAGAATCCACTACTGACCTCAGCACAAAATGAATTAAAGGTAGAATATCTGGTGGAGTGGCCATCCTTTGGAACCGCAAATATGACCCAATGGTGAAAGTGATAAGATTGAATGTTGATTGGGCCGTAGGGTTAGACATACTGTTAAAAGAGACTCGACTCCACCCTGTTGGAACCGCCCACCTCCTGAGGTGATACAAGCCCGCCTCGAACCTCAGCCCTTCCTTTTCTCTCCTTCCCTCCAAAACCACCAAAGAATGACAAAGAAAGCCACCCGAAGTACCCTCCTTTTCTATAATGGTAAATTGTGGATGCATAAATGTGAAGTAAGTTAAGTTTATGGACCTTGATTTATTGTTAACATCTGTGTGAAGATGGAAATTTACGTTTTATGACTTATCTTCTATTTATGTTTATTTTGTGCAGGAAATCATCCACCACCCTTTGTTCCACTCTGCTCATCATTGTAACCTCAAATAAATTGCCAAGAACAGATTGCCGGTTCCTGTGTTTAAATGTGCACACCACACTGGATGCTCCCCTGAACCACCGCCACATACAGCCCAGTTTTTTCACATACATTTTGTTGGTCAGAAGATTAGCATCTTAAATATATATACACCTTATGAATCCTGAGTCTGAGGATGAATTTTTGAACAGACTAGCTTTTATTCATTCCTTTGTTGAGGACAATGATTCAACTTGTGTCTGTGTAAATGGGGATTTTGATGCTAATGTATCTGATACAATAGCAATTCTCTTTTTGCAAAACATCTGGTACATTTTTGTAATGACAATAATCTTGTTTTATCTAGCAAAGTATTTTTACCTAATAATAGTTTTACCTATGTAAATGAGGCACGGCACACAACCTCCTGGCTCGACCACTGTCTGTGCACAGCAGATGCTCGTGCCTCTCTAGAAAATATGGAAATTTGCTATGGTCTGGCTACCTCTGACCACATACCAATAGCTATGTTGTTAAATGTTGAGACTGTGCCCCTCCTGGTGGATACTGGGAATACTGTCAACTCAGAGAAATTAAACTGGGCTAATCTATCTAAGGAGGACATTGATAGATATACTATCTTAACTGACAGCTCACTAAATCATGCTGTATTGCCTAGGAATGCCAGAATATGTCTAAATATGAACTGTGCTGACACACAACACACTGTTGACCTTTGTGATTTATATGATAACATCATAAAGGTTCTACATGCCTCTGCTGGGTCTTCCTGCAGTCATAAGAGGGTGTTTAACATCAAACCTGGGCGGAATGAGTATGTGACTAAACATCATGCTGCAGCAAGGGAAGCCTTTAAACTTTGGTCTGATGCAGGAAGGCCTAGACAGGGTGATGTGTTTGAGTATAAGAAACAAACTACTGCTAGATATAAATATGCTCTTCGTCACATTAAGACAAATGAGAACACTGTAAGAGCTGACTTGCTTGCCAGGAAATTACAAAATAACAACCATGTTGACTTTTGGAAAGCAATCAAAGTGATGAATAATCATAAAACTTCTTTACCATATGACACTGAAGGTGTCTGTGGCTCAGATGACATTGCAAAATTATGGCGTGAGCGTTACATCAAGCTGTTCAACTGTGTTAAGAGTAACGTTGTTGCTGTTAATAATGTTGATTTGGACACTAATGTTACAGTAAGGCCCGGTGAGGTGTCAGATGCTATTGAGATGCTTGATAACAACAAAGCATGTGGTACAGATGGTACTGCTGCAGAGCATCTCTAACATGCCAGCTATAGGCTCTCTCCACTGTTAGCCATGTGTTTCACTGGTATCCTGGTGCATGGTGTTCTCCCTGACTCCATCCTGTCTGTTTTGCTGGTTCCTGTCCTTAAAGGGCCAGTGTGTAAAATGGGTTGAAAACAGTGACATCAGTGGTCAAATGCTAGATTGCAGGGCTCACTCGCTCACCCCTCCCATCAGGTAAATGACGGCGGCCTCGTAGGGACAAAAAGCCTTGCGCACGAGTTTTTCAGGAGTAGGTCTATCTAGCCATGAGTTGTATGTTTATTTAGAAATCTAAACCATGTTACAATATTGTAATGAATCCCTCACGAGCAGGAGACCAGAGGAGCGTTTGGGAAAAAGGCCTGTTTATTTGAGCACTCCAGAAACTCCGGTAACACTCCACTCCGTCCCAAACTCTGACTCTTAGCGTAACAGACACACTTCATAACTTTACACACATACTCGTTTACAATACCAAGTGGGGACCCCCCCCCCCCTCTACTCCACCAATCTCCAGCCTGCACACTGACTGACAGCGTAGCCTGTAAACAGAGCTCAGCTGTTTATTTAGCCTAGTAATATCTCCGGACTGTAGCAGCTGCAATGGACGACTTTGAATGCGATTTTGAAGAGTTTCTCGTAGCGGACACAGATCCAGAGTCATACCTGTTTGAGCCGGAGCACACAGATGAGGAACTCCATGTGTTGGAAGCTGAGCGGGTGAGAAGAGAGGCTGAATGCACAGAATGGGATTCAGTGCTACTGCTGCCATCGTTGGGGAGATATATCACCAGGAGGAAAAGTGCCGCAGAGAGTGCATCACAAGCAGTCTTCTTCTTTTCCTCGCAGATGACTCAACTCAACTCAACTCAACTTTATTTATAAAGCGCTTTAAAACAACCACAGTTGAAAGAAAGTGCTGTACATAAGGTCATAAAACAACAAAAAAGAAAAAAAAAGCAGGTAAAAACAAACAAGCAAAATAAAACAAAATAAAACTGAATAAAAACAGCAACAAACAAATAAAAACAGAGCGAAGTCTCATGCTGGGTTAAAAGCCAGTGAGTAAAAGTGGGTTTTAAGGTGGGTTTTAAAAACAGATAGTGAGGGGGCCCGCCTGATGTGCAGTGGTAGATTGTTCCACATTTTTGGAGCAGCAATGGAGAATGCATGGTCCAATTTAAAATCACTGTCCATCTTAAAACCCAAGTTAGTAACAGTAGACTTCACATAAACTGCCAAAGGACCAAGATCAACAGGGGAGGAAACACAGGAGCCGCTAGGGCCAAACACCATCACCTCTGTTTTTTTTTTTCATTAAAATTTAAGAAGTTTAGGGCCATCCAGGCTTTGATATCTTCAAGACATGCCAGCAGGGGCTTGAGGGAAAAGGCATCGCCTTTACTCAGGGGGACATATATCTGGCTGTCATCAGCATAGCAATGAAAGGCGACACCATGCTTTCTGAGGATAGACCCTAGGGGAAGCATGTACAGGGAGAAAAGCAGGGGTCCTAAAATTGAACCCTGTGGGACCCCATATAAAAGTGGAGCGGAGGAGGATTCACAGGCACCAAGACCAATACACATAGTCCTGTCGGCTAAGTAGGACCTGAACCAGTCCAGGGTGCTACCACCAATGCCCACTAGCTGCTGCAGACGTTTTAACAAAATGTTGTGGTCTACAGTGTCAAAGGCAGCGGTCAACTCGAGCAGGACAAGAACAACATAGTTGCCATTAAAATGTCATTAAAAACTTTTAAAAGGGCAGTTTCCGTGCTATGCAAAGTTTTAAAACCAGACTGAAAAACCTCCATGATATTGTGATGATCAAGGAAAGTTTTTAGTCGTGCATAGACAATTTTCTCCAGGATCTTAGAAACAAAAGGCAACTTGGAGATGGGCCTGAAATTTGCTAAAACAGTGCTATCTAAGCCAGGCTTCTTCAGCAAAGGTTGTATTACTGCATGTTTGAAGCTTACAGGGACAACACCAGAGGACAGGCTGCTATTCAAAATGGTCAGAACTGACTGCCCTATGGTAGAGAAAACTTCTTTAAAGAAATGGGGAGGGACACATCCCCACACATTGCGAGGGGAACCTGATGGTTTAATACGGGCCACCACGTCCTCTAACAGTGACAGAGTCACAAGTTCAAATCTATTGAACATAGCTGGGCAGGAAACAGAGACAGAGGGGTCAAAGGTGGGTGGAGAAATGAGAGCTCTTGTGGACACAACCTTATCAGTGAAAAAGTGCAGAAAACTATTACACACATCAATGGATGTTTCCAAACATACAGGCTGTGGGACATTCAAAACAGAGTCAATTGTTTTGAACAGGACATGAGGGTTCTTACAGTTTTCTGTGATAATGTTTGACAGATACTCTCTTCTGGACTCTTTGACAATATTTTGATAAGAGCACCAGCAGTTCTTCAAAATTTGAAATGAAACCTGCAGCTTGTCTTTCTTCCACCTGCGTTCGGCTCTGCGACATTCCCCTCTGGCTGCACGGGTTCTGTCATTGAACCAGGATTCACGTCTAGCCTTAGACTGCCTGGGTTTTAGAGGAGCCACAGAGTCCATTATGGAAAGGCAGGAGGAGTTAAACCAGGAGCAGAGCTCCTCCGTATCAGCAGAGGCTGAATCAGGGCGGACACAGACAGCGCAGGAGAGATCAATGTTAAATAAAACTGGTGCATGGTCAGAAAACACACAATCACCTATCTCCAAGTTGGACACAGTCAGATTATAAGAGAAAACCAAGTCTAATGTATGCCCATGCTCGTGTGTGGGACCAGACACACACTGCTTCAAACCAAGAGTCCACGATGTTTAAAAAGTCCTTCACCATAGGCTTATCAGGACAGCAGACAAGGAGTTTAAAATCGCAGACAAGAAGGACACGATCATAGTTGGGCATCACTCCCGCAAGGAAGTTTGAAAAGTCACTTATGAACTCCTTATTATATTTTGGAGGTCTGTAAATGACGGCACAGAGCACTGGGTCTGAGCGACCAACCTTGAAAACAGTCAGCTCAAAACTGGAGAAGGATGCAGGACGCTGTTTGCAATTAAATGTTCCTTTAAACACAGTCGCTGTTCCTCCACCTCGGCCCAGTGCCCACGGGGAGTTAAAATAAGAGCAATCGGCCGGTAAAAGTTCAACAAGAGGGCTGCATTCACCAGCGTTGATCCACGTCTCCGTTACGCAGAGGAAATCTAAATCACTGTAGTTGAATAACTCCCTCAAGATAAAAGTTTTGTTTGCCAGCGATCTGGCGTTAAGCAGGCCAATTCTGGTTGGAGCTGGAGCTTGTGGTCCAGCAGATCGCTGCACACGAAGCGGTATCCTCAGGTTGTGGAGATTAATCCCACGCTGGCGGAGCCGGGCAGAGAGTGGGTAGCGCAGCCGGGATGGGTTTACGTCATACAAGCCGGTGACAGGTACCAGACAGCTGTCAATGGGATCCAGGAAGCGTCAGGGCACCGTGAAGGGATGTGATGATCCTCGTACAGTCCAGGAGTCGTATGCGGAGCGTGCCAGGCAGATCCTTAATTTTACCATCCGACCGCTTCGTTTACCGTGGTGACGAGGACGCTTCCGCCGGGAAGGCAGCACCGAGGCCCGGAAAAGGTGAGTCGGGATTTCCGACAGTAGCGGGGGTAAAGTTTTCTGGCCCCCTTGATTAAAGGCACTTAGATCACTGACATTTTGTCGTAAATCCAAAAGAGACTGGCGATTATAAACCAGCAGAGACTCGATCTGAGAAGTGTCAAGGGTTAAAAACACTAAAAACACAGACAAAAGTGGGAGCAATAGACGGCGTGCCGCACACACTGGCGCCATCTTTGACAGACAGTTCGGGTTCATTCTCTCCTGTTGCGTGGTAAGTGTGGTCCATTCGCAAACTTTATAACTAAAAAAACTTTTCACTACTCTCTATCGACGAACTACTAACACTCTCTGCTGTTTCCTCCTCCTTCTTCCTTCTTTCCCACTGTCTTTGTTGGTTTTTTTATACACGCGAAACGCGTTCTCTGGCTGGCTGGATTGTTCGCTTGGTCTGCCGTACATACATGACGGCGCAAGATGGCGACCTCTCTAAAGCAAGGCCCTTGCTATATATATATATATATATATATATATATATATATATATAAATAAAAGCATAACTGTAAGGCTACGGAAACCAAACGAATTTTATTTTGTAGTGATTATACACTTGTATAAACATATTAATGGGTAGAAGATTCAGATTCAGATTCAGATTCAGATTGACAATAAACCATGCCAAATATTACACACTGGCCCTTTAAGGACAAGGCTGGCAAATTAAACAGCATGGACAATTATAGGCCTATTGCCCTTGCCAGTATCCTGTCTAAGGTGCTGGAAAGAATCATTTTAAACAGGATGGAAATGTATGTACTAACCGACAATCAATTTGGGTTCAAGAGAAAACATAGTACTGACTTATGCATCTATGCATTAAAGGAGATAGTTGCTAAGCACCAAAGCCAAAACTCCTCTGTGTTTCTCTGTTTCATTGATGCCTCTGAGGCATTTGACAGAATCAAATCATGAGAAATTATTTGTCAAATTACTTGAGAGAGATGTTCCTAAATATATTGTTAGAGTTGTTATGTATTGGTATGCTCAGCAAACATTCCAGGTCAAGTGGGATAATACTGTCTCTGCTCCTTTTCATGTGGGCAATGGGGTCCATCAGGCAGAAATTTTATCTCCTAGATGACCTTTCAAGACAATTAAATGAATGTAAAACAGGCTGTATTGTGGGAGATCAAGTTGTCAATCGTCTCATGTACGCTGATGACCTTGTTGTACTTTGTCCACATACTGCTGGGTTACAACAACTGTTAAGGATATGCACACAATATGGCAGAAAATTTGACATTAACTGTAACGCCAAAAAAAGGAAGGTCATAGTTGTGAGATCTAGAGAGGACAAGAAATTGGTTTTTCCTGCCTTCCACCTTTCACATGGATCCTTAGACATGTCGAAAGAATTGAAATATCTTGGACATGTCTTCTAATGTATGCACAGGCCAATACGTTGTTTCTATGTGTTCTGCAGATGTGAAATGTGCTCTGTTCAGGGCTGATGTCACCCTGCTGTGTACAGCTCATCTCTGGTCCTCTTACAGAGTGTAAAGTACGCAGAGGCTTAGAGTGGCATATAATGACGCCATGAGGCTGTTGCTCCATGTTCCTAGGTGGCACACTGCCAGCCAGATATTTGTGTCCTCTAATGTACCAACGTGTCAGTCGACTGGATTTGTCAGAAAAAAAGCATTATTATGGCCTTAACCTGCCCTATGATGGGCTACCGATTCACATCCAGACTTTGAAAGCACTGGCATGATAGCTTGCACCTCTTTTTGAACAAACAGTGATGAATTACTTATATGAAAGTATATATTTTTATATTATTTTTATTTCTAAAATGATGTATTTTAAATGTATGTAATGGTTGTGTGTATGTGTGGATAATTTGAGTCCGTAATAAAGAATATTATTATAAATCAAATGAAACAATAAAATCACTCATGATGCGCGTTGTAATCCGTTGCCTCTGCTCTGAGTCTCCGTTACTATGGTGACAAACTAGCAGTTAATTTAGAACCTGTCATCAGGAAATTTGACCGGAACGTCTTTTTAGCTGTCCTATAACACCTTTTAACGGACACCCTGCAGCCAATCAGAACTGAGTATTCACCCAGACCATGTTATAGAATAAATTAATAACAGTATTTCTGAACCATCTCTCTGCATTCATAAAAACATCTTTAAAATCACCAAAAACAGACACATACAATATATTGTTTTTTAAATATGGATATTTTTGTCACATTACACACACACACACACACACACACACACACACACACACACACACACACACACACACACACACACACACACACACACACACACACACACACACACAAGTGTCCAGTCTGTCCATATCAGCCCTCTGTGATGTCATCAGGAGACACACTGAGCTGTTTTACTGTTTCCATTTGTTCTGTCTTATTCTCAGCCTGTCAGTCACCTTTAAAGCACTTTGAGCTGCTCTCACCTGTATGAAAGGTGCTACAAATAAAGTTGGTTTGATGGATTGACTGATACTACAGAGGCCCAAATAATGAAAACAAAGAGGCAAAGAGAAGCAGAAAAGGAAAACTTCACTAGTTCATATTCTCACCTCTGACATATGAGCAGACGAACTTAAGGCTGTTACTACACAGGGTGTTGTTCCATAGTCCATCCTCATCCATCTCTGTGCAGTGTTCTTCACTGTTTCTGTTGTCTGGTTCTCCAGCCTTCCATCGTCTGAACTCTGTCTCCCCGTGTTTGTAGAAACTTGTGTCTGACAGTGACCACTTCCAGCTGTTAACGTCATCATACAGTCCAATCCAGGCTATCTAAAAGCAATATTTGACAGTGAGATAAAGAATTAGACCTCGCTCTAGCTTTTGTTCAAGGCAACATTTTTACATCAACTTCCCATTAACAGTCTTGATGCTGCCTGTCAGTCTGATCCTCGACCACTTTATTACAGGATTTTACAGCTGAGAGATTCAATGTGTAAAACTCTTAAAGGACAGGTTCACAAAATTGAAGTCTGTCTTAAAACAACATTCAGGAGCTCATATGAACAGTGAAACAAGTTTTGCCTCCTGTAATCATTCCTGCTGTTCATACTGGACATTAAGAGATCCCCTCATATTGGACTTTCAGTGTAAGTGATGCTGTTGCAACTCATAATGAAATCATTTCAATGTACGTGTTAGAAAGGCCATTGGCTGCTGGGGGGATTCCGAGCTCGCGCCTGCGTCCTCACGTTCACGGGAAGCTCGTTGTCCATGCGTCTCCGGTGAGGGCTGTTCAGGGAGGTGGGAGCTGCTTCCCGTCAGTGTGCCACGGACTTTCTTCAGCCTGAAAGGACACTTTATTCTGCCCTTTGAGTCACTTATTTTAATTTGTGTGCGTCATTGAAGATCTGTAAGTGCTTTTTGTCCTGTTTTAATGTCGAGATGTTAAATAATTTGGTCCGTTTTGGTAGTGGAATTTTGTTAGCCTTTAGAGTAATGTAGAGCCTTGTAAATTATTCCCTTTACTTAGTTTGTGAATTTTAGTGACCTATTTTGATTTCGGAAGCCTTAATTGTCTTTTGGAATGTGTTAATTGTCATCCTTTGAGTTTAATGGCTGAATCCCTGAATAGACCCTAGTAATAGTATTACTGTGCTGCCTGGAAGTTCATTAAAAACCCTTAAATTGCATTTTGACTTTGTGCGTTCTTATCGACGCCCCAGGAAGACACCATACCATCCAACCAGCACCTATACAGTCCACCCACCTACACCTAAACCCGCATTAACAGTACGCGATAACAGTTTTGTAATAACACTGGTGTCATGTAAGATTAGAAGAGTTTCTTTGCTCTAAGAAACAAGGAGAGTACTCTTTTCTTTAAATGATCACATCATACACTGAATTAATTACATTATTCAACATTTTTCTACTTAGTTTATACATAATCATTTTCCTACATTATTACATTTGGCATAAAACTCTTAATTACTAATTAAGCACTCAGGTTCTGACATTATATGCTGAATATTATTATTATTATTATTATTATTATTATTATTATTATTATCATTATTTTGAGCTGCTACAGCTGGGGAACAAAGTCTACAGTCCTCGTTCTGTGTAAAATATATTCAAAGGTTGATGTGAAGTTAATCTGAGGCTTCATCTGTCTGTGGAGATCTTCCAAAGTTAGAGTCTTCCTCCTTTTGTTACCATCCCTCCACTGCAGCTCAACAGGGAAACACTGTCTGCTCAAACACCTTGAGGGAAGTTTAGACTAAAAACACTTTATACTTCTACTCTACTACATTTTACAGGAGATATTTACTATAGTTACTGTGTAGGATCAGATTTTAATACTTTCAAACCACCTGTCACTGACACACTTATCAAAATGACTTTTAGATGAAAGACAGAGAAAAGTGAACTGACCCTCCATCCATCTGGGTGGACCAGTCTGCTTGTATCTGCCATGTTGATCAGGGTCGTCACGTCCTCCATGTTGTCGACAGTAGCCAGGTCTGTGTATTTCTCTCTGCAGTAACTTTGTGCTTCAGTCCAGGTCTTCAGGTCATAAACAAAATGGTACTGAGGTTCAGCATGTGATGAGACAGCATACAGCCCTGTAGTGACACACATGCATAGTGATCAGATTCAGGCTATAAATGACTTTTTATATCTCTTCACTTTGTAATATTTCATTTAGGTCACATAGACAGTACATTGTCCTGGACTAATCATATGGACTTTTTAGCATTAACATACAACAGAGAATTGACTTTGAGATGTTGTGTAATAAAAAAGCAATCAAATCAAATAAATCATAATAACAGAATGAGTCACAGGAGACATCTTCCTTCACAGTGAGAACTTTTCTGCTAAAACTTTTAAGCACATCTTGTTTGTCATATACACATATGTAGATTCAAACAGTTTTTGTTTGCTGTGATCATTCTAGATTTTCTCTCCTAACATGCATCTAGACAGACTTAAAAATCTGTAAAACCTTCCTTCAAAGAGGATTTTAAATGCAGGACTTCTTCTTGTAATGAAGTTCTTTTACTTTAGTATTCCCACCATGACAGTTTCTGGTTATTTAGCTTTATATACTGTTCAAATGCATAAAGGTCATCACGATTTTGTGTTTATCTCTACAAAATGACCGAGCTAAGTTTATAATATATAGCTTTAATAAAGTTCAGGCTGTGACGATGTACAGTCGACTATAACAGTGCACTCAGTCAGTCCTCTCTGCAGAGCAGACTGTATGCTTAGATTCCTACGGGCTGTTCCACAGTGGTACAGTGTTGTCTGAGGGAAACGTTTCAACAACCTTGTGAAACTCAGAATATTATATGAAAACAATTTCTTCTTTTTTATTTTCCCCAACTGGCATCATAATGTGTAGCTTACAGGGATATATCAAAGTGCTGTAACAGAAGAATAAACATTGATAAAACAAACACTGACCTGCTGTGATGAGCAGAAGAACTGTGTCCATCTTGTTCGCTCTCAGTTTGCTGAATGTGTGACTTCAGACATGCAGCTGTTGAAATAGCTCCTGATGTTCAACACAAACGCCTCACAGTACCTCACTATCATTTCCACGTCATGAAAAGTGTTCTTACTAAACAATTATTTACATATTAGGCAAAAAACTCAGCAGTTTTCCTCATTTTCAAAAACATGTCTGACAGACCTGCCATGTTGTTGGACTACAACCACAAACAAACAGTGACCACACTGTAGTGAATGATCATTAGTCATTTAAAGGCAGTGACATTTCCATTACATTATAAAGATTCATTCTACAATGGATCCACTTTTTCATACTTTAAAACATTTGGCAGGAGTGTTCTGCTGTACAAAGACAAAGTGTGTTACAAACTACATATTCTGTCAAAACTGAGTGAAGACCAGAATCTCACTTCTTGGCTTCTGCTTTACCATATCAAAACGATTATGCCATAGAAATGTATCACCTGCCAATTCTGGTGTTCTCTGGCAAATGCCAGTTGAGCTGCACGGTGCTGGGCTGTGAGCACAGGTCCCTGTAGAGGACGTGGGGCCCTCATGCCACCCTCATGGAGTCTGTTCCTGACAGTGTGCTCAGAAACATGCACACCAGTAGCCTGCTGGAGGTCATGTTGTAGGGCTCTGGCAGTGCTCCTCCTGTTCCTCCTCACACAAAGGAGCAGACACCGGTCCTGCTGCTGGGTTGATGCCCTTCTACGGCCCTGTCCAGCTCTCCTGGTGTAACGGCCGGTCTCCTGGTTTCTCCTCCATGCTCTTGAGACTGTGCTGGGAGACACAGCAAACACTCTTGTGACTGCAAGTATAGATTTGCCATCTTGGAGGAGCTGGACAACCTGTGCAACCTGATTTGGCTGCAGGTGCTGCCTCATGCTGCCCTTACTGGGGGATGTCTTGCTTTTGCCTCTCCATTGCACCTGTTGCCACTTAGATTTGCACTAAAGCAGCTGAAACTGATTCACAATCACTTGTGCTTCCTAAATGGACAGACTGATATCCCTGAAGTTTAACTGACTTGGTGTTAGACTGAGACCAGAGCTCTACGGTGCGAGCATTTTACTCACATTTACAACTAAAATAGTTTTGTGTGAGCAAAAGAAATCATTCAGGAGCACGCTGTGCGAGTACAGATTTCAACCAGCAGCAGAAACAGAAGGTGAATCCTGCAGGTTGTGGGTTGAACGGGGGTCACAGACAGGAATATGGCGGAGCACTATGGCCACCACCGCAAGGTAACGGTTTACCGGTGACCGAGAAGTCCGGCTCCAGGTCCAATAACTTCCTCTTCGTTGGCGTCATGACTGCCCAGAAGTACTTGAACAGCCGAGCCGTGGCGGCACACAGGTATGTGACGTGTCAGAGGAGAAACGAGCCGCTCACATTTCTCTCTTTGTGGCAGGTAACGGTCCACAAACCTCACCGCACTGAAGGGACTGTTCTTAACTTATCAGAGGAGGAGGGTGGCTGGTTGATTTTTATTTCATTTATTTATTTTATTTTGATCCCCCCTGTAGCCACAAATATTTTTCCTTGAGCTTTTTGAAGTGACTGGTGGAAAATGCATGACCCTTCACCATGAATTAGATTTTTAAAATTTAGTTGAGTTCATCGGATGAAGTCAGCTAAGCGTGCCAGGCGACCCAATTACAAAAGCCAGTGGACTAAAGACATCCTTTGTGTCTAATAGTAGAGCAGTAGGCACAGTGTGTGTGTGTGTGTGTGTGTGTGTGTGTGTGTGTGTGTGTGTGTGTGTGTGTGTGTTTGAGCAGTGTATTTTGTGTGCAGTTGGGCTGGTGACTGAAATGACTGCCATCTTGTTTTTGGCCAGGTGAGTAAATGTGTTTGAGTTTAACTGTCTTTAAATATTTTAGCTCTGTACCCGGATGCACCGCTGTCAGGCTAACAGCTACATTAGCTAACTTTATCTATTATTTTATAGCCACTGGGCCAACTGTTCCCAGAGGTCTGTTAAAACGCTGTTGAAAATCTAGGTTGAGCCTCAGACCATGGAAAGGTTATCACAGCACATTGTGACTGCATCCAGCTCGAGGCATGTTTAACACAATGGTTTATATTTA
This sequence comes from Epinephelus awoara, assembly GCA_035609425.1. Lineage (NCBI taxonomy): Eukaryota > Metazoa > Chordata > Actinopteri > Perciformes > Serranidae > Epinephelus > Epinephelus awoara. The sequence continues at coordinate 2,097,349 of CM069301.1, forward strand.
TGATGTTTGATGTTAGTTGACTCAGCTCCTCCCGACTGAAGGTGGGTTTTTTTTATCCATTCTCAGCAAATTCTTTTTTTACTTCAGGACCTAAAGTGTCCTTTGGTTTTTCCCAATTTGATTGACTGGAGCAGCTGTAAACAGTGTCAATCACAGGCATCTGTGCAGTGATGGTAGTCTTTGCCTTCAGCTGCCTGCTCTGCATCTGGACAGTGCACTAATGTATGACGTCATCAGAAGTTATTTTATCATCAATAAGACATATCACATATAACGTAGTTGAGTCTTTTAATTAATGTCAATAAATCAGATTTATGATCAACAAATTCAGAATTCATGTGATTTAGTGACATACACAAACACAATGAACACTACTACTGCTTGTTGTGACCATGTTAGCGTGTATACCTTAGCACTGAGCTAAAAGAACTGCTGCTTATTTACAGACTCACAGGTGCAACACAATAATTTTGATTTTTTTTCTTTTTTACCAAAGAAGAAGAAGAAGAAGGAAAGACAGAGGAAGAGGAGGGTGGAAGAAGATAAAAGAAGAAGATGTTGACAGAAGAAGATGACTGAAGAGAAGAAGGAAGCATCTGACCAGAGTGGATTGAAACAACATTAAAGCTCATCTTTTTTTGAACTGGTCGTCTTCTTCTTCTTCTTCTTCTTCTCTTCCTTGTGGAAGACTTTTCCATCTGGCTGCTTCCTCCGGCTCAGTTTGATGTGGTCATTGAGCCCCTGGTCCTTCAGCCTCTGTTTGAGCTGAGACACAAAAACATTCACTTTCCTGCATATCACCAGCAGAGAAAATCTCTTGGTGAATTCTATCCTGCATTCTTTCTCACACTGCCCTCATGTTGAAGTTCTTTTTCAGGAGCATGCTGCTGCTGCACGCTTTTATTTATTCAACTGTAAATGCTTTATTATTTTTGACACGCAAGTCTTTCAATAATGATGACACGTGTTTGGACTGCATATAGCATATTCATAATGTTTTTAGGAGTCAGCTAAATCATATGAATGATTTGGTTCTACTGTAAAAAGAAAATGTACCTGCTTTAAGATGTCCTTCGTCACAGCATGGTCGTTCAGATCCACAGAGGAGTCCTGTGTCTCAAACCTCAACTTCATCACTTTCATCACTTTCTCTGAAACAGGCACGACTTAAAACAAACAAACAAACTTTATTAGTCACAATATTTCTTGTTGGATAATAATCAGCATCCTTCAATAATGAAAGAGAAATCTATGGTATTACATTTTCCATCAGCTCAGTCTCTTCACATGGAGCTCTGCTGTTACTTTCTAATTCCTGGGTACTGTTGTTCTTAGCAGTCTTACATCACTGAGGCCTGCACTCAAACAACACAAACCTATCATCTGATCACTGCTGATTATTAACTGACTGAATAATATCATGAACATCATCAACATTATGGATGTTGATTTGTATTTTCTATCCATAACTTGATCATTGTGGTTGTTATTTGTTTGTTTTCAGGATGTTTTTTTGCTGGATATATAAATAAAGTAAACCTAAATGTACATGTAAAGGCTAATTACGCCATAGCTCACCACTGTAACAGATAAATGCTCTCTTCAAGTCACAGTTCCAGTCGTCCCAGCCTCCAGATTGGCCAAAGACTGCAGCCACACAACACTTGAAGGAACCAGTAGGTGCTGAAGGTCTCCAGGCCCTAAATGAGGAGCTACTTCCATCCGACCACTTCCAGGAGTCTCTGAAGAGGCCGATCCAGACACGTTCTCCTGCAGGTATCAGCTCCTGTACCTTCTGGTTCTCGGTCATGTTTCTCACACTGGTCAGGTCTGTGTAGTTTACTCTGCAGTGGCTCTGGGCCTCAGTCCATGTCATGGAGGCGTCAGTGAGGACAAATGTCACATTAGACCCTGAAAATAGAGCACAGTGAGGCGCTGGGAAGAGACACCATAACATGCAACATAAATGCTATATATTATGGATGAATATTTCCTCACATTTATTAAACACACACATTTCTTTGAAGCTTAAATCATGAAGCTGTGCAGGGGCGTAGCACCAAACTCTGGGCCTTGTGCCTAAGCAGCCTCTGTGGGCCCCCCACCCTCCCTCTCTCAATCTATGTCTCTCTCATGCACCTTTTGGTTCTGTCTGTCAGTTTGCCTTCTTTTCCTTCTTTCTTTCTCTCTTTCTTTCTTTCCTTCCTTGAACCCTGATTTCCCTTTTTAAAGGTGTCAGTGTATGTTGGTGTATCAGCAGCATAAACAGACACTCAAACCTCTTTTACACTGCCTCTTCAAGGCGGTAATTTAATGTGGTTATGTCGTCTCACAATTATATATCAAAGGTACGATGGGGGATAGAGTTTTCTCGCCTGTAAGCCGGCAGCAGAGATTCTAACAGCGCTTATATAAACAGGACAGCCAGCAGGTCCAGGAGCTCCGAACCCTCCGAGCAGACGACGAGATCAGCCGCCATATAACAGGGACGCTAAATGATTGTTATTGACATGTTATGCTGTTGTTATTGTTTATAACGCACAGCTGATGCGTATGTTATACGTTACACTAGAGGCCGATGCTGTTGCGTCACCTCGTGCTTGTCACACCTCCTTTGCCTCCTGGATGACAGCATGTTGTCTAAAATCACCCACTGGATGCCGCCGTTGTTTAATTCTGTGTAAAAATGCAAAGAGGCGTAGGGAAGAGACTTCGTAGCGTCTCTATAGCGCCATCTCTGTGTAAAAACGCTTTCACTTGGCTCTAGCTGCGTTTAAAAATGAAGTGCAGGGGTGGAGTAACCCATTTTATGTCTTCAAGGGTTTTTTTAGGTCCCCCTCCCATTGGGGCCCTGGTAATCACTTCCATTTTTCCCCCACTACGACGTCCCTGAGCTGTGTGCATATGAACATGCAGGCGTCCAGTCTAACATCCTGCTTGTCTTAAACCCCATCTGACTGAGACAGTGACGTGGGATGAACCTGTGTTAATGGTCGAGCTGTGGGGGTCAACAGAAATGATAAACCGGCTCTCTGATCCATGATCCTGCTTCCTACGCTGAAATGAAGGCAGAGCTCACATCCATCTGCTTTTATTAACATTAAAGAAACTGAAGACAAAGAGGCAAGGAGAAGGAGAGAAGGGTCAGAGGTCAAGAAACTAAACTGCTGTGAGTTAATGTTCTCACCTCTGACATCTGAGCAGACGGCCTTATAGATCATGTTACAAGGGACGTCGCTCCAAAGTCCATCATCATACATCCGTGTGCAGTGTTCCATACTGTTTCTGTTGTCTGGTTCTCCAGGAGACCATCGTCTGAACTCTGTCTCTCTGTGTGTGTAGAAACTTGTGTCTGACACCTCCAGCTGTTAACGTCATCCTACAGTCCAATCCAGGCTCGCTAAGCCCAATATTTGACAGTGAGATAAAGAATTAGACCTCACTCTAGCTTTTGTTCAAGGCAACATTTTTACATCAACTTCCCATTAACAGTCTTGATGCTGCCTGTCAGTCTGATCCTCGACCACTTTATTACAGGATTTTACAGCTGTGTAAGTGATGGGGAACAAAGTCTACAGTCCTCGTTCTGTGTAAAATATATTCAAAGGTTGATGTGAAGTTAATCTGAGGCTTCATCTGTCTGTGGAGATCTTCCAAAGTTAGAGTCTTCCTCCTTTTGTTACCATCCCTCCACTGCAGCTCAACAGGGAAACACTGTCTGCTCAAACACCATGAGGGAAGTTTAGACTAAAAACACTTTATACCTCTACTCTACTACATTTTACAGGAGATATTTACTATAGTTACTGTGTAGGATCAGATTTTAATACTTTCAAACCACCTGTCTTTAACATTATTGTCAAAAATGACAGAGAAAAGTGAACTCAGATAGCTGTAACACACTGCGTCAGTCAGTCTGCTTGTATCTGCCATGTTGATCAGGGTCGTCACGTCCTCCATGTTGTCGACAGTAGCCAGGTCTGTGTATTTCTCTCTGCAGTAACTTTGTGCTTCAGTCCAGGTCTTCAGGTCATAAACAACATGGTACTGACGTGCAGCATGTGATGAGACAACATACAGCCCTGTAGTGACACACATGCATAGTGATCAGATTCAGGCAGTGGTGGAAGTAAAAGTAGTACCACAGTGTAGATATACTCTGTTACAGGTTTAAGTCCTGCATTCAAAATACATCTAAAAGTGCAAAAAGTAAAAGTACTTATTTTGCAGAATGCCCACTGTCAGAATAATTTATATTTTATTGTTGGATAAGTATTGATGCATTAATATGTTCATGACTTTAATGTTACAGCTGATAAATGTGGAGCTCATTTTAATAAATACTGTTGGTAGTCTGTGAATTTCTCCCTGGGATCAATAAAGTTTCATCTCAATCTATAATCATACATCAAAATGTATGTGTTGATTATATGCTGTGTTATTCATCTGAACCTGCAAATTATCTGAAGTTATTAAATAAATGTAGTGAAGTAAAACAGATAATATTTACCTCTGAGATGAAGTAGAGTAGAAGTAAAAAGTGGAGTCAAAACACTCAAGTGAAGTACAAGTACCTCAAAATTGTACTGAAGTACAGTAATCGAGTAAACCGCACTGGATTTAGGCTGCTTAACTCACTAACTGAATCATTTTATATCAAAGTTAGACTGAACATCAGTGAAGGGAGAGTACTGTGGAACTAAAGTGATGTCACAGAGTTAACACAAAACAAAATATTACAAATGAGAAAAGTCATTTTTCAGATGTATAAAACACTTGCCTGACAGAGCCATGACGCTCAGAAGAACTTCCTCCATCCTCGTCTGTTCCCTGTTCCTCTCCGTCTGTCTGTGACTGCAGATGTGCAGCTGTTGAATCTTCTTATCAAGTTAAACATTAACATCTTGACTGTACTTCTGACTTCATACTAAGTTGCTATGGGAACAGTTATTTACCTATCAGGCTTATATGTCAATACATCTCATAAATATTTGCTTATTCTGGACTGAGCAGGGTAGGCCTATATGAATTCCTATTGTTGGTTTGATGGTCCAAACATGATGAGGGTTCCTAACTGTCCACAGCCACATAAAGCCAAGAAAATCTGTGATGAATGATTATCAGTCATTTTAAAGACGTGATGTAAACACTCAGCTTCCACAGCTGCTGTTACGACTGTCTCAAGGTTGGACAGAGAGCAGAGAGACACTCAGGAGATGGAACTAACTCACCTGAGAAAAAATTAACCAAATGAAAACAAATCAAAATCACACTGGAGAGATTATACATCTCTCTGTCTTGGGAACAACTCAGGATCCACCAGGAAGAGCTGGAAAACATTACTGAGGAGAGGGACGTCTGGAATACTTTGCTTAGCCTGCTGGATGAGCAGAAGATAATGGATGGATAGACGTCTCTTTGATTACTGACACTGATTTCATGCCTGAGACATTTCGTGGTTTGAGCTCTGTTAATGTGAAGATTTGCTGCTTTTCTTCGTCTTATGAGACAGTAACTGAATTATTGTGAGGACCTGTACTGTCAGTTGAGCAAACATTTATTGTTTGGTTTTACAAACACTATATATCATAGCATATACACCCAATGAGCCATTTCTCTGCATTGACTGCTTTTACTTTTGATACTTTAAGAACATTTTCCTGATTGTGATTACAAACCTTAAAGGACAACTTTTCAGCCTGGGCCCTGTTTCCCCATGTGTATGTGTGCGTATGATTCATAGGTACCACTCGTTCTAAAATTGGTTCAGTATTGAGGGAGGCGGATGCAGCCGGGAGCCGGGGGCAAATGCGTCTCGTATAAGTTTGCACATTAAAAGTGCTTTTTTCCACCACTGACCGGTTCAGATCGCCAGTGCTATCTCTGTAAATAGCATACTAGCCTTTCCCTTACCTCTGGGCTGTGTGATGTCACGAGCTTCGCTCCACTGTGTCTGCAGCTCTCTCTACTCGTGGGACAGCCGTTTTCTTGATGAAGAGGTGTTTCGGGATTGGATGTCTTCTCCTCTTCAGCTGGCAGTAGTCATCTTGGGAGAAGTGAGCACTGCAGACTCCTCCTCTCTGCTCCAACACTGACTGACAGCTCAGTCCACTCATAGCACTCATGGCACTGGCGATCTGAACCGGTCAGTGGCGAAAAAAAGCACTTTTAATGCGCAAACTTATACGGGACGCATTTGCCCCCACCTCCCTCAATACTGAACCAATTTTAGAACAAGTTGTACCTATGAATCCTACGCACACATACACATGGGGAAATAGGGCCCAGGCTGAAAAATACCAAAGTTATCCTTTAATTAAAGCAACATTTTCAAGCAGTACTTATATTTGCTCAAAAAGTATTTTCACAGTGTGGATTTGAACTTTTACTTTAGTTTATCACATTCATTTTCAGGGACCATGTACAAAAACCATTCCTCTCATACAGAGAGAAGAGATGCATTGTTCCAAATTTAGCTACAGACACATTTCCAGTGAAGGATCTGTATACTTTCTCAAACTTTATGCAAACACAGACTGATTTGAATGTTGCAGCTGACTCTGAAGAGCAACTCACGTGCTGAAAGCAGTGTCAACATCTACATACTATTATTTATGTAACTAGAGTTGTATTGAAGAAACACAAAGGACAAAAAAAGCAACAGTTACCGTACTTTATAAGGACATTAGATTTTGTTATTGAGATTTTTGTTGTTTTCTGTTCCCCTAACTTTTAGCCATGCTAGCAGCGTAGCTCTAGGGACGGCACATTTGATTGGTCTTTGGTCCAGACTGACGCATCTCAACAGCAACTGCTTTGGTACAGACATTCATGATCCTCAGGCCAAAGAGTCGTCAGGAGACAAGTTGAAACAGGCGACTACGTGCAATGTGCCTTTCTGCAATGTTCTAAAAACCTGCCGGTTCACAGGAAGTGACCACCATGAGACGGTGCATCATCTCTAGTCAACAACTCTCTGGGCTTCGTTCTGATTTGCAGCTTTTCAGAGTTATTTTGTGGCTTAATATAATTTGTAGCTGAATGAGCATAGTGATAGTGAGATACTGGCTACAGTGATGAAACAAAACCAGCATCAGATGGACTGTATTCATAATCAATACGCCACAATAATATAAATAACCAGCGCCAATTCATCAGTCAGTGAGAATGTGTGTGTGGGCGGGGCATAAGCACACACAGCCAGCAGCAGCAGCGACCCACCATGTGACACCGGCACACTGTGAGGACAGAAACAGAGGCTCTGTGGGGACGGAGCACCTGCTGCAGCAAGCCAACACGTCTGTGGTCATTTTGACTTGACCAGCTGACTTCACTACAAGCTGATTGGCTGTTGAAACAGGTGACGTGCTTTAAAACCAGCCGCCGGCCATTTGACCAGCTGAGAGTCAGGTGACACCATCAGTCGACTTGAGTCGAGCTCAGACCGGCAACGTTCTGAGACAGTTTGGTCTCATCACAAATCTTTGGTCTGAACTGAGCTTTGAGGCTCATTTATACTGTCTTTATGTTTGAAAATAGACATGTTAATTTCAAACATTGTTAACGTCACATGTTGCACATATGCTACAATGTGTTCACTGTGCCCACATTCCCTGTTATAGCATGCTAACATTTGCTAATTTCCAATAAAACACAAAGTAGGCCTACAGCTGAAGCTGATGAGTGTCATTAGTTTGAAGAGATTTGGTCACAAATCAAAATATTGTACAAAAGTCAGGAGATCACAATTTATCCTCTGGGGACCACAAATTTGTGCACCAAGTTTCACATCCAGTCGCTCTTAATAATTTAACAGAGAACTAAAATGCCAACCTCACGGCCGCGCGAGAGAAAAAGTCAGACGATCATCAAAGTTGTTAGAATGTATAATCTTGGGACCTTGAATATCTTTTGTAAATGTCATGACATTTGATTTGTTATAAAGATATTCAGTCATAACCACAAATGTCACTCTCATGGTGGCACTAGAGTGACAGTCAGGAGTTCACCAAAGTCGGTAGGAATCACCCTCTGTCTCAACTGGGCTTCAGACAGCATGTCAGAATCTACAGTGTATACAGTTATTACTTCAAAGTTAAAACTACACACATTGCAAAGTAACAACAGCAGAGCTCTCAGGGTTGACCTCCGTCTCTGGAGAGCTTGTGGAATGGCGTTTTGTATTATCTCCAAGGTAACACATATATGAGGAAGAGGGTCAAAGACCAGCGTGCAATGTTATGATGAAGGAGTATGAACGCAGCTTTAGTCTGGCTCAATATTCACCCCAAATATTTTCAAGAATATAAAAAATGTATTAATCAGAATTCAGATCATTTTACAGTTGGCAGGTTGGAAAGCTGTGGTTAAATTATGGGACACAAAGAGAAGAAACCCAGACTGATGGAACTGTTTCTTTAGGCCTGATCCGACTAGGTAGTGTTGGTGTTAGGTCACAGTGTGTGTGTGTGTGTGTGTGTGTGTGTGTGTGTGTGATGAGGCTATTAAAGTGAGGTAACTGTTTCTTCAGGCTATATAAAAATACTTTGTCATATTGTCTTGTTTTACTCCTCCATGTTTGAATTTATCAACACTCATAATTTAAGTGTGGAAAAACACAGCGGCTGCAGAATGAAGCTTTATTTATTTATGTCGCCGCCCTAATTATCATTCAGTACAGCTGGTGGTCACTATTTGTTTGTGGCTGTGGTCCAACAAAATGATACCAACGTGTTTTTGAAAAGGAGGAAGTGAACTCTGTTTTGCCTGATATGCAAATAATTGGTGCGTCAGAACAGTTTCCATGAAGTTAAAACAACACTAAGGCACCGTAAGCCTTTTATGTTGAACATAACTTTACAAGCAAAGCTCTCGCGAGATGACGTCACGGCCAGGAGCAGGTGAAGGGTCAGGGAAACGCTTGGTATGCTATTTACAGAGATAGCACTGGTGATCTGAACCGGTCAGTGGCGAAAAAAAAGCACTTTTAATGCACAAACTTATACGGGACGCATTTGCCCCCATATCTACCTCGCGGCTGCACGCTCCCTCAATACTGAACCAATTTTAGAACGAGTGGTACCTATGAATCATACGCACACACACACATGGGGAAATAGGGCCCAGGTTGAAAAATACCCAAGTTATCCTTTAACACACACCAACACTGTTGGCTCTCTGCTGCCATCTAGTGGCAAATATGAGCTCTTCCAAAATCAATCAAATTAATAATATAAAAATCTTGTCTAATCATCTTAACAATTTAACTCTTAAAGAGTATATACAAATCAGTCAGTCAGTCTTCATCTATAGTGACATCCTCAGCATTTTAATTTCAACATAAAAAACTTTACTGAACATTAAAAACACATAACCAATAAATGTTTCAGAAGTTCCTGACGTATTTCAAATATTTACATCAGTTTCTGTACAAGTCAAACAGACCTGAGGTGGCAAGAGAAAAAACAGGTGACAAGATGACGGGGAAAATGAGGAAATATGACCTCTGAAACAATAACAGTCCATTCACCTCCTAAAAAAGCCAAACAGTTCATGACGTGTTATTAAAATTTCATATACAGTATTTACATTCATTAAGAGAGTATAAAAACCAAAATTCCTCTGATCCAGGACTGCTGTGTGCCAATGATGCTGCCTCCCCACCATCCTGTATACAATATTGTTATTATTATTATTATTATTATTATTATCATTGTCACGTGTGCTCAACGGCACTTTAGATAAAAACTTGATCAGCTGTCTGAAAGCCAGAAACCAGAACCACGCAGCCATGTGGACCAGAATTACTGCTCCGTTGTCCCTAATAAACGATTATTAACCACTAATTAATTTATTGTTATCATTATAATTTCATGACAGTATTTGGCATCGTCTAAACGGCACCAGGAGGAGGTTTTGCTGTGAAGCATAACATCTGCACTTTGAGTATAAGTCTGAACATCTTTGATTTAAACGTCTTCGTGTCGTGTGTTGAGTTTGAGACTCTGTCACCGTCCACTGCTTTACTGTGACTCATCAGTGTTTCATAGGACAAAAAAACACTCCAGCAGGGAAATACAATAACCACTGATTAATGTCCATATATTTGCAGCATTATTGGCTGATTTGTTTACTGTTTCAGTGCTACCTTTTTTATTTATTTGTGATGTGAGGACAAACAGCATCTCCTGGATGATTGTGTGGATAAAATTAGATGAAGCGCATATTAAAGTCGTCGTGTTTTAAAGCCCCTAAAGCAAATGAATGACCCCATTAAGTGACTGTATTTTGGCGTGCCCTTTATAATGTGGAGACAATAAATGATGATCATGTTTCGGTCTCCAAAGTCCTGATTTAATTCAGTGTTTGCAGACTCTGGTACAGGGATGCTTGGCTTGGTTTGCCAGGAGGTCAGGGGCCAATCAGCGGTCGTGCACATGTCTGCAGGGGTGTTTCTGGGATTTGAGAGCATTTTGGGCCGAGTCTGGACGCCTGTCAGAGGACCCTGGGGGATCCTCCTCTGGCAATTCTTTTGATAAACAAGCTCTATTTTGATGCTTTTTTAAATGCACTCTGGAACCTTAAGCTGCTGTCACACTGCTGTACGGTGACTCCATTAGCTGTTACTTTAACGGACTGATTGTTCACCTCATAAGTCAGGACACGCTGCTCTCCCCTATATAAAAGTATACAAGTAAGTAATTTTAATAATAAAAGAGTACTGGTATCAATATCTTGCCCTGTATTACTTGGTATCAGACTGAAACCGAATTTTGTGATATCGGCTCAGTCAGCTTTACTTTAGTCACATGACATTAGAAACTCTGCGTTACTTTGATTACTGTGAGGGATCTAGTTTCTTCAAACATGGTTCAAAGAATCGACGACTCTGGATGACAAAAGGCTTTTAGAGCAGTTACACAATGACTGATGCAGACGATCACAGGAAGGACTGAATGATCACAGAGACACTCAGGAGGATCAGGAGGGGCGTGGCCTGAAGGAGAAGGGCAGAGCTCTTTAGTCGCACCTCCAGCGGGTAGTTGTCGCTTAACTCCAGCGCCTGGTAGACAGAAGCCACAGAGCACAGAGTCAAACAACAGGTCCATCACAGTCGACCTGTTTCTGTGTGCATTATGGGGTTAAACATATAAAACTGCAGAGAATTTAAACAAAAAGATGAAACTTTAAAGGAAAGATGAAGCAACAACAGATTTTCACAGTACATGCTGAGGCAGTGTGAGCCTCTCTTACTGGACTGGCTCCAAATTCAGAGTAAGGCCAAGGTTCTGTCTGATCGGTGGTAATTTGATGAGCAACACTGATCAACACTGGCACTGGCATTGATATTAAACTGAACAGACTGTACCTTATACCTGTGGCTCCGGATTTTTCTTTTTTCTTCTTACTTTCCGTTCATAGAAGATCTCTGCATTTTTCTCTCTTTGTTAAGATTCTTGAGGTCGCAGCTCTCGTTTGAATAAACTTTAATAAACCTGTGACGGGGCAACACCAACCACGAGTCCTGTGCTGGTCGACTGATCCCTACAGCGAGAGTATAGAAGGTCGCAGGTTCTGGTTGTGCAGACAGGCTGATTAAAATGTGCAATGTGAGTAAAAACAATGTACAAGATGAATAAAAACGCATGGTGTCTGCCCAGCTTATGTCACTGCCCTCACCTAAGATTCTGTTTTTTGCCATTTAAAAGCTTGTTGTCGTCACTGGGTGCAAAAACACCTAAGCCAATCAAAGCTTTGTAGGCAGGACTGAGAGTGGGACTGTTAAAGAGTTCCTGTGTCAGAACCACAAAAATGGCCACATAGAAGTTGACAGGTGTGGGTCAGATGTGTGCAGCTTCACAGAAAAAAAGCAACTCTTAAATCAACATATTTTCTCCACAGAAAGAACAAACATTATAAAAAAGATGTCGAGTCACTGCTGATTGGTTTGAGCTGATGGGAATGTTGTTAGCTCTGCAGGTATTTGGTCATAAACCAAAGACACATGAAAATATTGACCTGATGATGGTGCTGGATGTAATGAGAGGATCAACAAAGTTACTACAGTTTATTATCAAAGGGGAAACATAAGGGATGAACCACATTTCATCACAATCACCTCAATAGATGTTGAGACATTTCAGTCTGAAACACAGTGCTGGACTAACAGACTGACAAAGGGACGGTGCCGTCCTTAGAGCAATGTACGTTTGTGTTTCAATACAGTCATGTTGTTTAAAAAGAAGGAAAACAGACACTAAAGCCTTGTTTCCACCAAACACTTTCAGTACAGCACCTTTGGAACCAACAGTCCTGCATCTCTCTCTGTCTCATTAGCTATGTTTCCATCCAAAAGTGATTTAAATCATTGGGAAATGTGCATTAAAATACGAATCCTGTGTGTTTCCATTAAATGTACGGACTTTGGTGAAAACAACAAACTCGCGCGAGTTTTCTGCAGAACCGGAAACAAAACAAGTCTCGCATTCTTCTTCTTCTACGTTTTCTGGCGGTTGGCAACCAGCTTGTAAAAGCATTACCGCCTTCCTGACCCGGAGTGTGGATATCACCATGGAGAGAGGTGCGCTACGTCAGACTTAATTCCAACATAACTGTTTCCATCCCCCGTTTTGCCAATCAGCATTTTTTCGAATCAACCAAAACCCAGCTAAAGTGAGCGTATTTTAGTTTGTGCGAATCAGTGGATTTTAATTTGAATTTTGGCGTTTCCATCATAATTTTCCGATGCGATACTTCTAGATGTGCATCTAAACAGGCTGATGGAAACAGCTAGTGTGTCATACGGATTACTGTTAATTTATTATGCTGATCTGTTCTGTACGACATCTATTGCACGTCTGTCCGTCCTGGAAGAGGGATTTTGATTTTGATATTGGGCTTTATAAATAAAATTGATTGATTGATTGATTGATAGACTGAACAGTAACCCTTCAGACATGGTACCTAGACCCTCGGTCTGTTTAGAGTTTCTACTGCACCAACATTTTCAGAACAAAATAGAACAGGCTGCAGTGAGAGTCAAGTGTAAAGTGATGCTCAAAGTTGTCACAGTGAAATTTAAGGTGTGCTGATGGATTCACGTCATCAACTCATGCATTGAGTAACATTACAAGTTACCGTTCCACCTTAAAAGTTGCCGGCAGTCGGCCCAGTGAATGAAGTGATTTTTTTCTCTTTCATTTTATAGTTGTAGTTTACTGATGTATGAACAGAGGTTACATAAAACCAGAGTGACCGTCCTCTACTGACCAATCAGACTGCAGGGTTTCTAGCTCCACCTTTTAGTACCAGACCTGTGTGCTAGGTACCCCAACAGAGGGGGGACCAAACATGGGGACGCTAAGGACGCTGCTGTTGGGACCATCCACAACTTTACACTGTGGAAATGGAAAAAAAGCCAAACAAACCAAACTGAACTGAACCTGACTGCTCTGTGAAAACGAGGCTTTAGACTGACAGATACAGACAAACAGACAAACCTTGGTCTTGGTGAGTTTGAATTCTTTGACATAGTTGAAGACTTTTGCAGAGAACGGAGTGATGGCCCTCAGGAAGGATTTCCCATGTACCACAATCCTGCCACACACAGACACACATGAAAAGTGTCAGCTGAAATCTGGGGCTAAATAAATATTCAAATATTCAAAAATATGCAAAAACATAGCAGATTCCCTTCATGTCCTTCTTCACATCTCAAGCTTCTGTCCTCACGTCCTCCCTCTCACCCACTTATTCCTGTCTTCATTCTTCTTCCCCTCCCGTCGTCTGTCTCTGTCACACCTACCTGTCATAAGCACAGGTGGTGTCCTCGGTGACGGTGGTGTCCACTTTGTCTCCGATCAGCCAGGAAAAACTGGAGTTGGTGAACAGTCTGATCTTTTTCTTGTCAGCTCGCGCCATGTGGGCGCAGCCGGCGTGGAAATCCCCCAGGAACATCACATTCTACACAAACACACACAATCGCTATTGTTATCGCGACTGGTTCAAGCTGTTGCTCGACTGCTGTTTGAAGGTACGAGCAGAGTCAAACACTTTACTCTCTCACTGTTTGATTCGTTTTAAACATAATAAAAAGTGGAAACTAAGACTGTAATACAGTGTTGGGCAAATTCACTGGCACCGTTCCACAGTCTGTGGTGACATGACAACACAGATCAACCTTGGGGAGATGTTTTTTCTGGTGACGCACTGGTGCAAGTGGAGCGATGTGGATCAGTGTGGGTGAATGAGAAATGAAGTCAATAAACAGTTTATTTCAGATGGTAACGCTTTATGTGACATTGTGCATGTGATAATATTACCCCAAATCCTGCTGGTAATGTGTTATTCTACTTTGTTACTGCTATGATGTAAAACATTACTGTAATGTGTTACTTTTGTGACACATCAAACTGACAGTGATGTAATACGAGTGTTACGTAGGCCAGTGGTCCCCAACTGGTCCAGTCACAGGGTCCAGATTTCTCTGTAGTCGTTAGTTCAAGGTCCACACAGTTTAATATATTCATATATTTTATGTACTTAAAAATAAAGTGTGTCATTAACAAACTTGACAAGTTTGTTAGTCACTCACGTTCCACTCAGAGTGGACCTGTGACCCAGCAGTTGGGAACCACAGACGCAGGCTTCATCACTGTCGACTGTTATTGTAAAGTGTGAGTATGTCATAACAGAGTAATTTAAAAAGTCATGGTATAAAAAGGTCATAAAAAAATCAGTGTGAGCACTTTTCCTGTGCTGTCTTCAGTTACACGTTGGCTCCCGAAGGTGGAACTCAGTCATTAAAACTTTGAGAACCCCTGATCTCAGATTTCTGTTTCCAAATGCTCTAAAATGATCAGTTTAGCTGTTCAGTTTCTGAAATGTTCCCCCCAGACCCCTCCTGGAGGGCTGGGTTGCAGAAGGTGTTGATAGAAAAGGCCACCCCTTCAAATGTGGAATAGGAGATTACGGCGCTAGTCTGGAAGGCTTTGACCGGCAGACTCTACCTTCACATCGAATCCCACTTCCTCACCTGGTTTTTCCATTTCTTGCTGAGTTCAACAAAGACGTCGTAGAGCCAGTCGATCTCCTTGACGACCTGACCGGGATCAGTGTGCAGGGCAACCAAAATAAAGTTCTTGATTGCTGCAGAACAGAAAGAAGAAAGGGAGGGAAGGAGGGAGGAAGAGTGAGAGTCAGTCAATCACAGCTCCTCTGAAAAGTTTAGAATCAGCTCTTACATTGAACCTGAAGCATCAAAGACCATTCAGACATACAGACTTTTAAAAGGCAGATTGTAATGCATGAAAAACAAGGTTTTTCTGTAGTTTGTTCCACCTCTGCATATCCTGTACACACGTCCTCCTGTATCACTGAGCTAATGTGGCTAAAAAAAGGGAAATTTGTTGTGTTTTGCATCCACTGACCGATTTTGCTGCTTTGGAAGTGAACGGCGAACGGCTCTCTGACGAACGACTGTTTCTTCCGGTACTGATGCTTATCTGTCACATTCACTGTCTCCATCCTGTTTGGACAGATGAGGACACAGAGGTCAGATTTGCCGGTGGAGGAAAAGAAGAAAGGACGGACTGTATATGTGTTTTCATTTATTGTCTTATTGTCAGTTCAGCTCGATCGAAGGCTCTTTCTGCGTCAGCAGCATTAGAGTTAGTTCCTTCTTATACTTTTTTGCAAACTGTATTAAGGACAGACATGTTCTCGCATTAGTTTCTAAATCTCTGTTTGTATAAATCCAGTTTGATTGTGATGGATGATATTTGGTAGAATTTGTCCTAGTATGTTATTCATGGCTTTAGTAATTATTTTTTTTATCACAATCAATTAAATTAACTGATCTGAAATCAGAGGGTCTGTTACAGAAATGGTTGCTAAATACATAGTTTGAGGAAGCATTTGATTATTTTGAGCAGGATTTACAACCTCTATAAAAAAACTGTTTTATACTTGACCAAAAAGTTGAGAAGAACTCTGCTGGTATGTCAATGTCATACATTATTTTCTTAGACAAAATTCTAAGAAGATTTTTTAGAATTAAGACATTTTCTACGAATTTCCCCTTAAAGTTAAGACAAGATCCTGGTCAAGATGAAAAATTTTCATTAAACATCTTAGCCAGTGTGCAGAATTTGGGAGGATATATCAGCAGAAATCAAATATAATATAATAAGTAGGTTTTCTTTAGTGTATAATCAATAGCCTCCTCAGTTGCTCTTCCTGATCTTTCTAACATTTTTTCCCCTGTTAAAGGGTTTTTCCTGATCAGCTGTGAGGGTCTAAAGGACAGAGGGATGTCGTATGCTGTAAAGCCCTGTGAGGCAAACTGTGATTTGTGATATTGGGCTTTATAAATAAAATTGATTGATTGATTGATTGAGAATAAGAATTGTTGTGTTTTTGTTGTGAGACATTTACAACTACAGGGAGCAGGTCTTCGTCTACAGAGATCACCATGTTGCACCACAATGTTTCTACAGTAGCCCAGAATGGACAAACCAAACACTGGCTCTAGAAAGGGTCATTCACTCTTTCGCTTCAGCCAAGAAGTGGTTGTAAGGTATCCTTCTGTGTCTGCTGTTGACGTTCTGGGACGCCACAACTAATGCTGGGACATCAACAAAAGCATGTGGTTAGGTTTAGAAAAAAACGTCATGGTTTGGCTCTACATTGGAAACAAACGCCAGGCTCCCAGGTCAGGGCCAGGGTTTGTTGGATCCATCCACCACCGCTTCCTTTAGAGACTTTCCAGCTCCTTATTCTATGTGCGGGCAGCGTTTCAAACAGACACCATCCACCAGTGTCTCATACTGCTACGACAGGTGCCACCCATCCACCAGGTGGCGTATCATAACACCATAAAAGGTTCTGTCTGGTTTTGTTGCAAAGTGATGGCGCCTGGCGGTGTATTATACTGCAGAGTCCGTGTCTGGTGCTGAAATCACTGATGAGGCGGCAGTATTTGACGACTTTGGAATGAGAACGGGCTTGATTGACTCTGTTTTGGAGCCAGCCTCAAGTGGCCGGTAGAGGAACTGCAGTTTTTGGCATTTGGTGTTGGCGTCATTTTTTCAGCCCCAGAAGTTGTGGCTTGCTCCCACCAGATGATATAACACCAGAACAGAAGTGATTACAACACTAACATATTTGGCAACATGCCTTGCAGGCTCACAAAAACAGGCTCACCTGTGGGGACCAATCACATCTTTTAAAAGAATGTATCATGACTAGCAACTGGGTCGACCACATGTCGTCACTAAGCTCAAAGTTTATTATTAGAGTATTCTTGGAGTGTTTGTTAATCTGGGCCCAGGTGAGCTCAGGTGAGTTCCTCTTCCTGAACTAGCAGGTACAGAAGTGGATCACAGCACTGTGTCTTACCTGTAGATGAAAACGTACTGCTGCATGTTGTTGGGAGAGTTTCCCAGAGCCTTACTGGAAACTGCTTGGTAGCTGAACTCGTCATACCTCAACACAGACAAAGAGAAAGTGGTGATTATTAAAATGAAGCAAACAGACATCAGTCAATGCAGCAATACATCCCAGAGTGTTCACCTCCACTCTGAACACTCAGTCCCTCTGGGGTCTGGGGATTTTGGGAAAGTTTATAAATGGTGACAACACAGATTTCACTCTACTTCCCACCAGATCCACCCTGACATCTCAGCTCACATGTTCTCACCACCAATATTTGTATTTTAAGTTCAGTGATTCATGCTCACAACATAAATGATAAACTAAAATCAATCATTACAAATAAAATATTTTTAAATTCCCCCATATCCCCATGATATCTTATCATTGTGCTTGTGTGTACCTGGAGACAGTCACTGCAGTACACCTGACTGACACCTGAACTCTAAC
Organism: Epinephelus awoara; assembly: GCA_035609425.1. Classification (NCBI taxonomy): domain Eukaryota; kingdom Metazoa; phylum Chordata; class Actinopteri; order Perciformes; family Serranidae; genus Epinephelus; species Epinephelus awoara. The sequence continues at coordinate 2,115,229 of CM069301.1, forward strand.
CAAGCCAAAAATCCTGATTCAACATCTAATATTTACAGCATCAACACATGATGATGAATCTTTCACCAGCTGCTCTTCATCTGAGCTGGTTAGCACTGAAGCCAAAGCAGCCTAGCTGTTGGGACAGCCCCGGGGTGGAGAGTGACTCACTACGTTGACTCAAGTACTGTACACAGAATTGGTGTACTGTACTTTACTTGAGTATTTTCATTTCATTCTGCGTTCTGTTTCTACTCCACTACATTTCAGAGGTTAATATTGTACTTTTTACCAAATTAAATTTATCTGATAACTGCTGGTCACTTTAAAGCAAAATATTTTACATTGAAATGACGTGATAGGATTATAAAATACAACACATCGTTAAAGATTAAACCGGTGGCTCTCAAATGTTTTGAGCTTGTGACATCTTATAAATGAGTGCCCGTAATAATGGGTGACATTGTATTGTGTCTCTTTGGGGCTCCTTGTCATGTTTTAGATGTCAGATGCTTCGTCAAAGATTGACCCGCTCTCATCCCAACTCGTCAAGTACTGACACTTTGTCAGTGGACCTACAGGTTCAAAACTGACACTCTAGGGACCCTCCTGCGTCAGTACTGGACATTCACGTATGGCTTCTTAATTGATGTCTATTATATATTGTGTTGTTTCAAAACACATTTCTGTGTTCACAGGAAATGTACACGTTCTGCTCGTTGCGTGCATATTTTCAAAATAAACTTACAACATCGGTAAGGCTGCTTTCAGAGCTAGAGTCGTCTCCTTCGGTCCGAATCAGGGACTCATGTTGTTAGTTGTTAATCTTGAGTTGTATAATTGCCGAGAGTTGATTCGTGTGTTTCCATGTGGGAAAAATCCAGGAAGTAAAGCAAACGTTGAAGAAGAGTACACTTGCAAGATAAATGTGACACTTTGTAATGTCACAATGGAGGGACAACTACGCAGGTTGATTTTAGCGCTGCTCATCGTGGACTATATTGCTGTCATTGTTCGCTTTAGTCAAAAGCACCCTGAATCACTTGGTTTTTCAGTTTACTTCTTTAAGTTTAGGCAACAAAAGTCATGGTTAGTTTTAGGACAGCACATCGTGGTTTGGCCCAAAACAAGTATGGTTGTTACTAACATGAAGTAATGTCATATGAATAAAGAATAACTGGCCTATTCAAGTGCTGGAATTTGTTATTTACGTGACAACGCCTGAACGCAACACAGGCTCCGCTCCATTGACTGTGTGCACAGTGCCGGGCTGAAAGTTCTTGTCGGGCTCGGTTATAAATGTCTCGGACTCGGGAAAATGTGGCCCGAGATGCGCTCTAGTGTGCTCACCTTTGTCTGTGTGAGTGTGTGTGTGTGTGTGTGTGTGTGTGTGTGTGCATCGAGGGTCGAACTCCGCCGTGCGTGATACAGAGAGCAGAGGAGAATTGTAAAGGCGTAACCATGTAGAGACATAAATGACATGCTGTCATGTAAAGAATGTAAGTCATCACATTATAACGTGAACCGTTTCACCGTATAACACGATAAATAGTAGCCTATATTGTTATGTTATAATATGAAGCATCCATAGCGCAAAATAATATAACTTTAGTTTATGAAGAGATCAGACAGAGCCCTCTCCTCTCTTCTTACATGCTTTACTCACAAGTGTGTGAACTGACCTGGATATGAAGCGTCCATAGTGGCAAATTATATAACCGTAGTTTCTAAAGCGCTAAAAAAAAAAAAAAAATCAGAAGCGGCACTGCTAGTTGTCTATAGGGGAAACATATAAACACTGAAAGAGACGGTGGGTTAACTGAACAAGTGCCTATTTTCAGCACATTTTATGCTGTTGCATTCAAAGCAATATCAGCCTAATTATTCCAGAATGATTCATTCTCACCAAGTAGAGCTACTGAAGTCATCTGGTAGAAAATAATGCATCCTTAAAAAAATATATAAATCGCAATATATATCGATGGGGGCAAAAAACCCCCGCAATTTCAATTTTTCCCAATATTGTGCAGCCCTAATATAAACAGTAATTAAAACCAGCTACAACAGTAACATGCAGAGTTTTTGATATTTAAGTTTTTTTGATAACACTTCTGTACTTTTATTCAAATAGGATTTTAACTGCAGAACTTATACGTACTTGTAATGGAGTATATCTAAATTGTTGTGTTCCTATTTTTACTTGAGGAAAGAATCCGAGTACTTTTTCCACCACTGGGACAGCCCTCAGTTAGCGCCAGTATTAGCCTTTGAACATTTTCCCTTAATCGTGTTTGACAAGACGTTTCCCCCAGATCCACACATGCACAACAATTTAGACAGTTTACAACATAATGGAATATGAAGGAATCATGCTTTTTATCGCCTGTGGTTTAGTGGTTTACACCCTCAGAGTGGACCCAGGGACACCAGTGGACATGCATTTGTTAGATAAGAAGAGCACTTGCAAATCCCACATCTCCATGAGTGTGACCATCTTAAACTCTGTGAGCACACCAGAACCAACCACCAGAGATTGTAAATAAATTTTTCACCAACAAATCAAACAGCGACAAAATGAGCAAAATCAGATTGTTCCCTGTTTGACATCACCAGAAAGAAAGCAGCTGCCTCATGTGCAAAGTCAAGCCTTGTTCCAGTAATATGATCTGGGTTTAACTCGGCCATTTCTATGGTGGAGCCAAAAAATGGCACATATGCCACCATCATTAAATATACTGCCTACATTTTTCTTTGTGGAAAAATTATTTATTTGGATATTAGCAATGTGGAATGAGTACTTGACAAATAGAAACATATGGAAGTGGGTGTGAAATTGAAGATTACTTGCGTTGAAAACTATACTCCAGTAAAAGTACATAAGTGTAGTCCTGTAACAGTCACAGTGACTTATCGATAACTCAATATCCACAGTACTAACAACAGCTTATATTACAACTCCTTACAGACTGTTTATCCACATACACGAAACCAATGTAGGGTGGTTTTTAATCTCCTCACCACTTCTAAACCGCTGAGAAAAGAAACAAAAACTCTGTTCAGTAGTCGTCTTTTTGCTCCATCTCTTTGTATTCCATCACTCTAACCAAACTGCCTTCACTGATCTATTAAACAGTTTGTTAACTCTCAGAGGTTTTGATCTATTTTTTTAGTCGATTACTTGAATTAATCAAAGCATCTAATTTTCCTGAATATGAATATTTAAAAAAATATGACATATGTTTTCAATGTTTTGCTGATGACATTCAAATCTATGTTTCTGTTGTGGCTGATGACCCTCCCAGCTTCTGAATATGTGTGTGAATGGAAAGAAGACCAAAATGTTCCCTGAGAGGTTCTGACAACACAGATATCTGTTTTAATGTCCAGTATACAGTACTGAGATTTACTGAGTAGTCAAATGAGTAAACTGAATTGTGTGTATTGTTTGTCAAATGTTTTATATAATGACTCAATCGTGCCACAAAAGATGCTTTTTTCATTTAAAAAAATAAAAAATCCAAATTAACCTTTTGATATAATTTGATGTAACATTTTATTTTGGTAAGTCACAGTCTATATAAATTATAATTTCTGACCATCACTTGGATGTGATTTACATTCAATTTGACCAAAACAAAATTTTGGGAACTACAGAATGAGGGTACTGTACTGTGTGTCCAGGACATGTTTAGGATAGCTTAGCACCAAGAGTGGAAGCAGGGGGAAACTGCTAGGCTAGCTCCATCAAAAGATTTAGGCTATATGTTGTATCTTGTTAACCATGATGCTAGTCAGCAGTTAATCAGCAAAGGTTTAAGCGGGATTTATACTTCTCCTTCAAATGGACACCGTACCTACAGCATAGGCTCTTCATAAACGCATATCCTATGTTGTAGCCTGACGTGCACCTCCCCAGAAATGTTACTACGCGTCGTGGTGCCGCAGACCTCCTGTCTATTTCTGTAAGCTGAAACCATTTCCCTCAGTGGAAATGAAGCTTTTATTTACGTTAATTTCACCGATAAGAAACAATAAATTGTGAAGACAATAAAACCACAAGATGTAGTGAATTCCTGTGTGTGATTTATCCTGGCTTCATATGAGTAGAGAAAACTCCGCTAGCTGCTAGGCCAATATATGCTATTTAAAATGTAGGCTTATGCTAATAATGCTAGCATGTTGTATTTGTGGGGAAAATGTGTCCAGATAAAGACAAGTGTTTTGTCTGTGAATGCTGCGAGTTATAGTGAAGCTGATTTGTGTACTTGTGTTTAGATTATCACTATAAAGCCATGTTTACTGTGTGTTTACTGTGTGTTTACTGTGTGTTTACTGTGTGTTTAATGTGTGTTTTGAATCAACTAAACTTTACAGCACTTCACAGAAACCCCACCACCGACTAGTGTTTTGGAGGCGTAACTGCAGAATGACACAGACACGCCACCGCACAAGTATAAATGCTAACAACGACCACAGGTGCAGGCTACGACGTAGGCTCCGTGTAAACCAACGCACAACTATGAATCCACCTTTGGTCAACAGTAGAGTTCAAACCAACAACTCAGCTGTGATTTCAGCACAGTCTTTCCACCACAGCGGTTGGTGGTCATAAAATAGCTCCAACGCAAACTGCTGCTAAAAGCACAGTAACTCCTTTATACATTTTTAATTTCAAAACCTGTTAAAAAAACAAGATTTAACATGTAAATCAGAAACCTTCGGAGCTGTTGGAAGGCCTATGGGTCCACTTTTGATGGAGCTAAGCTAGCAGTTCCCCTCAAGTTTTTGTGCTAAGGTAGGCTGGTCATATTCCCTGTCCCTGTAGAGGACACACAGAGGTGTTCCTGTAACCTGAATGGTTAAACAGGTACATAAAGAATGATGCTCACTGGTGCTTTCTATTGTTTTACACGTTGATTGATAAACTTGTAGACATTAAGATTTTGATTCAGTCTGATGTGCTGAAACAGACCTGGCTGACCGTCAGCTGACATGTTGCAGAGTTACTGTAACAGTGACTATCCAAAAATAAAATGTTATCCATTATTACAGGCATTAGGATTAGTAAAGAGGGTAAATAAAGGTGACTAGGGTGATTAATAATGATTAGAGGATGCTCCACATGCTCAGAAAATCCACTGTACCTGTCGGTTGGCCTGTTGGAGGCAGACAGCAGACACATAATGATCACCATGATGCAGCACTGTTAGTATAACTGTCTGAGTACATTCATGTTTTAATCCTCTATAGTTGGTGACGTTTTCAATATTCAAATAGTTGAACATGACAGAGACTGTACACTTGATGCTGAATCAAAATTCCATTTTAACAGCTTGTATTGTTGAATAAAGGAACATTTTATTATATAAAACATACACACTTTGTGCTTTCATCTCTCCTCTGCAATTAACCCTGCCAATTTCTTTTTTTTGGCTCATTAAAAAATCAAATAAAAATGCAAACATATCAAATAAAGTCACCGAGATACTGACAGTTTGGACAGAAAGATGTGAAATTGTGTGGCCGATACAAAAAAAAATATTGTTTAAAAATGGCCTTTTCATGTCTGAAGTGTGCCAATAACTGGTACCGCTGAGTTTATGATACAATTTTCTAATTCATGGATTTAAAATGCTTTAAAAATGGATAGTAACTGAATTCTTCTTGTGTCGTACATCTTAATATACAGTCTATGCTACAGACCACTGACCTGTAGACCTACAGACTACACACACTGTCAGGGAGAAGCAATAATGAGAGTGTGTGAGCTGCCTTAGTAGTTTTTTCAGTACCTGTTGAGAGATGCCAGCAGCTTTTGGATGGCTTTACCATCAGGATCCATCACCTCCTGCAGGAGACTGATATCACAGCGAGACAGGATCTACAGACAGACAGACAGACAGACAGACAGACAGACAGACTTCAAGCACTGGTTCTGTTTTCAGTTTGTTTCAATAAACAAACAGCTCAATAAGAATTGAAATTGATATCCTTAATACCCTTTATTGTTCCCAGCAGATGTTAACCTGGACAGGATCATGTGTTTGGTTGCATGTGTGCCTGAGTGAGTGAGTGAGTGAGTGAGTGAGTGTGTGTGTGTGTGTGTGTGTGTGTTCTAGTGTGTGTATCCGTTTGTCCGCAGCTAATCTTACAAACTACTGGACCAATCAGCCTAACAGTTTGTGTGCACATGTATGGCTCAAGGACCTCTCATGGTTGCAGTGATTCGTGTGGCTAAAAATCCTGTTTTATACGTCATTAAATGCTGAATTCTCACTCCTATTCACTAGAGGTGTGTATTGGCAAGAATCTAGGAATACGATACATATCACGATACAGAGGTGATGATTTGATATATTGCAATATTTTAAGCAAGGCAATAAATATGATTTTTTTTTAAAGAATCTAAATATCAACACAGTACTTTTCAGAATCAATACAGTATTGCAAAACAAAATATCGTGATGTTTCAATGTATTGATATTTTCTTACAGCACTACTCTTCACCGGCCAGTTGGGGCGACAAGTTTTTCGGAAATCGGCACAGCTAAAAATAATGAGCCATACTGTCTGCTGCAGGACATGTTGCCCTTCGTCAAGTCTCAAAAACGAATGTCCATAGAGGCATCATTTTGATTTGGTCATTTTCCTTGGTATCTGTGCTTTGACCATAAATAAGAAAGTAGGCACTGAACTCTTTCTTTGTCTGTTTGGTGATTATAGTTGTCATGTCCTACTCTGTTGTGCTGCAGCATACAGACAGAGTTAACACTGTTAAATGTCCAGTTATGAACAACTTGTATCAAAGATTTTTTGTTGTGTTTAAGTTATTAAAAATACATTCATCCTGATTATTGTATTGTTTATATTTCACACTCAATGCCTGTTAGCAATAAAACTTCATCTGCTCTGTGCAACAAGCTGCAGCTTCTGATGTCTTCTGCTGTGTCTCCTGCCGCCCTGGACAGGAACGTCAGTGGTTCCCAACTGGTCCAGATTTCTCCTCAGTCATCGTCACAGACCAAACAATGGACAAACAAGTTAGCTACGGTTAGCTAGCTGCTAACTGGTACCATGGTGGACAACTTTACAGCTCTGTACATTTGGTCCGTCCAAAAAGTCACGGCTCTGGATGTAGATTTCTCCATGTTGTTACCGGCTTCTTCTTCTCTTACACATTTAATGCTATTGGACTTCCGGGTCAAAGCCCGGGGCGGAAACTGTGGAGCATGCTCAGAGCGCCTCGGCCAGTTTGGGTCTGATTGACTGTATACATGCAGGAGTCACATGATCTGGGTGTGTTAGTCCCACTGTGACACATTCACTGCAGGACCATTTCACTCACACTGACATGTTTACAGGGGTTTTAAAAGTCTGACACAGCCAGCTGAAATGACCATTTCTGTCAAAGGAGTTTGGCGGTTTTGACAAGAACTGAGGTTCAAAGTACATAATTAGAAATAGCTGCTGAGAAAACTAGATGAGTGCTCCTCTAAACCAGTAGTTTCCAAATGATCGGTCGCATACCAGAAAAGGGTTGTGTGTTTATTGTGAATGGACTGCACCTGACTCGCAAACATCTCTGGAAGTCCCTACCCGGCCACCACAGAGCTCCACAGACAGTGGATGCCTTTAAGAGAGGCTGAAAAACTTCCCTTTTAAAAGAAGCTTTTGACTCGGCCCAGGACTCTTTGAATTTGTTTTTAGAATGTTTTAATGATCTACCTTTTTACTGTGCGCTGTAGCACTTTGACATTTTTCATGAATGAAAAGTGCTTTATAAATCAAATTTATTATTATTATTATTAAGTTTCAAGTGCAGTGAGTTTCTGGCACAGAGCTTTTATTTTGTAGTACTTACTGCTGTAGAGTGACAGACAACCGACAGCTACTTGACAGAGACAGCAAACCAGCTCAATGACATGGCCACACGCAAATATGACTTGATATATTACACTGTGTGGACCTTGAACTAATGACTGAGGAGAAATCTGGACCAGGTGGGATCCACTGGTCTAAACCGTCCAGGTCGGCAGGAGACTCTCATTTATCTGAGAACACAGCAGAAAACATCAGGAACATGTTTCAGCTTTTCAGGTAGACTGAAGGAAAGAAAAATACACAGAAACAATCACAATCAGTTCATCTCCCATAGTGACCTCCTCGACCTCTGACAGTCTGCTCTCTATGATGAACGTCATGTACTGAAAATGAAAACAAACTGGATCCTGAAACGAGCTGGTGTAACGGAGTTTAAAAAAAAAAAAATGCACTTAATTCTCAATACATATTTCCAATCTATATTTGAGAATTTGTAATTATTTTATTTGAATATTTTATTGGGTATTTGTGAATTTTATCTCAATTAGTTTTTATTTGTGGTTATTTTAATTTTCCTGTAGAAACTGCTTTTTTTTTGCCCTTCATGGCTCCTGTACCTCCTGGGTTTCCGTAGCTCCCCCTTCTCTACCCCTCACAGCGCTGTTTTGCATTGCTGAGGGTAAGTTGTGTGTGAAAATACTCCGACATTATTTCATTATTTACATTATAAAACGAGCTACATAAGCCGTAACACTTGGTGTGCAGTGTTAACGGTTGTTAATATGATGTTATCCAGCCGTTTTGAGCTGATTTGAACAGTGTTATTAAGAGTTTGGAGTTATATAACTTTTTGGGCGCGATTTGCAATACAGGGTACCGCCAAAAGTTGTGTCTTCATTTAGAGCAGGAGATTTTCCACCTTATTCATTGTTAAAAACCTGTTGTTTAGGAGCTGAGGTGCAGACAGTGGAACAGAAGGCAAATTATGTGCTTTGTGTCTAATGCAGACCAAAATAAATGCTGAAAACCAGTCCCAGTGTCGGTCCACATACGTGCCCTAGCTACATCTGTTACACTGGTGTGTGTGTGTGTGTGTGTTTGTGTGTGTGTGTGTGTCCTACCCGTGTCAGAGTGTGTCGCACTCTGGAGTTTGATGCTTTCGCAGAGTTGAATTTCTGCAGATTGTAGGCGCAGATCTTGAAATCTGAAGCTGCTGCTCCATCGACCAACAGGGTGAGGAAGGAGAAGAGGAAGAGGAGAGGAAGAGGAGGAGAGCGCAACCTCATGGTTGAACTGTGGAGAAAACAAAAAGACACAGTGTTGTTGATGTAGTTTTAATGTGCAGAGGTGGACTGACTTCTGTGTTCAATGTTCAGGAGGTTTTTTAGGGAGCCAAATCATCCACAGAGGTCTCTTCCTCTTCAAAACCAACAGACCAGCTGGTTTTAGCTGCTAAAAACACTGATTTTTAACATGAAACTGTTTTATTCAGTGTTTCTCTGATGCTGTGTGGCACAGCAGGAAGTAGATTCAAGCTGCGGCTAACATTTGCTCTGCTTGTTTGTCTGATATCTTAAGATGCAGACGTCTGATGACTAAAATCTTCAATCTGGTTAAAACACATAGTTAAAAACGACCAAAATAACCATTTCTACACGGTTAACTGAAGCCCGGTCAGAACAGACAGTCTGACTGAAAGGCAAAGCAGTGAAAAAACTCACTATAGCGTACAGTTATACTGATGCTTATGTTTTTAAATGGCTGAAACACGTTTGCTGATCCCCGTCCACAGCTGAACATTACTGTGCTTCTGGAGTGGTCTGCTTCTGACATCTACTGACTATGGATACACACCTTGTACCATCTTACTTACAAAATGTGTACAATCCCTTTAATGCACTAATTATCTGTCTAAACACTCCTGCTAACCTGTTCCTGAGTTGTCTGTCAATCTAAAGAAAAACTTGCTACATACTACATGTCATTCCCTCTGAGCTGCAGGGTTTGATCAAAACTGTCTTCAGTCTACATATGAAATGACAGGTCCACTCAGCCATGAACATGAAATAACTGTCTCTGTGAAGTGAAACCAAATGTGACACAACACAGCCAGTCAGTCCTCAGTGAGCCTCCCAACGAGTCGGTTCCTCTCAGTGTTGTAAGGCAGGAAACACTAACAGGAAGAGGGGAGTCGGTGGGAAGCTACAGTGGACTGATAAAGCCTAGAAAAAAACTTCATACTAACATCATGAGTGCAGGGGAGGAGACACGGAGCTGAGCTTTTACACCAAAAAAATCACAGCAGGAGGCCGAGTGTGATTTTTTAGTTTAATCTCTTTCTGTAACTGTTGGTGAACTTTGAGCGCACGTCTCATTTCCATAGTCAAAGAAACAGAGTGTGAACGTGGGACAGGTTGAGTGGTTTGACTGGTCTGATGGAGCATGTTCAGACCTGCGGGGAGAGACACAGCACGAGGCCTCAGGACAAACCCCACACAATCAGGCCCGACCAAACTACAGCAGCAGAAAAAGAAAACTACAGACTGTCTGCAACAGACAACTATCAGACATCTTCCTACAAACATGACACAGACCAGTATTGACAGTATCTGACTGCTGTGACATCAGAAACTGAGAAAGATACTGACTGTGTGCACTCACAGACAGACACAGGCAGCAGACAGGCCGTGTCCTCTCTGTCCTCAGAGACAGGTGGAGACAGAGTGACACTTCCTGCCACAGTGCAGCAGCGCAATGCAATTTGCAGATTCTTGTTACCAATTTAATGTCCTCCTTTTTTTCTAATGTTTTTCTAACGTCTCACTGACATTAATGCTCGGATGGGTAAAATCTTTTAAAGCTAACTGATGCTCTTTTACGGGGACCAAAAGCAGCAAGAGACATTGGAACTAATGTTACTAAGTTGAGGGTGATTAGACTCTGATTTACATTATAATTCTCATTTTAACAGGGTGATCAAAGCGTATTTTATTCATCTTGGGAACATCGCTAAGGTCAGACATTTTTTAACCCAGAAAAATGCCTGAACACTCAGTCACACTTTTATTACCAGCGGTTCAGACTGTAGTAATTCCCTTTTCACTGGACTGCCATAAAGTCAACAAGAAAACGACAGTTAGTCCAGAGCGCTTCAGCCAGAGGGTGGACTAAAACAAGGAAAACGGATCACATGACCCCGCTGCTGACGTCACGACACTGGCTCCCTCCTATCTTTTAGAATTAAAGTTGTTTTACTTGTTTATAAAGCTTTAAATGAGCTTGCCTAATGTGGCTTTTCAATGTGGAGTGGACAAAAAAAAAAAAGATTTGAGAACAAAAGTATCAATGTTGCAAGTAAAAAATAATTGATTAAAAAATGCAAATCATAAAGTTTTGTTTGCGAGTCATTTTTTTCCATTTGCAAGTCAAAAAGTTTTGCGAGTATAAAGTTAAACCTGGTGGGCGGGGCCTAAACTGAAAGCTTTAAGACACGTCTCTATTGGCCAGTCTCAATCAGAATGACAGCTTGCAAAGCATTTTTCTTCTTCTTCTTCTTCTTCCACGTCAAACCCACCAATAGAAACTCTTCTCTCATTCATCAGTGTGGCCCCGCCCATTAAGTGCAGTTGAACTTGCAAGCAAAGAGGACTGATTCATGAGCAAAATGATCACGTTTTTACTTTCAAACTTGATTTTTGATTGCAGTTCAAGAAATATGCTCTCAAAACAGTTTTATATGATCGCAACAAAAAGACACAAAAAAACCTCCATACGGTCTCAGTGATTCTGAAGTTTTAATCATTGGTTTATACCTTATTTCATCCCTCCTGTTTATTTTTATTCTACTTTATTTGTTGATTTATTTACTCTCTTTTTATACAATCATCTTTTTGTTAGTTTGTTCTGTTTTGGTTGGTTTGCTTTTTAAAAACAATATTTTATTGTCTTGTGTCTGTGTCATTCTAGTTTTGCCATGTGAAGCACTTTGGGCAGCATGTGTGTATGAAATCAAAGTTAAGTTAACATGTCTATGTGTCAGAACGGTGTCTGACACAAAGACACTCAATAAAATGCTTAACTGCTAAAAAAGAAAAATCATCTGATTTACAGCAGTACTGATCTCTCTCAGGAACTGTTGACCACGCTGTAATAATTACTTACTACTTAAAGCAACACAATGGAGTTTTTGAGCCCTCTAAATATATATCTAAGATCCTTGTGATGGTACATCAAATCACAGTAGGTTGGATGACACCTCCGTCATTGCGTGAGAGCGCCTGGTTGGCTTGCACTGGCACTACGCAGTTTGGGGTTCGGGTAGAAACCCGGACACAAAAAGGACTACAAAATGTGGAGGTCAGCCCTGACATGCAGAGAGCAACTTATTTCTAAGTTTCGGCCTAATCATGTACAAAATGCTGCAAGGCTACTTTACCTGTTCTGATGACATGATGATGATGGCGCATTACACAGCCAGCTTCAGGAAGTTCACCAGTATCGTTGGCTTTTCAACAAATGCACGTGCAGAAATATTTTTGCGACAGTTGTAACAGACAGTACCGTCTTTCGTCTGTAGGGGGACCCCGTGAGGTAAAAAGCACAGTCCTCCATTGTGTTGCTGTAACAGTTACAGTTTTGATTGTTTGTATATTTGGCATTTCTGTGTCTTCTGGGTTTTTACATAAGCCTGTGCAGGTGTCTACCACACCCTCACATGCACTTCTTTATATCTTTTATTCCCTTTAGTTTTTCTATTTATGTTTTGTGAAACAAATAAAATAAAAATAAAAATACATAAATTTGGTGAAAGAGGTATCAGTGAGTACAGCACTGTGTACTGGGAAGAGTTTGTGTGAATGGAAGCTCACACAGTAACCCGCAACTCACTGTGTGAGCTGCTGTAATCTACCTGTAAACAACCAACACACACACACACACACACACACACACACACACACACACACACCGCCCCAGGCCAGCGATGACACACACATTCCTGCAGTTTACAAGAATGTGTGTCAGCAGTACAGATGGTTCTTCAGCTGCAGTAAGCTGCTATAAAATAAAGAGGAACTTGTGGATCGACACTTTAACACGAAGCTGTTCACTGTGGTCACACACACACACACACAGCCACAGACACACACACACACACACCTTAATCAGTTTAATCAGTAAGTCAGTCGTAAGCTGTGACTGTTGGAGGCCTCTGGGCCGCTCCCTGGCCTGCAGGTGGGGGGACCAGTCGAGTGACTTCTGCTCTAACACTCCCTCAACTCAGCAGTCTGACTTCCACACACACGTTCACTACATTACTCACTGTAAACCACAAGGATACCGACTGTAATCCCACAATGCAACACGCAGTGCATAAAGTGAGGACACAGTGACCCCTGAGCAACATGATGCATCACTGCTGTACAGTAATCCAACAACATCAAAAGTCGTTCTGTAGGCTGTGGTTTGTGGTGTTGTTTCATTAGACTGTGTCATGTTGCAGTATCATCATTGTTGTCTCAACACAGTGAACGTCAGGTGTTGCAGTCCCAACAATAAAAAACATCTTTCCATACTCCTGACAGCCTCCTGCTACGAAAGAAGAGTTTGATTTCAAAGTAAAAGTGTGTCACATTTAAAGGATTTAGGGGCGTTTTGCAGTGAACTGCAGATTACAACCAGCTGAAAGTTCTCCTGGTTAAAATTCCTTCAGTGTTCATTGTTCAGGAGCTGAATTATTCACAGAGGTGTCTTCCTCTCCTGAGGAAAAATATTCAACAGTATCTACAATAAGGCTTCTACCTCCCCATCTGCATTGCCAATTTAGTTTCTCCAAAATGTTCATAGGCAGTGAAAAGTGTCTGAGAACATGAAGTATGCTGGTGGACGTTTACTTTAACTATGAGGTGATGAATGACGTTATACCTGCACCACCTGTGCAGCAGGTCTCAGATGGGGTCAGTGTATCAGGGTGTGAAGTGAGGTCAGCATGAGACTGAACAAACCACAACATCTCAGGCTGCTGTCAGCCCTAGAGTGTCTCCTCTGGTCTGAATCAGGGACTCATGTTGTTCCAAAGTTGTATAATTGCCTAGAGTTGGTTCGTGTTCTCACGGCAGCATTTACAAGAGGACCAGATCAAATGCCTTGTGTGAGAAAGCTGCTCTTGATTGGTCAGAATTTCCATGTGGGAAAAATCCAGGAAGTAAAGCAAACGTTGAAGAAGAGTACACTTGCAAGATAAATGTGACACTTTCTAATGTCACAATGGAGGGACAACTACGCAGGTTGATTTTAGCGCTGCTCATCGTGGACTATATTGCTGTCATTGTTCATTTTAGTCAAACCATACAGTTTGAAAACGAGGCGCGGCTCCAACTAGAAAACAATGTTTTGATGCATTGGATGTGCTGAATGTGCATATTAAGGCAGTACAGGAGGAGGTGCACATTAATAATCCTCCAGGACTGTAACATGCTCATGTTTAACCCAAACAATGTGTCATGTGACTGCAGTTGCTTCACATCCAGGTCGAACACCTTCTCACCACAAACCAACCGCACCAGAGTTCCTTTGGAACCAGACTGAGGTCCTGTTTATTCGACAACGATTTCAACTAAAAAAGGTAAACTGTAGTTGTGTTTTGGCCGATCGTTTACACGACAGCGGCGTTTTGGGTGCCTGAAAATGCAACGTTTTGAAAACGGGTTCCAGAGTGCAACTTTTTGGAAACGGCAGCATCTCCATTGTCATGTAAACTTGCAATATGCAGTTCCTCTGAAAACAGACTTTTCGTACATGCGCATTACGGTTCCAGTCACTAGGCAAGCCGACCGTCACAACGACAATGGCGAGCTCTGTTTGTGCTGCTCACCCTGTTGATTTGAAGTGAAGTGTAGATCTGTTACTGTAGCAACTCCACCGCGTCGTCCATCCAGACAAAGTTATCTGTGCATGCTTTTGCCAGTGTGTCTTCTTTGTTTTGGTTTGTAATCATGGCGTTGTAGAGGAAGGCGCTTCAGCGCAGGCGCATGGCGTCATGCTGTGGTGTTGCTTTGCACATTTACACTGCCACCCATTGGCCTGGCGTGCATACTACAGTGTTTCCACTAGATTTTGTGGCTCCGTGCGAACGGGGATCGTTTCAATAACGTCGTCATAGAAACGCAGAAGTTTTTAAAATGCAAAGGACAGACTTTTACGTTTTTAGAGAAACCGTTGTCGTCTAAACAGGGCCTGAGACCACCTATTGAAGAAGGTCTCGGACCGGTTGTTTTGGTGTGTTCACACCTGCACAAACGAACCGCACTGAGTTCGACTGAACTGAACCAAACAGGGCAGGTGTGAAAGCAGCCTTAGATAAAGTAGGTTGGCTACGGAGTGCTACGTCACATACACAGGTATCAAAAGCATTTGTGACCAACAAAGGAGGGAGAGGTTAGACTTGTAATTCACTCTGTCAAAAAGTCATAACCAAAAAAATGACCAAGGTGCACTGCTTTGCAAAAATTAAAAAGCCTTTACTGTATGCGCTGCAAGAGATGTTGGTTGGTGGTATGAATTCATCTTTAGGACTGTACGCTATAACATGAACTGCTTCTGGTTGTATCTAAAGCTAAGCTGTTGTTTTTAGGGCTTGAGGACATTTAAGGCTCAGACCTGAACAGTTTTTGACAAACAAGCTCTATTTTGATGCGTTTTTTATGCACTTGGTAAGATCAGAAATTTAACACATTTAATTAAATTAGTTGGCATTTATCAGCGTTAGGCTTCAGATTAGGTTTCTTAAAATGTGAATGAGTTATTTAAATCAACTTTATACAAAACTGGAAAGCCCTGCTCTCTGAATAGATACATAAAGCAATGCGCTCCTCCTCTGCGCTCCGTACGCACCACACCTCCAAACTGCACGTCCTTTTTGTTTAATTCAATTATCAGAGATGCGACGTGGGAGATGTAAACATTATTTCAGATTGAGTGATGGTTTAATAAGACTCGTGGAAGTGGGAAAGCAATTCAGCGTTTGTCTGTACTAACACCGGGAAGCTGGTGAACTTGAATCAGAGAGCTGGAGGGAGACAGTGTGATTTATGCCGGACTGTCGTACCTGTTGTTAAACCTAACGGTGGGTTATCGCCATCATCAGACTGCCTGTATTAACATGTTTTAATAGTGGTTTAATTCCACAACAGAGATAAAGAATGCTGAGGTTAGGGGCACACGCTGTCGTCATGTGGCCGTCCATGACGGCAGGTCAGGGAGACGTGATGCTGCTCTGCAGGGTGCTTGCTTTGCGTGCAGCTGACACAAGGGAAGCTGCAGAGAAAGGAGCGGGGCTCAACTCACACGCAGTTGTCGTGCAAACAACACACTTTAAATTGAGAAATGATGCCATGGGCCAAATTTAAAAACTAAAACAGGCACATCACTACCAACAAAGGAAAATAAAATGTATTTCTCCACTTCACCCAAAATAACTTCAAGTTCAAGTCTCTTCGCTTGCTCCACGTGTCCACCTCGTTATATGGTGCTCACTGGATATTCATGGGCGGGGTGTATGCTAACTGCTGACTAGCCGCAGCACACCGTCAGTTTGGCATTCATGAACATACATACGTGCCTACGAACAACTCGCTCTGCAACCACACACACAGATGACGATCCCATCATTCCCTGCTCAGTGTCTTTCTCTCACTGACTGACACACCACACACTGTCCCGACCTGTCAAGCTCCCTGACTTCATGGTTATTTGTCCTGAGTTTGTAGTTTTATTTTGGTAACCATTGTCTTGTCTCGTTTCACATCCCACTTCCTGTCAAGTTTCCTTCCTTTGTGATTACTTACCCTGTGCTAATGTGTCTCACCTGTGTCTCTGTGTGTGTCTCATCTGTGTCTCTGTGTGTGTCTCACCTGTGTCTCTGTGTGTGTCTCACCTGTGTCTCTGTGTCTCTGCATCTCACCTGTGTCTCTGTGTGTCTCACCTGTGTCTCTGTGTGTGTCTCACCTGTGTCTCTGCATCTCACCTGTGTCTCTGTGTCTCAGTGTCTCACCTGTGTCTCTGTGTGTCTCACCTGTGTCTCTGTGTGTGTCTCACCTGTGTCTCTGCATCTCACCTGTGTCTCTGTGTCTCAGTGTCTCACCTGTGTCTCTGTGTGTGTCTCACCTGTGTCTCTGCATCTCACCTGTGTCTCTGTGTCTCAGTGTCTCACCTGTGTCTCTGTGTGTGTCTCACCTGTGTCTCTGCATCTCACCTGTGTCTCTGTGTCTCAGTGTTTCACCTGTGTCTCTCTGTGTGTGTCTCACCTGTGTCTCTGTGTCTCAGTGTTTCACCTGTGTCTCTGTGTGTGTCTCACCTGTGTCTCTGTGTCTCAGTGTCTCACCTGTGTCTCACCTGTGTCTTACCTGTGTCTCTGTGTCTCAGTGTTTCACCTGTGTCTCTGTGTGTCTCACCTGTGTCTCTGTGTGTGTCTCATCTGTGTCTCAGTGTCTCACCTGTGTCTCTGTGTGTGTCTCACCTGTGTCTCTGTGTCTCAGTGTTTCACCTGTGTCTCACCTGTGTCTTACCTGTGTCTCTGTGTCTCAGTGTTTCACCTGTGTCTCTGTGTGTCTCACCTGTGTCTCTGTGTGTGTCTCATCTGTGTCTCAGTGTCTCACCTGTGTCTCTGTGTGTGTCTCATCTGTGTCTCTGTGTCTCAGTGTCTCACCTGTGTCTCTGTGTGTGTCTCATCTGTGTCTCTGTGTCTCAGTGTCTCACCTGTGTCTCAGTGTTCCACCTGTGTCTCACCTGTGTCTCTGTGTCTCAGTGTTTCACCTGTGTCTCTGTGTGTGTCTCACCTGTGTCTGTGTGTGTCTCACCTGTGTCTCTGCATGTCTCTGTGTGTCTCACCTGTGTCTCTGTGTCTCAGTGTTTCACCTGTGTCTCTGTGTGTGTCTCACCTGTGTCTCTGTGTGTCTCACCTGTGTCTCTGCATGTCTCTGTGTGTCTCACCTGTGTCTCTGTGTGTGTCTCACCTGTGTCTCTGCATCTCACCTGTGTCTCTGTGTGTGTCTCACCTGTGTCTCTGCATCTCACCTGTGTCTCTGTGTCTCAGTGTTTCACCTGTGTCTCTGTGTGTGTCTCACCTGTGTCTCTGTGTGTGTCTCACCTGTGTCTCTGTGTGTGTCTCACCTGTGTCTCTGCATGTCTCTGTGTGTCTCACCTGTGTCTCTGTGTGTGTCTCACCTGTGTCTCTGTGTGTGTCTCACCTGTGTCTCTGTGTGTGTCTCACCTGTGTCTCTGCATCTCACCTGTGTCTCTGTGTGTGTCTCACCTGTGTCTCTCTGTGTGTCTCACCTGTGTCTCTGTGTGTGTCTCACCTGTGTCTCTGCATCTCACCTGTGTCTCTGTGTGTGTCTCACCTGTGTCTCTGCATCTCACCTGTGTCTCTGTGTGTGTCTCACCTGTGTCTCTGCATGTCTCTGTGTGTCTCACCTGTGTCTCTGTGTGTGTCTCACCTGTGTCTCTGTGTGTGTCTCACCTGTGTCTCTGTGTGTGTCTCACCTGTGTCTCTGCATCTCACCTGTGTCTCTGTGTGTGTCTCACCTGTGTCTCTGCATCTCACCTGTGTCTGTGTGTGTCTCACCTGTGTCTCTCTGTGTGTCTCACCTGTGTCTCTGTGTGTGTCTCACCTGTGTCTCTGTGTGTGTCTCACCTGTGTCTCTGTGTGTGTCTCACCTGTGTCTCTGTGTGTGTCTCACCTGTGTCTCTGCATCTCACCTGTGTCTCTGTGTGTGTCTCACCTGTGTCTCTCTGTGTGTCTCACCTGTGTCTCTGTGTGTGTCTCACCTGTGTCTCTGCATCTCACCTGTGTCTCTGTGTGTGTCTCATCTGTGTCTCTGCATCTCACCTGTGTCTCTGTGTGTGTCTCACCTGTGTCTGCATGTCTCTGTGTGTCTCACCTGTGTCTCTGTGTGTGTCTCACCTGTGTCTCTGCATCTCACCTGTGTGTCTGTGTGTGTCTCACCTGTGTCTCTGCATCTGCGAGTGTGCTCTGAGACCGTCTCCAGTTGGTGCCTGACATTAACGGACCTTTCTAGTTGCTTTGCTCTGAATGTGTCGGAGTCACCAATCAACACGGATACAAGTTAATCTTTAACACTTCAAACATAAAAAAAATCAAATGATTCACTTATTCACTCACACTGACACAGAACGCTTCCTGCACATTTCCCCCAAATATTCAGTGCCTTAAGAAGAATTTAAAAGCTTTAGGGGTAGAATAGCTTCTTAAACTCAGCTAGTCTTTCATTTTGATCACTTAAGGTTTGAACACAAATGACTTTACAGCTGAATGGATTCATCAACAGAAAATAAATTACCAAAAGCCATTTTTTAAAGCAAAAATACAAAATATTCCCAAACATTAAGGTTCTTAATTCTGATGATTCGATGCTTCTCTATATGATGTGATTACTAACTTGATTTCTTTGTTGATCAGACAGAAGAAGCTGGTTGGTGACATCACCTTGGACTGCAGGAATATTCTCACATTTTATGGACCAAACGTTTCATCAGTTAATTGAAAAAAAATATCAGTAGATTATTGGATAATGAAATTAGAGAGGCGAGGTAGAACCTGACATGAGATGCTGCTCTGCATGACAAGCTTTTTAACTGCGTTTTGCAAAGACACCAGATATGTTTAACTGTAGGGGAGGTGTGTATGAAATAATGCACACGACATCTACAATAATACAATAATAAGGATCTGAGGGTTGGAACAAATCCATAAAGAATATATCAGAGATTATTAGACAGTGTTCAAAGTAAGCAATTTAAAGGTCCAGTGTGTTGGATTTGGTGACAGGTAGCAGTGAAGCATGGCGGAGAACTACTACGTGAAAAAGAGGCAGTGTTTGCTTTATCTGTTCTGTTCTTTTCCTACAATGACGAGTCAAAATGTCTGCCGTGAAAAAGGTCTATTCTAAGATAATAAAAACACAATGATTCTTATTTTCAGGTGATTAAACACTAAATTAAACGCACTAATTATAGGATAGTTCATTTCTCCCCCTAAATCCTACACACTGAGACTCTACACAGATAACAGGTGAATAAAGTTCTGAGAACTAAACTATGATCTCTCACAAAATGAAAAATAATACTGAGTCACACACACACACACTCACACTCACACACACTCACACTCTCTCTCTCTCTCTCTCTCTCTCACACACACACACACACACACACACTCAGCTTTTTTTTTTTTTTAAAAAACACCTCCTAAAACTTTTAAGAGTCACTCACACACTTCACACACACACTGAGCAGACCCAGCAGCTGGTACTGGTCCGGTCCCAGTACAGAGTGCTGGTGCTGCTGGTTTTCTTACCTGTTCAGGTGAGCTGAGGGTCGGCCGTGTCTCTCTGCTGCAGGGTGGAGGCCCTTCATCCGCCCACTGCTGCACCTTCCTGGTTGTGCCAGGTTGGCCACGCCCTCCCTTACTGCTGCATTCAGGGCCTGTGGGAAAAACAGGTGTTTGCACATGACACAGGTACCAGTGGCTCTCATTCTGCTGCAGAGAAGACAGACATTTGAATCTTAATAGTTTATAAATGACCGAAGGCATCAAACAGGAATTCATTCATTTATTTGTGTATGTCATGTAATATGCCATAATGCTGCTTTTGTGTCATTGGTAGAGGTGAAGGAACAGGATGGCACCTGGTTACTCAACATTTTCCGACAGCCCATAAACTCCAGTTTGAACATGTTGACTTCATAATCATAAAGCTGTGAGCCTTATTTTCACTGCAAAAGTTGTATTTGTTAAAATTGGTAAATTAAAAATGAATTACAAAAATGCCACTAAACCTATTTTCATAATTATGATTTGACACTGATGAAGAATATTGTTGTTAAAGGTAAAAAAAAAAAAAAGACAGAAAATAGCTTCATAAAGGAAGTGGTTAAATCATCATGATCAAGTCCTCATATCTGATTATGTTTTCCATTAATTAGAATTACCACCAGCAGTGAAGCTTCTCTTAGCCAATATACAGTACAAACCTTTGATGGAAACATGAGTATGATGTACTGCAGCTCAAAAACCAGTAAATGTGTTTATATCATGTGTCTGTTTTTGGAATTAAGCTGTTTTTAGTTTGTCCAAATGACCCAAATGCACTTCGCTGAAAGGCTTCGCTAATACAGAAAATGATCAACCTTGGAACAGAGACCCGTTGTGTATGCTAACATTAGTTATTCCCACCTCTTCATGTGTGCAGAACAATAATCAACCATAAAGATATTAAGGACCAGCTGGATTTTGCTTGGTGTCTTTTGCCAGCAGGCAAAATGCAAGTTTACACTAACACACTATCCAAGCCAAACCTAGATAGAATTTTGTAGATAGATATTGTCTCCGAAGGGAAATTTGTCTTGGACTCCATGAGCTGAGACAAGCTGCTGCCATAGTTAAAATTACAGAAGGAGAAGACAGGTTAAGTTGCACAGTTGCACAGCAAACACACAGATAAACAAAAGTTGCACATATGCACAACAATAAATACAATACTACTTATACTGCTCATACACACAGCAATAAATACAATAAATACACATACTGTATTACACATTCTCACATGTTCCCATACAAGTACAGTAAGGGCATAGACCACAGCATCAACATATATTGCACATCTCAAACTGTTACCTTATTTAATATTCTAATAGAGGTATGGACAAATGAATATCTAAATCTGTTAAGCTTGCACATGGGGGCTCTGTATCGTTTGCCAGATGGTAACAGTACATATTCTGAGTTGAGGATGTGAGCGGGATCGGATATGGCTCTCTGTGCCAGTTGGACAGACTCTTCATAGATGGACTGCAAAGAGGAGTTTTCAGTCCTCCCTATGACAGACAGAGAGATTTCCGTACAACGCTGACATGCCAAACCTGATGATGCTTTCTAACACAGCCTGATAAAACAAAAACATAAGCTTCTGGTCCACCCCAAAGACCCTGAGTCTATGTGAAAAATATAGCCTTTGCTGAAGGCGAGAAAACAGCATGTCAACTTGATTTTCCCAGTTAAACAGATTATCCAAGTGAACGCCCAGGTATCTATAAGAACTGACCTGGTTTATTGTTTGATCATGGATTAGGAGTGGGGAGTCAACACCTACTGACTTGGGGTCAATCAACATCTCTTCTGTTTTCTTGACATTAATAATGAGGTGGTGGTCATCGCACCACTGAACAAAAGACTGAATGTAAATAAATATGATGAGGGGTCTGAGTCTTTGTACAGCAGGCTGAGAATTGCAGCATCATCAGAGAATTTAAAAACATAATTCCCAGGACAGCTGCTGATACAGCCATTTGTATAAATAGTGAAGAGGACAGGTGAACTAACGCAACCTTGGGGTGTCATCTGCCAGAGTTTCTTGATCAGCAGGTGAGGCTGTAGGGTATTAAAAGCAGAACTAAAATCAATAAACAAAAGACAGGCATAGGCCTTTGGGTTTTCAAGGTGTTTCGAGTTAGGTGAGTGATGCCATTAATAGCATCATCTGTGCCTCGTCCATGTCTATAAGCAAACTGAAAAGGATCTAGAGCAGAACTTATCTCAGACAGGAGGAGGAGGGAGGAGGCTGCTGTGACAGTGAGGACAGACATCTTTATATTGCACAAGTTGTGGACGGACTTCAGCAATAAAGTTGAACATAAATATACACTGAGTCTTAATTCGTAATTATGAACTGGATAAGAAAAATGTGCATGTGAAATGATATGTGCAAATAAATGTGTTCACACTAGATTAGATTAATTAGAACTTTATTAATCCCTTGAGAAGACTCCGTCAGGGAAATTAAGATTCCAGCAGCAGTGGATAGCAGCACACAGGGTATCCAAAAATAAAAAGTAAAAACAATTTGCAAAATATAAATATGAATGTAAGATATACAGAGAATAAATAAGTAATTCCTTATTATATTCCTTATTGTAGTGGCTAATGGCTAGCCGAAATCAGTGATGAGGTGTGTTGTCCCAGTCACCCAAATTATACAAAAAACAAGAACAAGAGGGCTGGAGTCAGTTTACTTAAAAAGGCGTGTCATAAAACTGTGTTTCCTCCAGAGATAGGGAGGGAACATCTTCAGGAGTACAGATATGTATTGTTTGTTGGGCTTTTTTCCTTTATGGCAATGAAGCTTACAGAAGGAGGAAATCCAAAAACGGTCCCACTCACCCTCAGTTCACCCTAATGCTGCAAATGTTTCATTGTTTTGTTTGGGATTCTTGTTTTGTTAAAGTCACAGCCTCCAGGGAAACGTTCTGGGAGACAACAGGTGATACAAGCCACTGTATATGTTATGTATTTTATTTTGTTGGTAACTATATGTTGATTGTATGCATGTGTGTGCTGACCCCTAGCTCCAAGTCAAATTTCTCTAAGGAGGCCGATAAAATGAACTGAAGTGAACTGAAGTGGAGCATGCTGGAGAACGAAACCCACCCATCTATGTGCACTGCACTGCACCTCTGCACATAATGACTGTAACCATGTGCTCTTGCTTTTATTGTACATACATGTCAAAATGCACATGTGGTTTCCTGTAAACCCTCATGTGCAGCACAGACCACACCGCCCCCTGCCGCCCGCGGCGGAGCACAGCATTACCTTATATGGTGAGAGTCCGGCAGCCAGCAGGCCCCGCCCCCTCCCGCGGGCTGCAGCGGGGATCGTTTGAGGAATCAGGACCCGTCAGTCAGCTGTGAGCGACCCGGGACGGCGGCGGTGCAGCCCCGCAGGTCCTCACCGGAGCTTCACACGGTACATTCACCGGCAGACATGGACTAACAGGAGCGGAGACACTCAGCTTCAAACCCGCGGTGAGTTCACTGACCGTCCGCGTGCGTTATAAACCAGTAACTCCAGCGCTGTGACCGTAAACAAACTTGTTAGCTTGTTTGCTAACTTTGCAGTGATGTGAGCTAACGGGTGTAGCCGTTAGCACCACAGCCCTTCATTCAGTCAGCCGTGTGTGGACAAACGTTACACTGCTGCTTAGGAGCTTTAAACTGTAAATGTACCGAGCTGAGGCGGATTAACCGGAGCCGTGAGAGTTCAAACACCGGGGCAGCTTTACTAAACCGGGTGCTAACTTTATCCAGACGTTGTCGGTAACGGTTAATACCAAGAACTCAGGTTATGACCGTTAGAGAACAGTTGTTCGCTTGTTCGTTAACTTTCAGGTTTTTAGCCGTAGTTACAGCACCTTCAAAGTGAACCTACAGATATATCTGTAACTCCTGTAGTGAAATTATTATTATTAATGAACATGTGGGTGTTAACCAGCTAATATAAACCTGAACGTTACTTCTGTCCACCTTTAAACTTGTGTTTCTCTTCATTCTTCGCCTGTTTGTGGTTGTTTTTTGCCACCGAAGTGGACAGAAATAAAAATGGACCCAGACTTTGAAATAGGTATTTTTTCTCCTGTGCAGGGCCGTAGCACCAGAGTGGGGGCCCGAGGCGTAAGAAGTCTCTTTGGCCCCCCTGTCCTTTCTCTCCGGATCCACCTCTCTCTCAGGCACCTTTTTATTTATTTAATTTTACAAAGTTGGTTTGCTTTCTTTCCCTTTTCTTTCTTTCTTTAGCTCCGTCTCCACCAAACCCTTCAGACATGGTACCTAGACCCTCGGTGTGTTCAGACAGTCCTCTTAAATGTGGGCGGGGTTGTTGTCACTCACTGCTCCGTCCAGCACTCGCTGTATTTCCTCATCAGCGGTGACACAGATGGAAGTCTGCACCTGGTTTATCGTCCACAGAACGAGGTTTAGGATGTGAGGATTACTTGATTTCACTGTTATCCGCGGTTTTTAACACCATGGTTAATTATTCGTAAAGATTCCTCAACACCGTCACTCTCCAAAGATTATGCCGCAGCGCGGAACCATATACAGTACGTCAGCGCAACTCGCACAGAACGAAAACAAAGTTACACAAGCGGTGTCTCCGAGTGATGAAGTATGGATGAAGAAGACCCCCCCCCCTAAAAAACGGATAAAGTCAGCCGTGTGGTATCATTTTGGCTATCGCAATATGACCAAGGGGTCATTGTTGACAACGGCTTTCCAGTTTGTAAAACATGCCGCAAAAAAGTTGCGGCCAAAGGATCAAACACGAGCAACATGATACAACACCTGTGGGACAACCACCCGGCTTTACATGAGCAAGTAAAAGTAAATGCACAATAACTAGGTTAAAATATGTTTATTTCAATTTATCTAATGTAACATTGAATTAAAAATTATATGTTAGCGTGTCATTTGCAATTAATGGCGTAGTGGTATGATACTGTACGAGTTGGGCTTACAGTGCGGTCCGTGTAGCTCTTTGGAGTGAGACGACAGGCAGAAACTCACGTCCACACGAGTGCGGGATTTCACAAATGCTCATCGTTTATTTTTACATCAACTTAAAAACACTCCAAGCCCGGTTGTACGGCTACTACATTTTCATACATGAACAAAATAGTCACCACACGTACTTAAAACCATCACTGTTGTGTTGAGAGATAAAAGAAAAAGCAGGAGCACATAAGTATACGTCCGACCAGCGTTGGGTGCGCTCAACAGACTCAAATCATAACAGGCTTGATGACGTTGCTGCTAGGCGACACAGTATACACCATGTTAAAGGCACATTTCATATATTCGACTGTGACAAGTTCAAATCCTTTTTTTAGTCATCAGACTGTTTCAGTGTCAGTGTGCAATGTGGAAGATATATGTAATGTCTTCTCAAGGTCCTCAGTCAGTGAACATTTAGCATTAGTATTACCTCCTTTTGCTTCCTCCCATCTGTGTTGAGTAAATGTTGGACTTGTCCTTCCAGCACGATGTCTGTTTCATTTATTATTAACACTGCACGAGATATGCTATCAATTTTTTTGTGTAATTGTAATTTAAAGAGAACAAAAAGACACGCACATCCTAGAAAAAACCACAAAGAGGCATACAGTAAAAGTAGAGTCCGCACACAAATTTTTGGTTACTTTTCTTTGTTGCTATATTATTTTTGTTATGTTGGCATGGAAATAAATGAAACTTAAAAGATCTATAAGGAGTGTTCATGTGATTTTACACATTTATAGTGTGAAATTAATTAATTCATGATAATCGTAAAACCGTGATTATTTCTCTGACAATAATCGTACCAAGAAAATCTATAATCATGACATCCCTAGTGAGGATTATAATATATGACCTTCACATAATCTGCTCCAAATTAATCTATATTTTTAAAGTCATTACTAAAAATGTCTGGTACTGGTTATTTATATTATTGGAGCGTATTGATTATGAATACAATCCATCTGATGTAGGGCGGGGTGATGTGGAGAAAAATTAATATCTGAGTATTTTCAGGCTGAACGTCGATATATGATATACATCTGTATTCTCTACATGTTCAGCTGTGAGTCAAAGCCACGTCTGAGGTGTCACAAGCACTTTTATAAAAACAGTCTATGATCAAAATAAAATATAAAGACTGGGATTTTTTCCCTTGTTAGAAAATTTACAGCTGCACAGCATGTACATGAAAAATGATATCAATAAAAAGCGGGTCTGTACGTTAACTTTGTGCACACAGCACTGGAGCTACAGGCGTTTAAAGGTTTGCAGCACAGGACGTAGGTTTGAAACAATTATGTAATAATGAAACGATGTGTTTCTCTGCAGTGGACAACACGTCCTACCAGGAGCACGTGTCCTATTGTTTCATCCAGTTGGCATCTGTGTTGTGTTAACAGTTACAAGAACCACTCAGGTTAGTTCAGACAGTTGTTTGTAGAGGGAAGATGAACTTTGCTGATATCTTCCAGGTGTTTGTCTTCTTTAACGAGACACCTGCTGCCTTGAACGTGCTGAATCTGTGATTCCTGTGGAAGCTCTGCGGGTCAAATCCCCGCCGTGGTTTTTGTTTTCCTGGCTGCAGGCTGATTTAGCGAGCCGCTGCATTATTAATGTGTGACATGATTTCCATTCAGAGAGGCCACCAGCTCTGAAACTGGAGCCAGCTCAGCCTGCAGCATCTCTGCCGACTTGTTTCGGATGTAGATCAGTGTGTCCGCGGAGCTGAAATGTGACCAGGTGGTTTTTAAAAGTGACCTGGATTGTGGAAGAGAATGTCCCATTGATCTTTACTGTGGACATTCAGACAGAATAATGCTTATTGTCTCTGATCATTACAGGACATCAAGCAACATGTTCATTTTTATCTCAGCACATCAAGAATTTCAGAGAGCACTGATCAGGATCAGTGAACCGCTCTCTGCAGATGTTCTATTGAAAAAAAGACTCCCATAAAAATCTTCTCTCTCAAACTTTTCGTTCTTTAAACGACTGTTTCAGTCACTTTAGCGTGCACTAACCCTTTGACTGTCTTCTAGGAGACAATGCATGAAAATGTCCATCATTACCCAACATTTCTACAGCGTTTTTTACGTCCCGTCTGTCTCTGTAACAGCAGGCTTTTCATCCAGACTTTGACTGTGTCTGTTCAGTACAGCTTTAAACACTTCTGCCTGTCTTTCTGTATGAAGTAATTATTTTAGTAGTAGCAGTAGAGTGTACTGTGTGTCCCCGTGTGTTCAGAACGTACTCTGCGGGGGTGACTGGCTGCAGTCTGCTGTCCCTCCAGGACCCTGAGGTGTGCAGGAAAGATTGTGGCCGACGCCTCCCAATTTGGACTCGGACTTTTTGAGTCACTCCCCTCTGGCAGCAGGCTGCAGTCCATCAGGGCCAAACCTCACACCACTAAAACAGTTTTCTTCCCAACTGCAGCTGGCCTCATCACCAAGGCCCAGATCTCCCTGACCTGGGGTCTCGTTTATAACCACTGCATATGCACAAAAAGGCACTGGAGCACAGAGGAGAGGGTCTGGGTCGGACTATATGCTGCTGACACATGGTCAGCTGTGGAGCGCACCGATATCACAAAGTATGATTTCAGTTTTCAGATAGTTTTTTGTGTATAAAATGTCTGCAGGGAACACGAGTGTGATGTCACTGGAGACACTGTGGTACTCTGCTTCTCACCCAGCACATCTTCATCACCTGCACATATGTACTGTGTAAATTAGCAAAGATTTTTGTGGCATCCACCTTCAGATCTGACCTTTTACTTTTAAAATGTCAGGTAGGATATCTCAGTATATTCAGGCTGTAGTTTCAAAGCCACTTTTGAGATGTCACAATCACTTTTATAAAAACAGTTTATGATCAAAATAAAATATAACGACAAGGATTTTTCCCTGTTTGAAAATAAACAGCTGCACAACATGTATATGAAAAAACATATAAAGTAAACCGCAGGGCTGTACGTTAACTTTCTGCACACAGCAGTGGAGCTAGTGGGCGGAGTTAAAAAGTGGTTTTCCATCTGTTGGCCTTTCAAATGAATCTGGTGCTGGAAAATGATTTTAATCTTATTTCTGCAAAGAGCATGAACAGAGAGGCCGAGGGAGGGACGGACTCAGAGACACTTTGTCCTCATTACACACATCTTGTTTATGAAACATCTGTGTTGTCGCTGCATTTTTTAAACACATCTGTCGCCTGCATCCAGGCGCTGTCTCAGTGTCACAGACTACAGCTACCAAGACGACAGGCGCTGCAATATGATCTACCTCACACACAAACTAGCAGCGCAACGCTGTACTGCACGTGTGCTGCTGCGCTCATTTGAGTCATCTCACAGACTGATGTCACACTGTTGACTAATGAACAGACAGATGAAACAGAGGAGCAGCTCTGTGTCTCTCTGAGTGTTGCTGGAGGACTGAATGAGTGAGGGGGGCGGAGAGTGTGAGAGAGGAGAGATGAAATTGCGTACTGGCAGGTGGACACATGGTTTTATATATCAGAATATTTTTTGGTGTACATGCACATTTCCTCATTTGTACATACGCAAAATTTAGTGTGGATTCTCCACAGAGTTTTATAATCTGATGTCATGTGTTATATTAACACACATCTTTACTGTCTCTCCACATGCACTTCTGCACATCCCCTCATCAATGTTTTGCACATTGCTGATCATTAACTGTTGATTTATGGCGTCTCTTCAGTCCCTCCCTCCCCCCCTCCCCCTGTGGTGGCCAGGCGGCATCATGGCATCCCGGCTGCTCGACCGTCTGAAGCGCTCGCTGTTTAAAGATGGTCAGGGGGCGGGACCCGAGCAGGAAGCGGCAGGCGGACCGGAAGAGGAGGAGTTTAAAGAGGACCACTGGGAGGCGGAGCTGGAGGAGGAGGAGGAGTGCGTGACCGATCGGCTCGGGGGGACGCTGTGCTTCGACAGCGGAGGAGGAGGAGCAGAGGATGGAGCCGAGGGCGAGGGGTCAGGGCTGGACAGTGACTCAGACTTCCTGGGAGAGTCAATGGAGGAGGGGCTCAGCAGCACAGGTGAGCTGGTGCTCTGCTCATTTAACACATGCAAGAACGTTTTCATACACTTCTGCTAAACTTGAGTAACTTTGCTCGGTGAGGTTTGTTCACACGACTGTTCCAGGTCAGATTATACAAACCGTCTTAACTTCACAATCTTAACAAGTTTAACCTGTGTCTGTGTGGCTTCACACCCAGAAGCTTCCATATAAAGCTGCCTGTTCTGCTCCATGTATGGGTTCCTTTCAAAGCATCTCTAAGAGTAAAAAAAGGTCACACTGTGGAGCTCAAAGTCCTGCTGCTTGACACCAGGAGACGGAAACATCATTTGGCAGTCTCTCAGACAGCTAGGCAGCTTAGACAATTTGATCCTCTCAAATTACCACCTGTGGGTCCCAAAGACTCACTACATCAGTAGGGCTGGGTTAAAATAATCAGTTCATCCTATTCAAATCGATCTCCATTTGAATGACCCAATATCGATTTATTAAATCCGAGATTGATCTTTTATCGCACTTTTTCCCATGGATGAGTCCAGCTTTAACCACGTTAGTCTCGCCTGTAGTAAACGGGCCGCGGTGCTAAGTTATCAACGACCATGGTCTGATAAGCTCCTACGTTACTGGTTCTTTTATCTGTAACTGTTAGTTGACTTCGCTACCTTTTGGTGTATTTTATGATCATGCTGCAGCAGCCTCTCTACTTTAATGCACACACAGACACACAAACACAGAGTGGAGATGCAGTGGTGGAGACGGAGAGGAGACGATAAGGGCCGTACACATGCAGTCGGGCGCTGGGCGCAACTCTTGTGCCTTTTCTATGCCAGCTTCCAAGAGCACGGCGGCATCTGAGGTTGCTAGGCAACCTCTACAAGCATCATATAGCCTATTTACCTGAAATTCTGAGGTCAGAGCTGATCTTCTTCCAGGAGCTGTTTATAAGTGTGTAGGCCTATCGTCTGTGGGACAGCTGTAAAGCCCTGCACTAACATGATCAACGTGTTTATCAGACTGAATAAGAAGAGAAAGATATCTGTCGACTGTGATTGGTCAATCCTTATCACATGACATGTGATGCGAACTGCTGCGTTCCAAAAGTTGAACTCAGTTTATCTCAGGGGGCAGCCGTGCAGCCTGAAAAGTAGGTGCTCAGGAATGTCGGTGTTATTTATTCCTTCTACACTTCACTCAGTATTGTGATGTCAGAAATATCATTTATTTTATTGACATTTTAGATTTGTTTCCAGTCAGATACTGAGTTTATATTGTTACTCTGCTGTTCATATATTACTGTTGCTGCTCTAGAAACATTTAGTTATAAAACACTCAGTTTTAATCCTGTTCTGAATTTATTATTCCTTGTACAATTTACATTTATTAGTTCTCTGAGTCACAATATACCAAAAAATGGTATTGTAACTGAAAAATCCCCAATCTTGAAAAATGAATCGAATCGGGACCTTGTGAATCAAAATAGATTCGATTCAGAAAATCAGCAGGGACACCCAGCCCCAGTGGAAAGGCCGAGCATATTCAGTGACAGATACCTATGATCAGTCATGGATTTAATTTGTGCTGAATAGAAAGTGGTGTATACAGAAATAACTGTTGGATATCACTACTTACTGTCACTGTCTCAGTATTGTCATCAGTATTTTAAACATTAAAACCCCATCGGTCCAGCTCTGCTCATTGATTCTGCTTCTTACTGAATCTGAAACCTTTCATCTAATAATCACCAAGAAACACACTTGTATCGAAGATTAGTGTCACATTAGAGATGATGGTTTAACAGCAATAAATACTTAGTCACCTGACCTTTGTCTCACCTGTCTCATGTAGACACCAGTCCTGTGGGCGTGTCTCCGGTTGGCCCCTCTGCGTCCTTCCTCCTGACTCGGCAGCTTCAGGAGAGCTGGAGGACCCTGCGTGGACTCGGAGGAGGAAGTCCCACCTCGGCTGGGAGGCAGCTGACAGACAACTTGCTGTTTGAGGTGACCGACGCCAGCGTGGTGCAGGACGGCTCCTCTAAATATGTGGTGAGTTCAAACAGCCGCAGGAAGGGTCAAACAGACTGTCACACGAACTGAAGCGGGACTTAAACTTCTGCGCTGAATCGATGGCGTACCTATGCCGGTGCAAAGCCTACACCGTAACCTACACTGAAATGTGACCACATGTCACAGCGACGCAGACCCCCTGTCTATTTCTGTAAGCTTAAACCATTTCCTTAAGTGTAAATGAAGCTTGTATTTACTTAAATTTCACACATAAGAAACAATAAATTGTGAAGACAATAGCCTCCACAAAAATAGCATTTTAATTCTTGTGTGTGATTTATCCTGGTTTCATATGAGCAGAGGAAATCTCTGCTAGGTGCTAGGCTAATTTATACAATGTAAAATACCATAGGCTTGTGCTAATAACGTTAGCATGTTGTATTTGTGGGGACAATGTGTCCAGATAAAGACAAGTGTTTGTTTCTGAATCCTGTCAGTTGTAGTGAAGCTGATTTGTGTACTTGTTGTGACTGAAATTGTCTCTATTAAGCCATGTTTAATTTGTGTTTAATGTGTGTTTTGAATCAAATAAACTTTACAGCACTTCACAGAAACCCCACCAACAACTAGTGTTTTGGAGGTGTAACTGCAGAGTGACACAGACACACCACCGCACAAGTATAAATGCTCACAATGGTGTAGGTCACGTGCGTAGGCTCTGCGTGTCACAGAGTTGAGCCCTGTTGAATGCTATTAAGACAGTAATCTTAATGTTGTTTCTTCTTCCTGTGGATAGCAGCAACATGTGACACTCTAAGATATTTCCAGGAGTCCTACGAGGCTTTAATAGCTCAGAATGTTTCGTTGATCTGAAACATCAGTGGGGAACAAAACAAGTCTGGTGTCAGTCCCTGTGACTCAGAGAGTGAGGGCTTCTTCTAGAGTGGCCATTTTGAGGTTCACTTAAGGATGTAAATGTGTCTGTGTCTGGTTTATAACCACACAGCCCAGTCGCCTGACGACAATGTTGGCATTGTACGTCTGCAAACCACCAATGAGTTTTATTTGCATGTTTTATATATATCATATCAGTGTTTCTAAAGTGAGGTAATATTTGAGCTGCTGTTGTCGGGGAAGGTGGATTAATTACAGATATTTATTAGAGTCTGGGCAGCTCTGTTGGTCCCTCTGTTACAGTGTTCTCCTCCTAATCTCACTTCCCATGATAATAAACAAAACTTGCCAGGTCCAATGCTACACTTGCTACACAGCATCTTCAGACTGTCCTTTACAAACCCATGACACAGATTGTTGAATGATCAAAAATTTGTCACTGTAAATGCCTACTGCCAATCCTCACTAAATAAAGCTCCAGTGTTTATTTAAAAAAAAAAAAAAAAAAAGACAGTATTTTGCCGTCAGGGTAGATGAAGTGTTTTCGATTTCAGAGTTATAAGTGAAAAGTGAAAAATCTTTGACAGCATTTTGAATTCTGCCATCATGTAACCTGTAGCAGTCAATGGAAAAACAACAACAACAACTTTAAGCATCATATTGATCAGTGATGGATCAATCAGTCTTTGTAAAACAACATCCCAGATGTTTCTGTGTTGTCGAGATAAAGTTTGCAAATCCTCATAATTTTGTCTTGATAACTGAATTTTTAAAACTGGTTTAAAATCTGCCTGTAAATACACGTAAAGCTGTGATGCTGCACCCTGGTGGTCGGCTGTATCACAGTGTGGAGTCATCTCTGAACTCTACAGTGGTAAAGCAGCTCAGCTTGATAACAACCTGCCATTGGTGTCCTAAAGGCTGCTCAGACGTTGTGCTGATTTAAAAATATGGATTAATGATATTTTAGGCCTGGAAAGTTATTGTGATGGTCAGTTAATGAGAAACAAGCTGCAGTTTTGTCATTGATTTGAATTTATTCACGGCTGTCAGCTGCTGCAGTTTCTGTGAACTGATCAAAAAGGTCACGACTGAACATGAACGCACGACTTCAGCAGACTCCTATCAGTCTCCTATCAGTCTGCAAAACTGTTGACGTGAAGTGGACTTCCTAAATAAATTCTACATGAGAGAGAGAGATATTATGAAGCCTCATGTTCTGCATTCATCAGTTCAAAATTTGAAGCCCAGACACACCCTGACCACACAGGAAGTCTTCAACAAAGTGGTGTTAAAAAATAGCTGCACAAGATCGTTCAGAGGAAACTCAGCCTTTCTGTCACTGTCTCTCCCCAGCTGTACACCATCCATGTGATCCAGTCTGGCGGCAGCGATAAGACTCCAGCCATCATCACACGCCGATACTCCGACTTCCAGCGGCTCCACGCTACCCTGCGCCGTAACCACGGAGACCAGATGGAGCGTGTCTGTTTCCCACGTAAGTAGAGGTTATGTCATCTGTCTTGACATTATGGTCTGTAAACTGTTAGAA
Source organism: Epinephelus awoara (assembly GCA_035609425.1). Lineage (NCBI taxonomy): Eukaryota > Metazoa > Chordata > Actinopteri > Perciformes > Serranidae > Epinephelus > Epinephelus awoara. The sequence goes on from CM069301.1 coordinate 2,148,921, forward strand.
ATTCAACTGTCCGTCCACAGGCCCTCCTAAGGTGATTTTTGATGATTAAAAAAACAGTAGCTATATTTGTTATTTAAGTGGTTTAATCATACGACGTATTGTTCAAAAGCTACACTCCTCACGGTGCCATTAATGCTGACCATCTCAAAATACAACCACCACCACAGGCTCAATAATCACCTCTGTCAGAGAAAACCAGTTATAACTCACCTATGCAGCATTATCGTAATCCACAGATCCATATTATCCAGACAGAATCACAGCTCCCATTTTCTTTCTCACACACTGACAACAGTCCAGATGAGCTAAATCCAGTTAAATATTTAGTCCTAACACATTATTACATCCACAGATATCCACCAACTGATGCATCGTTTCACATTCATATTTCTTCCAGTGCTGTTTTCTATGGCCACAATAGCCATAGCTGAGCTGAAGGAACACATTTCCTGCAGTTACTACTTCATCAAACCATGTGATGTTTGGTATTGCCGGATTCAGGAAGCTCTCGACTTTTCAAAAATAACATCGTTTTTCTTTTATTTATTATATATTTCGCACCAGAGCAGCCTAAACACACAAAGTCCAAAATCACGATGAGTGGTGACAAGGCATGTCATGCTGTTTTCTGACGGGAAAAGTTAAAGGATTACTTGTGATCTTATGTGGAGCTGTTAGCGGTGACTTAGCTGTTTTATAAAAGGTAAGAGTCTCACTCCTACCACTACCGACCGGATACGGCAAGAGTCTAATCTACCAGTTAGCTCCGCTGGTAGCTAAGCGTATACGTCTTCCCGTGTATTGTTCTGATTGGTCGTAGTGTTATCCAATTGCGTGCAGTGATATTTACAAATGCATGCTTGGTGCCGCCCCTCGAGTTGGGCCATTTTCATTACTCATAGCCAGACCCTAAATCTTTCTAGATTTGGGTCTGGCTTCCAGGCTAGCTGTGGTTAAGGTCTGGTTAGGTTATGGGATAATGGTTTGGGCTAAAATGATCACTTGAAACATGGAACATGAAATTTTTTGTGACTCATCTACACAGGACTGTTAAAATTCACTGATAAAACACTGTAACCTCAACGCTTCCTTTTTTAACCTCTGCAGGAAAGAAGCTGCGCAGGAACTTCACGGCAGAGACGATCGCCAAGCGGAGCCGAGCATTTGAGCAGTATCTGTCTCACCTGTGTTCCCTGTCGGCCCTGCGGGGGGCGCTCTGTGTCCGACAGTTCTTCTACCTGACTGACCTGCAGACCGGACAGCTGCTCATCAGGTAACTGACACACTGACAGAGATGATTGTCTAAACCTCTGACTGCTGGATGAGAAGATGGATCTGACACAAGCTCAAATGATCAAAATTATGTTTACGCTCAGCCGGATTATCTTTACTGCCCATGTTTCTCAATGCGAGTTTCTGCTTTTCTACATTTTCTAATTTTATAAATTAAACACCTTTTAGGTTCATTTAAACTCGAGCAGGTGGCATAAGACGGCAAAATTTATTTTTCTGTGACGTAGCAGCAGCAGCTGGACGTGAATCCCAGCTCTGTCGGAGGATAAGACCAGGTATCTCAATCCGCCACCCGGCTGATACTCTTCAACTCTACGTAGTAAAAATCTGTAGAAATTTGTCTTTGACTTTAGTTGTCAGATCTTCATCCACCGCTGCTGTGATTTGAATTCCTCTGACTGAACTCAACTGCAACTCAGCAAACTATAGCTTGTATTAGGGTTAGATGACAAAATACCCACTCAGTGGTCATCTGCCTGTCGGCCCCGCTGGTCTCAGCTGTGTGCTCTAGTTTATCTTCAGGATCCTGAAGGAAGTCTCCAGTAATTTTTCAACCAGCCCACATTAGCCCAACAACCAGTGATTGCCAATATATTTACGCAGTTCATTCAGACTGACGACAGAGCGGTGGCCCTCACTTGTTCTTGAGAGTCAGAAGCAAAATAAAATGACTAAAATTTGCACAAAAGACCGACAACAACCGGCGATGCACCGAGCCATCTGCCGTTTTGTTCATCCAGCACACATCCACCCAGGTGAGGAGTAAAACTGTCATTCATTGTGAGGCAGACGGGCTTTTGCACTCAGCAGCTTGCGTTACTGCAGTGGCTCTTTGGTTGTCGTCGGCTACAGCATCCACCAAAACATGCATCCCACACTGATATTCTCTGCAGCAGCATATCTCAGTTTCTGTTGGCATCAGAGGAAAATTTGAGCGAAGGCTCCAGCAGTCAGTGTTTACTCTGAGTTTATAGCTTCACTAATTATCTAAACCGCTGCACATTCTGAATTATTGACAATAAATTTAGTCGTCGACCCTTTGACCTGTAATTTAAGCTTCAAATGATTTATTGAAAATAAGGTTAATGTTGCTCTTTAGGTTTGTTTGAATCTTTTTATTCCAGATGAATAAAGGGGGCGGTCTTTATGATGTTCGCGAAGCTTCAGTGTTTTCAGGTGTTTTGAGTTTTGTGTTGTCTCGTTGAGGGTGGGACGTCACCAGGAGGCCTTGGGTCCGCTGCTCAACGCCAAGAGACTGCAACACAAACTGGGCTGGGCAAGTTACTATGACAACCAGGCTCAGGCCCCGCCCCCAGCCTCCTCCCATTGGTTCTTCACCCTGGTGGGACTGTCGAGCTGTTTCCAGGAAGTGGACCAACTGGAGGAGGCACGGGATCACTGTGACCTCGCCCTCCGTGTCCTGACCCCCACCGAGACTGACACAGGGGGGGACAGGCCCCTCCCACTCCAAGATAAGCCCCGCCCACTGACTGAACAGCACGACTCATCAAGACAGCGCCTGGACAGGCCACACCCCCTCCTGTTGCCGTTGTTACAGGCGGTGGTTCGGCTGTCGTGGCAAACAGGAAGGGACAAGCGGCAGTGGGAGGAGCTTCTGCAGCACCTGGAGGAGCAGAGGGCGGGGCTAGACAATCAGCCAACCATCAAAGAGTTTTTGGTCAAACACAACCTGCTGGAGAGCGAGGGGGAGGGCTAGAACAACACACACACACACACACACACACACACACACTGCAGAGTACAATCACTACACTGCAACACGAGTGCTGCCGCCACTGTTTGAAAAAACATCAGAGATTTTGGGAATGAAGTGAAGAGAAAATGTCTCTCATCACTTGGAAATTTGTTATTCTAAGAATTTTTTTTAAATAAATAAAAAAAAAGTTGAGCAAAAAGTGAAAATATGATAAATAAAATAATATTAGTGAGAAGTCAAAACACAATAACATTGAAAATAAAAAAATCAAAAGAAATCTGAGAACCAAATTGTAATGATGGAGCAAAAAAGGCGCAGATAAAAGTCATAATACTGGTTGTTTGTCTCATAGCATCGTGACTTCTGTCTTGTATAAAGTCTGAAAATATTGTTTCTGATAATATTAAGACTTTTTCTCTAAAGTACGACTTCTTTCCTCAAAGTATTTCCACTTTGTTTTCAGTGACTCTGATTTTGTTTTCTAACAGTGGCTGTGACACTCTGTCAGCATCATCACTTGATCAATCATCCTTTAAAGCCTTAAACCGGTTCAGTGATCATGAACACTCTAATGCTTCAGATCAGGAGGTTTCCTGTTTTTATTCCAAAGTTTGGGTCGCTCTGACTTCACAATAATCCTTAAAAAAAAGACAGATCTGCAGCCGTATTCACGTATTGTACAACCTTTAGGAGTCAGTGTTGTGATGGTCTACGAAAATTCATAAAGGGAGAATTTTGTCAAACAATTTCCCTTTAAAACTAAATCCAAGTAATGAAAAGCTACCTGCAAAGCATGTTGGCACTGAAAATGGTTTAAAACTATTTTACAGTTTGGAGAAAGAAATCTGAAATATATAAATCCAAATACATGAATATATAATGCATAAGGCTTTGGGGAGCAGAGGAAAACACAGGGTTCTATCTGTGTTCAGCAGCTTGCAGTATTATTCTCTGCTGCCTTTGCATGTTTATTGCTGTATTTCTATCACTCAGTCCCTCCATGACGTTTCGATAGCAGCAATTAATGCCAGGTTCACGCTACACAACATCAGCTCGGCATGGCATTGACCAGTATCGGCTCAGATCGTGAATGACAATGACTGTCCTGCGCAGTAATCCATCGTTTTATCTCATGTAGTTTGTCATAGCAGACAACAGCTAACGCCAGGTCTGGGACACCTCACGATGTCCTGACAGAAAGTCTAGCCTGTTTGATTTTCTCTTTGTTTGTCACGACTATTTCCTGTAGGGACGTTAGCACACAGAGTAAAAAGGAAACAGCAGAGGCACTTTATCAACCCGCTGAGTACTGCCATTAGCATCAAGCTAGCAAACAATGTTCTTTCTTCATAATGGAGGATATAAAGGAATCAGACTCACAGATAGTGTCTGGGCCTTCACTCAGCACAGCTGCAGAGGCTACCAGCTGCATCTCAAACACACTACTTTAGAAACAGGACGTCATTTTTCTTCTATTTTTAGTTTAATTCGCTCCTGTTCGTCCTGTTAAATTTCATGCGTTGCGCCGTCATTTCAAACGCAACACTTCCTGTATCAGTTTCAAATTAAAAGCCCCTGATCATTTCATTTTTTATGTGGTACTTAAAACGTAGCTCTGCCCATCTGGTGACACTTTTTACAGTACTACAGTAACATTACGGCTGGGACATGAACAGACGCACAGACTGAAATAATGGTAGTAACAATTATAAAAAACAGGACGAGAATAATCCGATGACATCACGCACATTGTGAAAGACGACCGGTGATGATTGGTCGTGGACCAGTGTGTAGTGTGTCATGTGTGTCGGCCAAGTCATGGCAAGACTTTATGACTCTACAGTCGTCTAACCTGACATAGTGACTGTCTGCACGGATAAAAGTGTTTAGTAGTCTGAACCCAGCGTAACCCAAATCAGCCAATTTAGTGCAGTTACCACAACTTTAACATAAATTTGTTTAAAACAGGTAAAATCTCATTTCAGAGTGGAGCTGTGTGCAGCGTATTGGTTCATTCAGCCCCTCTCTCTGTTTGTCATGAAACTGCTGCTGTTCTGTGACAGACACACAGTGACAGGGCTAACTGTTACCATCACACAGCTAACGTTACTCAATGTTTACTAACAGCTTTAATAGCAGAGTCGAGTTGCGTTGGTGTGAGATTGTTGGGACTGTGTAACGGCTCCGTGTCACGTGTCAGCCGCTGCTGCTGTGTTAGCTCGTTCTCACCGGGCAGGGACAGCAGGAGGGGAGCAGGTGACAGAGACGGTCCTCCAGTGCTGCGCCAAACTGCAGCAACAGCTGATCATCACTGATCACCCCGCCATCACAGATAGATTCTAATTCTGTGAGAAACACTGAATGCTCATAATGTGCTTCAAACCCGTGTCGGCATCGCAACGGTTTTTGCAGTTTTCACTTGCGTCTGCAAAAAACTGCCTGAAAGCATCGTTACATGAATCTCAAGTTGTGAGAAAAGCTGCCATAAAATCAAACATGTCGGGCCGCATCAATTGCAGTGACATCCTGGAGGGACTGACCACCGCCACCTGTAGGTCAGTGGGATCATGTGAAACCATTGGAAGGACTGTGTAGCAGGTCCCATGTACATTGAGTCCTCGAGACGAACAAAACAGGGACCACATGACCTGCAGTGCAGGTACAGGTCAGAAACTCTATATAAAGAATGTAAAGGCGATGTCATCAGCTAGATTAAACAGCAATAATCAGTTCAGTGGTGAGACAATCTTCAGTAAATAGTTCACCACAACTGAAAGAAAGATATTACACCTGAGGCATCTCCAGCTGCTGCTCACCTGAATGCACAGCTGTGACTCCACCTTTAGGTTTATCACCCTGTAGCACTTTGATAAAACTGTGCCCAGAATGTTTGTGAACACGGGCAGGATTATTTACTGAATATACTTTTGCTTTTATTAAGACTATAATATAGATTTGAGGAACAAACTTATTTTGTTGCACTTTTTTGAATCATAAAGCAGCACTGGGATGTTTTCACCTGCAGCGAACAGTTTATATGAAAATGTTGCCAGTATGTAATATTCAGCAGTTACACTACGTTTGCATGGAATCAGGCAGACGGGACACAGAAACAGATTCTGGATGACACAGGGAAAAACAAACAAACAAACAAACAAACAAACAGTCTGACAGAATTGCAGGACCAAGCGGCCACCTCCAGGGTTTATACAGACTGTGGGCAGGACGGTAAAATGAAACATGCATGAGGACAAGTTGCCATGGTGAGGTTATTTTATGAAATTAAAAGTGTTAAATAAAATGAATTATATAATTTTCCGGTAATGTCCAGATTAGGTGTGTTTTCTCCCTGAGTGAGGGACAGTTTTACTACAGTTACTGAGAAACAATATGTAATTAAATTACAGTTACTGATCAAGATGTTGGTGATTACAATGACGTTACATCCAAATATATTCTCTTGGTTAAGGAGTTTAAATGTAACACTCATTCTGCTGCTTTGTTTCACCTTTTGTGGGCATATTTCTGGACAGCTCAGGTCAGCAAAGCCGGCAAACAAATTTGAGTTGAAACGTGCACTTACGTTTTTAGGATTATTTCTGCGACTTTAAGGTCCAGTTGAAAACATGTTAGAAAAGTAATCAAATGTAATAAGTTACTTTGATATAGTTATTAAATCAGTTACTTTAGTTATTACATTTTTAACAGGGTAACTAGTAATCTGTATCCGATTACATCTCAAAAATAACCGGCCCAACACTGGTGAGGAAGCTGCGTAACATCTGATTGTAAATTCTGTCATGGAGGACGATAAGACGTTAAAGTATTTAAATTTTGAACCGCAGTGTCATCTGCCACTAATGTTGCGGGCATTCACGCCTCATTTTACCGCCCTACTCTCGTCTGACAAAATGATTTCTGGTTTGCTCTGTACCGTCTCCCTGACTGCATGTGAACGCAGCATTAGAGCGGCATTAAATTGTCAGTCTTTCATGGCAACAAACATTTTAGTCATTACTCCAGCACTCAGTCAGCAGATTCAAGTTTTAAAGACGAATCTGCTGCTTTTCAGTGATAAATGTGGTATTTTACGTCACTATGGAGACCTGTGGTTTTACAGGGTCTGTAGTGAAAGACTGGAAAAGGGATGAAGATAGATGTGAGGAGTAGATTTACATCAGCAGGGAAACATGAAATGTGAAACCCTGTGATGTGTGAAACAAGTGATGAATAAGGGACGAGACAAAGTCATGAGCACGTTAATGACCTCTCACACACACACACACACACAGGGAAAATGATAAAGCAGTGAATCTGATGGATAAATTGAAAGAGACTATGCACACATTGACATTCATGCATTCATCCTGTGATCACATCAGATCGAGCTGAAGCTGCTGACTGGAGGAAACTGTTCACAATACTCCTCTGCTCTAAAAAACAATCACGATGTGAGAATCATTTTTTTTATCCTCCACACAAGATGCTGCATGAGCACGGCCAGCTGAAAGCACTATACAGATATGCACAGTTACAAGTAATATTCATGTTATATTCAGCCTCACTACAGCGCCTTCTCACAGCAGCTGCACCGTCTCCTGTTTCTGCATCCTGACGCTTCACTGACTAAAGACTTTGAATGAAACTACCAGCACTCTGCTGATGACAGCGGCGCTGTTGTGACTTGATGATTTTACAGGCTGTTTTAGACGAAGCTGTGGAGCGCCCAGGTTTTCAAATCTTTTATATTTAATTTTGTAAATATTAGGCCTTAGAAGTCATTAAATAGTTTTACATTTAACTTTGTAAGGTTTAAATTGCCACAGATTTGATCCAGTTTCATTCATTCATCTGTTCTTTTTGAAATTCCACATTTCTGACGTTACAAATCTTTAAAGCTCCAGTGTGTAGGGTTCAGGGTGATATATAGGGACAAATAATATAATCAGTTTGTTTTCAATGAATGTATAATCAGCTGAAAATAAGATTTAATATGTTCCCGTTACCCCAGAATGAGGCGTTTATGAGAGAGACAGCCTGAGAGAGCATTTAAAAAAAGAGATGATTAGTCATAACATCAGTCCTAAATTTGGTTAAAAATGATCTTGAAAAGATTTTAAAAAGAATTTAACAGAAATCGTGTGTCGAGTTTACAGTTTGCCCTAAAAGCACTTTTATTCTGAAGGTCAGAGGATGTTGTTCTCAGGAAAACAACCTGACTGTGTGCACATTAATCACTGCTCAGTACAGATTTTAACCCCCGGGGCTCCAAACAAAGACAGCATGTCTGTTTCTGTACTTTCAATGTGACAACATAACTGCTTATTATTAGTGAGAGGCTTTTATGCCTGAAACCCCCAAAATCACATGACAGAGCACTACAACAGATGCTGTATTCAAACACTCCATGTTTTTGCTCAGAGATGTTTTTATTGATGAACGTTTACAGTAAAATGTGGAAAATTATTAAAGGCTGATTCCAATAATTTAATATTTTACAGACACGAAAAATAAAAGATTCAATAAAGGATCTATGGAAGCCCATTTCTGCCAAAATCCTTTGAGTCATTATGAGACACCTTCTCAAAATATTATTACATTATATATATTTAGAATATTATTATTATTATCTCAAAATAAAGACTGTATTTAAATATAATGACTCACTTGAAATAATATTACATAGTATTTTAGTATTTCAAAATAATTACTTCATATCTCAGAGTAATAAGACATGACGGGAGAAAGTTTCTCATTTTAATAACTTACCGGATTTTTTTTCATCACAGGCAGAAATGAGTTTGCACAGGATTCAAAGGGCCTCATGTGAGAACACTTGTTTTTAACACACGGTCAGTTTTGCTCAAACAAATCTTCTGAGTGTTGGTGAGGAGGTTTGATCATTAGCACACTTGCTGCCCTCACATTGTAATGTAAAGCTACCTGTTCATTTGTTGTCAGATTGCATTGACAGAAATTACAATGTTTTGTTTTTTATCATAGTTTAGACTTCATATTTATTCCATTTCATTGAAATTGCAGTTTTGTTTTTCCTGAAGAAGTTAAAGCATCAGTCCATGACTCGTACGACAGCTCAGTTATTCTCTTCAGTCATTCATACGTTCCGCTCACAATCTGTTGGTAGAGGAGGCTCCTGCATGAAGCCCAGTGTTTACCATAACAGAATGATCCTGGTAGAAAACAACAAATCTTTGAGCTGTTCAGTGAATCTAATGACCACAAACCTCTGAGCTGTGGCCTGTTTGTAAGTGTGCTTTCATTTCAATGCTGCATGTTTGAGAAATCCTTAGTAACTCTGATCTGAGTGACTAAATGTTTACATGGTCGCTGCAGAAATGTTTGAAACAGTTTGAAAAGAAAAGTTTTTAAAGGGATAGTTCACCCAAAAATGAACATTCAGCCATTATCTACTCACCCATATGCCGAGGGAGGCTCAGGTGAAGTTTTAGAGTCCTCACATCACTTGCAGAGATCCAAGGGGAGAGGAGGTAGCAACACAACTCCACCTAATGGAGGCTGACGGCGCCCCAGATTCAAATGTCCAAAAACACATAGTTGAAACCACAAAATATCTCCATACTTCACCTGAGCCTCCCTCGGCATATGGGTGAGTAGAATTTCTTCACTATCCCTTAAAGTTCGAAACAAGTTCATTTCTTCAGATACAGTTTCTGTGAATCGATCGAAATGACACAAACATCTTGTCTTTTTGTAAACTCCACTTGAAGGAATTGTTCAGATTTTTTTAAGTGGAGTTGTTTCAGCCATTTTCCAGTCAGTATGTTACCGACAGTAAATGTCAGTCGACACGTCCTCATCAGGCTGGAGAAAGAAGCTCAGCTATGTGCTGCTGTAGAGAGGTCAGCAACAAAATGGATTTTACACGCTTAAAAAAATCAATAGCAATTTAAGTGTACACTATATTTAGAATATTTTCACTGCTTCACCTTTTCATCAGACAGCCGGTTCTCAGTTGCCAATCTGTGCTGCCACCAGAGCCCATTTCGAAGAACAGCAGTTTAAGCTGGCTGAACTGAGGAGCTGCTGGTCTCCTGCTGCTTCGATCACTTACTTAGTTTTATTGTGTGACTCTGGTGAATATGAACTAACCCTTTAAAACACCAAAGTCACACAATAACACAAAATAAGTCACTGGTGGAGGCAGCAGTAGATCAGCAGCTCCTGTGTTCAGCAATGTTAAATTACTTTTTCTCAATGGAGTCTGGCTTTGAAGAGAGCAGCTTGATTTTCCCATCAGAAATCACTGTCTGACTGCAAGGTTAAAATGTTCTAAATATGGCCGACACTTAAACTTATATTGATTTGATTTTTTTTAGGTGGATAAAATATGTGTTATTGTTGCCCCTGTCAACAACAGTATATTACTGAGCTTCTGTGCTGGACTCCTGTCTGCTTCTCCAAACTGCTGACTGACATCTACGGTAGATACTACACTGTTCATGATAAGTAGCTCATGCAACCCCACTACAAAAAAATCTGATCTATCCCTTTAACCACATTCACCTGCTGAGAATCAGAGGACCGATGAGGTGTAACATCAGAATCTTTCACTTGTTTTGTGTTTGTCATGTTTCAGTCGGCGGTTCTGCTGCATATCCACTGAGTCCAAACCAAATTTTAGCTCCAGTTTACAACAAACAGCCGTCGACTCATCTGTTTCCTCCTCGTTCATTCTTCAGATTTCACTTCCTCTCAGTGGAAATGCAGCCGTCTGTCTGTGTGGATGTAGCAGCACTGCTTCACAGAGCGATATACAAGTATATTTTCAAGTGTATTTTATGGAATAAATTTGTTACAAAGTTCAGATTTCTCTTTGATTGTTTCTTCATGTTTAACCTTCATTTCTCGAGCTGCAGTTTCCACCTGCTGTGAGTCTGAAGACGCATCATGGAGTTCTGTGTGAGACATGAATCTGATACTGGATATATTAGAGCAGTCATACATTTATTCTTTTTATCTTGAAAATGACAGTTTTGTTTTTATTAATTTATTTTTAAGTTTTATTCAGGTGAAGATTTTTTTTTATTGTTACTGTTGAATTTAAGTTGCATTCAAGTGCCCCAGTTATCATCAAACTGCATTTCTGCACTATGAATATTCTCTTCATCCATCATAGATACCCTGCGTTTTGGAGTGGGAGAAGTTATTGTTGCAGTCGTGTGTTGTCAAGCTGTTGCATCACCTGGAAGCAGCTCAATAGTTTGTTCATTTCATCTTTGCCTCTGAGAAATCACGTTTTGATAAAAAGTTTGGACCTAATTTATGATTACCCATAAACCTCATCTGAAGAGTTAAAGGAGACATTTTGACTCGTCGCAGCAGGAACAGCTCTGTAACGTTAAAGTGTCCCTGGACGCCGTGACAATAAGCCTGTTTACACCGGGTATAAACATATGTTTTGGTGATCCGCTCTCAAGTGAACAGCTGAGACACATCGCCATTCACACCTGTGTCGTCATGCGTCTCCAGCTGACCACTTCAATCAATCAATCAAACAATTTTATTTATAAAGCCCAATATCACAAATCACAATTTGCCTCACAGGGCTTTACAGCATACGACATCCCTCTGTCCTTTAGACCCTCACAGCTGATCAGGAAAAACTCCCCCAAAAAAACCCTTTACCGGGGGAAAAAAACGGTAGAAACCTCAGGAAGAACAACTGAGGAGGATCTGTCCTCAGGACGGATAGACGTGCAATAGATGTCGTACAGAACAGATCAACATGATAAATTAACAGTAATCCGTATGACACAATGAGACAGAGAGAGCTGCAGGACAGACGGTAATGACAGTAGCTTACAACAACCTTAATGAAAGTAAATGAAAGAAATTATAGTTCTGGCTACTGTGGTACAATATGTTGAAAGTATATATTAATATCTGATAGTATACATATGTGACAATAATCATGTGTATGTTTAACAGTACATAAAAGGACAGTAGAAGTATGACTAATGATAACAGCAGCAGCAGGAGGCATCTGGCAGGACCACGGCAGCAGCACAGCCACACACGTCACACTATCCAGGCACCGCTGCAATACGAGTTAACCTGAGAGACAGTGGAGCACAAAGGCTCCGGAGAAGAAGCCGAGTTAGTGACATCCAGAATGGCCGAGTTAGCAAGATGCAGTGACAGGACACGAGACAGGAGAGAAGGTGCCCGGTGTATTATAGGGGGTCCTCCGGCAGACTAGGCCTAAGTCAGCCTAACTAGGGGCTGGTACAAGGCAAGCCTGAGCCAGCCCTAACTATAAGCTTTATCAGAGAGGAAAGTCTTAATTCTAGTCTTAAACGTGGAGACTTGTGTTCCGATTTTGGTGACCGCCCCGCACACAGTAGTTACGTCCCCACTTTTGCCAGCTGCTCTGTAGCAGGCTTGCGACTCCTGTTAGCAGTTGTGTCTCTGTGAGCAGAACTCAACACGTCTCCGTCATCGGGGCAAAACGAGAGACGGTCACACAACACTTTGTCCAGCTGACATTAAATAAGTAAATTACAGAGCGTTTAGGGCGCCGTCACCATAACAACCACCACTCTGTGCACCGATGACAGAGTCATTGTTGGGGATGCATCAGGACAGTGTTTGTACTTATACTACAAAAGTTAAAAATAATGACTTACTTAGTGTAGCACAGTTCATACTGCAAAATGAGAAAATACAAATAAAAGACAGAATAAGCTACAAAAACATTATCACGCCCACACAGACACAGAAAATACAAGTCAAGTTTGATACCAATAAATTAAATAAAAGCTATATAAATGCGGGTCTAAAAAGATGAAGCTGTCAACCGAGTCAGACTCTGAACACCACTGTGGCAGCTGAATTTATCCCACATTGATTCAGATCACAGAGAACTGGATGTTATTTTTTCTGTCAGTGACATGTTTAAATTCAGAGCTCTGTGTTTGTCCCTAAAATGCATGCTGGGAGTTGTAGTTGACCTTTGTAGTTTTTATAGTCATAGTCTTGGAGCTATGATCAAATATCTCTTATCTTCTGTTCTGATGATTCCACCAGGATCCATCCAGGATTTAAAGTTCTCCAACCTCCAACACCAAAGTCTCTGAGAACATGAACCAGACCTTTTGTGTCAGAACTGTTGGTGCCCAAAATAACTCCTCCGACTCCACAGCTCCATTTTTATGAATCACCCCCTCAGAGGCAGAGCTGTGGCATACCTCCCTTTTTAGGGGCAGTTCTGTCAGACAGAAATGACAATGTATATTTTAAAAATGACATTTAAGCTCTCTCAGTCTATACAGGTGCAGCAGAGAGTGAAGGAGATGTCCTGAGAAGAGGTCTGATCAGTAACAACAAGTGAAAACACCTGTGGATGTGTGACGTGTGTATTTCCTTTAAGAAAACACAACAAACACTGTTTTATATCAGTTACTTAATTTAAATGCAGTTAAAATGTCTGGGTTGCATCAAGCTGTGACTGTTTCTGAACTGTGCCGTATCTCTTCAGAGCAGTGTGCACCTTTGTTTTCCTCTTACAGCTGCAGCTTTCTTTGTGATATCTGCAGGTGTTGGTGCAGCGGGTGTAGTTCCAGCAGACCACCAGCAGAGGCCGCCCTGCTTCAGCTCATGTTGGAGTGATGACGCAGTTTACTGTCAGATTCCTCAGGTCAGATGTAGAAGAACAACAGGAGGCTCTGCAGAGTTCAGTGTTTCACTGCAGCATGAAAACAGAATCTGACATAGATGCTTATCGCGACACACTCATCACTACATCACTCACTGTGAGGACGGGAACCTGAAACAGATCTCAGATCAGAGTCGGTCCAGGCGCCTCTAATGTGGCTGCTGATGCTTTTCTCTGCACAGCTGACGAACATTAGCTGTAAATAAGTCCCATCGTCCTCCACAAAACATCACCATGGTGACAAGGCCAAGAGCTGAGAGATCAGCTGCCGTAGAAACACCAGTTGCCATAGCAACGGTCACGGAGCAAGACTGAAGAGCCAACATGGCTGTCAGTGGAAAGTGTTCAGTCCAAGCTCTGAGTGCCTGTCAGTCACTGTGCATGCTGACAAAATAAACAATAAGTGCAGACGTGGTTCAGGAACGTAAAAGTCGTTATAAATTCATTTTACACGTTAAGAACTACAGATAAAAGCCTGAACGCTGAAGGACCTGCCCCTTTAACTCTGCATCTGCTGTCTGACCAAAGGAAATTCAATTTTCTAGTATTCCATTTAAAGAGCTGCGTCCGCTTAGAGCGTAAATATCTTTGGACAACTTGAAGAGGTACACTTTCAGCCCTCAGTATCCCACAACTGCCTGTTAATGGTGCATTCAGGTGAGCCATAAGTAGGTTGTAATAACAGTAGGCTGTGTAAGTAATAACAGTTGATCCATTATTTAAGTTTCCACCCACATGTAGCACAGATATTAACCAAACTCTGCAGAAAACAAAAACATCTCTTCCTGTTATTTGCATCCAGGGTGTCTGCAGCTCCTTAAAAATCTTCAAATGTCTTGAAATCAGTTTATAATGATCAGGACTTAAAAGTCATTAAAAGTCTAAAATTTGAATTTGTGAGGTTTTCACTGCCACAAACATTGGATCTAATTTCACTTATCCATCTTTAATTTAATTTTGTTAAACCGGGTCAAGCTCTTCCAGGTGGAAGTCCACGTCTGATGATACAAATCTTTAATCCTAATTCTGTCTTTTTACTTTTTACTTTTACCCATCTGTTGTCCTACCTCAATCTCACTCTGTGAAACAAGCTAGGCTGCCAGCATCCCACACAGTTCTTACCAGGAACTTTCATCTTCCTGACGATCTCCCTCCAGCCAGACGCCAACTTATTGAGGTGTTTGTAGTGAAATAAAGAGGCATCATGGAGGTAACTCCTCATTAAACCTTGTGAATCACCTGTTTTTCCTCCATTGTGACGCTTCCAACGCAGGTGACAGACTGAAAATAGAAAAGTTCAGCTCAAAGCGCTGCATCGGACAGTCCAGTAGAAAACAGTGTAGTCAAACTGATGCAGTCACTGGCACTCGCTTGCGTTGTATCTGGTCAGGACATGGTGCAAGGCGTTTTTTTTCACCTAATAAATGTACTTCTCTCAAAGTTTGGTGACAAATTTGGTGAAATCTGTGTTCATTGATTCATTTCACTACAATATGATGTCTCCAGTGTCGTTCCTGTGAATTTGGCAGTACATCCAACCGGCCTCATAACCACTGACCACATGTAGCCACGCCAGCTCAGGACCTCTTCACCTGCAAGATCACCTGAGCGCAGCCACCTAAACAGCTGATGCAACACTTGCTTTGAACAACTGAAAAAATTCTGCACAAACTATTCTCATCTGCATGCTCATCATCCACACCAGGGTCTGGTTGGATGTACTGCCAAATTCAGGAAAATGACACTGGAGACGTCTTCTGGCCGTGAAGTTAACATTCAGTTCACGGTCAGCAGCTCTGGTGGATGTTACTGCAGTCAGCATGCCGATGACACGCTCCATCTGTGTCACTGTGTTGTGATCACAAGTCACGTTTTAGAACGTCCTTTCATTGTGACCATCCTGAGACACACCTGTGTAGTAATGATACTGTTTAATCAGCCACACCTGTCGACGGATAGATTATCTCAGAAAAGGAGACGTACTCACTGACACCGACTAATCTGTGACCAACATTTGAGAGAAATAAATCCACTGAGTGCATCAAAAGTCTGAGATCTTTACGTAAACCTTTGGAAAATGAAAGCAAACGTGTTTATATAAGTTTTTGTTCAGTGTAGTGTGATACACACCGATCAGCTGCAACATTTGAACCACTCACAGCTGAAGTGAATAAGACGGATCGTCTTGTTACAATACAGTGTTAGTTTGAGGAACCTTTGGTCCTGCCGTTCACCTGGATGCTACCTGACGCACTCCACCCACCAAAATCCTGTTACTAAAAGAACTGTGGCAATATGGTGGAGGTATAACATCTACGCTTGATGTATTTAATGCGAGGAAGGTGACAGTGTCCTCAGCGCGCCACACTTTATCCACTCAGCGACACACACATCAGCTTCTGCCTTTGTTTCCTGTGTTTTTATGTTAAAAAAAAATGCCCGTAACAACAGGTGGATTAAATAACAGTGAGTCAGCAGGCAAAGACTGTCACAACTAAATGGAATTCAGCCATCATTCATTTTATTATGTGCTTTTTTTCTGCTGTGGTGAGTCAGCGGCTGTTTGAAGGCCGCGGCCCCGCGCTAAACAAAGTCAATATTTGACTTCGCTGTTGGATGAGCACCATTATCTCTGCTCTCCTCTGAGGAGGATGACTCAGGACAGACGCTGTGTGGCTGTTAGTCGTGTCCGTAAAAGGACCCAGACTCTGAACCAGGAGGCGGTGTTTGTGTCTGTTTTCCCATCATGCTTTGATTCTCCAAAGCTGCATTAGGACAGATTTTCACACCCAGCTGTCCTCACACTCTGAATGTATGAACTCAGCAGAGCGTCTCGTCCCCACTGACTGCACAGTGTCGCTGTGTCTCAACATGTCAGCGCTGAGATGATCAATACTTCATCTATGGTTTAAATAATCAGTATATTGATTCAGCAGCTCAGTGTTCAAACGCACAGATTTATATTCTGTAGCTTTAATTTGTGCCGGAGGAAAATAATTTCAGTTCACTTAAATTTTTGTATTTTGTCAAAATAATTTAAAACAAAAATTGAATAATTTTTTATAATTAGGAGGTTCATAATTTCCAAACCACCTCCTGTAAAGTTTCCAATTACAGACAATTGTTATACTTCCAATCAATAATCCAGATTTATGTCTTGTGTAATCTAAAGAGGCTTTCCTTGAAGGACACCTGTATTTCCCCCGGACTTTGTCCCAAATTGCATTTTCCTTTCTTTCAGGAAAATACCTACAAAATTGTTTCTTAAAAAAAATGATTGTTAACTCATCATGTGCTGCTGATGTCACAGAAATCTCCTGAGATTATTTTAAATTTAAAGACTAAATGAAATTTGCTATATGTAGCTGTATCATTTCAGCATCGTGGTTATAACTTTAACAGAACAGTTTTGTGCCAAACATAAACGAAGACAGTTACTGTTTAAATATGTGACTGATGTAAAGAAAGAAAAAAAATCCTTAAGTAAGTCACTTCATTATAAGTAACTATATTTTGGCATAAATTAAAATTAAAGGGCCACTTCACCATTTTTTTTACATCAACTTCAGTGTATTCTTTATGGGGCGGTTTAGTATACAGTCTCCTCAGAATGTCGCAGGCTGTTTTTGGGACTGTTCTGGCCTGAGTCACCTGATTTCACAGAATCTTTTTTTTAAATTTGTAGGTGTTTTTTTTTTTTTTTTTTTTTTTCCCAATGAAATTACGGGGGCAAGTGAAATTGCAAAAACAGTTGTGATCACGTCTCAAATTCTGAGCTTTTTATTACGAGCATTCAGTGTTTCCCACAGAATTAGAATCTCTATTTTAAATATCCCATGGAGAGAAACTGTCACTGCAGCCTGTTCTATTTTATTCTGAAAATGTCGGTGCGGTCGAAAAACAGAAAACAGACCGAGGGTCTAAGTACCATGTCTGAGGGGTCACTGTTGGTTCCAAAGGGACTGGACTGAAAGGGTTTGGTGGAGACGGAGCTTTAGTGTTGGGTAATGTTAGCCGCTAACAGTTACACCTGGGCCACACCGACTGTGTGAGGAGCGCGTGACAGCTACCTTGCTGAACTGATGTACCTGCAGTGTTCACTAGGGATGCGCTGAAATGAAAATTTGTGGCCGAAGCCGAATAATATTAAACGCTTGGCCGAATACCGTTGTTTAGTTTTTCATTAGTTTTTGCAGATGAACCCCCTCCAGATTAGTGTTGTCATGGTACCAAAATTGGGACCCACGGTACGATACCAGTGAAAGTATCACGGTTCTGAGTAGTATCAGGATACCACAGTGAAAATGAGGCAGATGTGCCTTTTGTCATTTATAAAAAGATAAATCACTTTTCTATAATACATCAATGATATTTCACAGAAAGCTGAAGTCACAACACATATGTTTCAATTTTCACAGTTTACTGACATTAAGCTCTGAGTGATGAGATCCATCAAACCTCCGTCAGAGTTCTCTCACACAGTTTTATGTACATCAGTGAGGTCACAGGGTGCATGGAAACACAATGAGGAATACAAAAACCCATGCTGTCGAGTCAAAGCAGTCACACAACCCTTCTGTCTCATCGTGAGCTCATCACACACTCACACACACACACACACACACACACACACACACACTGACGCCCCTCCTGACATCATATAGACACAAACCTGAGCACAAGACGTTGTACAGAAGGACACAGTCCCTCAGAGCTGACCGACAACAGACTGCAGGCCAGCAGTATGGCAACTAGACCTCTGATTATTGCACACAGCCCTGAAAGGAACACAAACAGTCCAAACCACAGATTCAGGACCAGATTCACAAAACCTGAAGAACATAATCTCAAGTGCCTGAAAGTTTTCACAACATTTAAAAACAACTGTTTTCTTTTTAATGTTGATCTTTGAGACAAAAACATTTTAAGTCTTGAAATCAAAGTTAGGTTTTAAAAGTTTTGCCCTCATAAGCTCACACCCTCCCAGATGAGCTCTTCACAGGAGTCGTTTTATGTTTCAGGAAATATACCGATTCACTTTTCCTCCTAGAGTGAGACAAGAAGATGGATATTCATCTCATGTCTGTGTTAAATACCGAGCATGGTTAGCTTAGCTTAACAAAAAGACTGGAGACTAGACGTTGCCAAATTTTTACCTACCAACATCTCACTAATTAAAACACTGCATCTCATCTGTTTAATCTGTACACACACCAACTTGTTGGACAACAGTCGGAGCAGTGACGGGGCTCTTTATGTTTCCTTATTTTGTGCCTCCTCGTCTCCTCTCCTCCGTCTTCCTGGCTGTGACCTGGAAATCGATGTCATCTTGATGGATGTCACGATTCCTTGAGGAGGGAGGAGCTATGAGAGAGGATGCACATGTTTAACTTTTGCGGCGTCTTTCCGTCACCTGTGACGTATGAAAGAGGCGTGACGCACGGCTGATGATGCAGCTGTGCACATCATTTTAAATTGACATGACGGCTTTGACGCATGGGTGTCTCATTTGTTAAATGCCTGTTGCCTCAGCTCCTCTCCCCTTGTGACTCCTCCTTTGCCTCCTCCGCTCACATCTCAGATGGGATGAGGAGAGGAGCTAAGGGAAGGAGTCAAAGCTGTACAAGCTGAGTAATGAGAAGAAGGAACTATGTGCAGCTTACTGAAGAACTTGTGGTCACAGTGAGGTTGCCAGGTTTGGCACCAGCGTGTCTGTACAGAAGCCAAAACTAAAACCTGTATTTGCCAACCGTATCTGGCAACCTGCGCTGTAGCCACTGGCACAGAGGTGCTGGGCAGAAGGATACACTGCTGTTTAAAGAAATAGTCCCACCTCAAAACCACAACTTGTCATTTTTCCATGGCAGTTTGTGAAAATAAAAAAAATATTTAAACTTTGAACCCAGGCTAGCTGTTTCCAGCGTTATGCTAAGCTACGCTAACCATGTCAAGGCCCCAGCTCTGTTCTTAACACAGTGACTCTCTAAAAGACAGAAAATAAAATAATTTACCAAAAATCTTCAAGTCAAAGTAAAAAACAAAAACACTTGGCAACATCTCCAGACATTTGTAGGGTACCACAGTTCTGAAAAAAAGCATTTCCCTTGTAAGCATACCTCTCAGTGTGGAGGGAGTTTAAAGAGAGACTTTTGTTTGACCTCAGATGGACAGATGAAACCAGCTTAGATAAGTCGTTAGCTAGCCGCATGCTTCACAGGATTATTTATATTTTTCAAACCAGTTGTTTTTCTGTTTAAATTAAGTCAATTCAGTAAACATGCACAAAGGCCCTGTTTATATCTTAGACTGTGTATAAAGATGGACGACCTGACAGCTCCCCAAAAGTGAAGTCAAAACATCTGGATCGCCCCCTGCTGTCTGGCTGCAGTACAGGTCATAAACCCCGACAATGGTCAAACTAATTTTTCCCCAAAGATGGTTTCTGTCATCTTAGATGTGTTTGCTTTTCTGATACGTTTGTTTTTCATTAGTTATTTGATGCTATAAAAAGGGTGTTCATGATTGGTTGGACGGGCGTTTGAGCTGGAACTTGATACCACAGAGATCACTACTGCACTATGGCTCCAAATGACATCACCAGTGCAAGATGGCAGCAGTCGTATCCAGGATATTTTAGCTTCATTTTTGTACAGTGGGAGGAAGTGGTGATGTGCTGTCCACGTTTATATACAGTCCACGCTTCATACCTGGTATGATCATGCATCTTGGGTGATCTAATCACATGTGGGCAGCACTAAATACAAGTGTAAACGACTTCTTGCCGAGGTGGTCAAGGAGGCATTTGGCCACATATCCTTTGTGGTGTAAACGCCAATGTGGCTGCCAAGGATGTGGCGGTTGTTTGGGTGAGGGCGTGTTCATGCTCTATAACCAGACCATTCATGGTTTTGTCCTGTGGAGGGAGACATGTTGGATTCTGCTGACAGTGATCCCTCCAGCTGTACGGACACAACCGTTAACAAGTGGACATAATAACTGTGTTACTTGGGCACTAACGAAATCTTGACACAATTGGTCCGCTGGAGACACATGATAGACACAGGTGTAAACAGCGATGTGTCTCGAATGTCCACTTGTTTGGATCACAGAAGCGCATGTCAACACCAGGTGTAAACAGTCCCAGTCATTTGGCTCCGTCCACCTGTTTAATTAACAAATTAGATTGTGTGTAGCTTCAGAGCAGCGGTTCCCAACTGGTGGGTCGTGGGTCCATCCTGATTGAACCGCATGTGACTCACAAACATGTCAAGTTTGTAAAAAACACACTTTATTTTGAGGTACGATGGATTTCCTGCGCAGAGCTTTTATTTTGAAGTGCTGTTTTCTGCTGCAGAGTTAGTGACCAATGGAGACTGCAAACTAGCTCAAGGACATGGCCAATCTGGACCTTGAATTAATGACCGAGGGGAAATCTGGACTCCGTGGCTGCACCAGTAAGGAACCACTGCTTTAGAGCATCTCTTCCTCTGAGATATGTCTGTCAAAATAAAAGCACAGTCTGTCAAAAATAAACATACAAGACAAAGACGTAAGCACTTCTGACACTTTAGACAGTCCTTGAAATGCTTGTTATGTGCTAATCAGGGGTTAGCATGCTAGGTTTAGACTGTAATAATAAAGCTTGTTTATGCTAACAGTTGATTGTACACTAACATCAACATATGTACACTAGCATAGCAGGATGTTGGTGAACAGCAGACAAAATAAAGGATAAAGTATATATAGAAAACTAATATGATTATAAAATATACTTTAACATCGTACAGTGAGAGCTGTTCTAGATTGTCCACAAACCAAAGTTACACAATATCTTTGGCTAAACACTACTAATGATTCAGTATCAAACTTTGTATTCCCTCACTTGCATGACCACACACGCACACACACGCACACATATGCAAAAAATATAGCCTCATTTGACGAGTCCCACTTCGTGACCTGAAAACTGTTCTCAGGATTTCATCATTTCCTCTGAACGTTGGCAGAATATGAAAATAAATGGACATTTTCTTATTTTTAACAAAATTGCATTGAACAGTTTGATTATATAACACATTATTACATCATAACATTGAACCCTGATAAACATTTTTCATCCATACTGGCTCGTAGCGTGTATGTGATTTGTCACCAGTGTAATCACACTAACAGTTAATGAGACTGACAGACTCCTGTTGTTGTGATCCGGCACTGCGTCACTCCTCACATACAGAATCAGGTGATTTCAAAGAATCTGATGTCGCTTTTTGGTAAATAAAAATGTCCTGAATTTCAGTGTTGGCGATATGACAAGCTGGATAAAAATTTTAGCATTTGGTTAAATTTGCTGCGGATGTTTCATTTTGAAACTAAACACAAACATAGTTATGTGCAGAGTCTCGTTCATACGCCACGTTCTCACCATGTGGATACTGTGTTTTCACTAATATCAGGAACTGAAACTTGTTAAGGGAATAGTTTGACATTTTGTGAATAACGCTTTTTGCTTCTTTAAATGACAAGATCGATACCACTCTCATATCTGTCAATTAAATAGGTCAAAATAGGTCATCGCACATTAATAGACCCAAATAGGGCCGGTGTCACGATGACATCATGTTATCAGCTGGAGGTGCAGCTGCCTCTCCCCCACAGGGCTGTAGGCTCCACAGGAGTGTTAACATGTGTTTGTCTTGTTGTGTTATTGGAGCCAGAATAGAAGGAGTCATGGCTCAAAACCAGCCGCCACTGCCCGTCAACAAAAACAAAGACAACTATGGTTAAATGTGATCAGACCAAAGGACTGGACGGAGGCCATCATCAAAAATGCTCACATGTGCAGCGCACACTTCATATCAGGTTAGGGAAAAAGTATTTCCTGTTGTAGGGATGAATAAGGTTATGTGTATTAAGGGTTATCATGTCCACCTCATCAGAAACTGGGGAGGGATTAAGAGGAATATTGGATTTCTCTGCAACGCTAACTTTTTAGCACATTAGCTAACGTTAGCTTCCATAGCAAAACAAACAAGTGTGGTCCTCCTTTGTAAGATTGGCTTCCTGTGACATCATCCATCCACTGAGTGAGAGCATACGGGTCGGCCAGTCTGGTCCCGTTGCTCAGTGTTTACTTATTCAAGTAACACTGGCGGTCCCGGAGAGTGAGTGACCTGACATGGTGCGTTGGTAAATTCAGTCTGACGCTCTACACTAAAATGAGAGCCCTGTTGGTGGAAGAAACGCAGCGTTATATTTCTACATGAATTAACCAACGGTTAAGTTAATCACACATTCACTCCGCTCGGCGCTCTGCTGCTCCGTCTCCACAGACAGAGTGTCCAGAGTGCGCTCTGCCACTCTGAGAGTGCGCTGCTCTGGATAACCCAACGCTACATTCAGACAGCGCTAACAATTTATCAACGCTCCAGTTGGTGTCAGAGTCGCTCCCACACTCACAATGAGTGTTTCTGAACGCACCACTCACATCATCTTCCTCCATCGTCTACAACAAGACAACACAACTTGTTAGCTAGCGCTAGCTAATGTCTGTGGAGAACTGTTTGCCTCCAGTTAAGCCCCGCCCACCAACAAACATCTGTTATTAAGAGTAAAAGGGGCCATAGAAGCATTAACACTTGGCTTAGATTCTATAGATTTAAAACAACAAAACATTTGAATGTAATGTGAGCCTTCAGCGCTGTATCCAGGTCTCTTTATACATCCATGGTCTGTTGGCTGAAGCTTAATATTTAACAGACATTTGAGTCTTCTCATCTCTCAGCAAGAAAGTGAATAACCGTCTTCCCCAGAATGTCAAACTATTCCTTCAAAGATAATTTATAGTGATTTCTGATTTATGACAGAACAGGCCAGCCTTCATTTGTTAAACAGAAGGATAAATCCTCTTCAGACAGCTACAATCACCAGACGTAGCAGAATGCTAGGAACCAAACAAAAGTCTTCTGAAATAGAAACCCAGTTGGACACAGTGCTGCACGGAGACTTACAGTATGAGCCCTCTCTATAGCGTCTCATTTATTTACACTTCAAGTCTGTGTGAGATTAAAACGGTAAACCACCCAGGAGAAACCGGTGAAAGTGGAGACTGGAAAAGAAAAGAGTGTGGATTTAGAGGCTGTTTGATCATAAAGGTGCCGACAACAAGCTCACAGCAAGCACAGCCTCCCCTTAGTTTTGTAATTTCAGAGGGTCAACCTTGATGTTTTATGGCACAGAGACAGAAACAAAGGCAGTAAAACCAGAAAAGGAGATGGAGACACTTTTCCACAAGGCAACACAACTGATCGTGTGATATTTCAGACGCGTCACAGGCGGTCTGATGTGTGAAGAGTACGACCAGTCCTAGTGAGTCTGTAAACGCTGCAGAGAAGCTCATGCACCTCTTTAGTGTTTCCTCTACCAGTAGAAACTCTTTTCTGTAGCGCTGGATTAGAGTTTTTCTTTCAGACAATGGTGTTGGTTTAAATTCAGTTCAGATTAAATCAGTTCCTCCTGATTGTCGTTCATTCCAACCTTTTCTCTGGATAGCTGATGGTAATTTTCCTGCTGAGCCGCAGTAAGAGTTTTGGCCACGTTGTTCAGTTCTCTCGTTGTTCTTGATCCATATAAAGAGACACTTCCAGGATCTGACACATCAACAAGAAAGTTGAACTTCCTCTCAGACAGTAAATGACAGAGATCCAGATTCACTACGACTGCAGAGTCCAATGTAACTGTATTTTTTAAATTGAAATTTTTGGAAGAGATTCATGACGCTCAAATTGTTGTCTTATTGTCCACAAGGGGGATTTTAAGTTAATTTTCTCATGTCTGTGGACATCTGTTTCAGAGTATATAAGGGCCTAAAGCTATGTTTTTATTTTAACATTGCATAGATTGTTGCAAATATGATGCCGCTGTCTTAGAGGCTGTCCTGGTACCAACCTCATCTGGCAGGTGGCTGACGTCAGAGGGTCGTTGGCTTGATTAAGCTCACCTGGACCTTTCAGACTGTAAAAGCTGCTCCATTGGTGCTTCTTAAAGTCAAGGAAGGATCCTCAAACGGCTTTCAAGGTCATCGAATCCCACTGATGGACTGTTCCAGTGACAAGGATCCTTTGAATGCTACCAATAAACAAAACCTTCCTTCAGAGAATTTTCAAGGATGCATGTGTGTATCCTCAGCAGGCATGAAGCACCCACAGTTCTTTGTGCACAACTTGCCAGAATTGAAGGCGGGGCCTCTTCAGTGACACATACCTGAGCACTCACTGGCCTGTTCCAATCTGTGTTCACCGAATGCTTTAGGAAGGAGCCTTGCCTAGTCTGTAGGACCCGACTTGGAAGGACCCGTCCTACCAAGGAAGCATCCTTGACTTTGAGGAGCACCACATGTGTTTATTTGCTTTCTCCTGTCCTACGACACACATCCACCCTGCATCATTGCTTTTTTGTTTTGCACCTTTGACACCTCCAGGACACACTTGACACGTGGCCATTAGGCTGTTCTCATAAACTGTAAGTTTTCCTATGAAAAGCAATGCAATCAAATTTGCACATATCCCACTGGTTTTTTGAAAGGCTGCGATCACAAGACTAATGCACAGACGGGAGTAAACAAGAAAGCAGCCCCAAGTGGCCTTGTAAGGAGGCAGGTTGGGGTGGTGCATGGGTCACAAAACTGTAAACTTTTCCCCTGGACTGTACCCTGGAGACACGTGCAGAACCGTGTGAACTCTGAGTCACTTTACAGGAACATCGTCATTATGTTTCTTTCCCTAAACCTCACTACAATTACTTTACTTTTGCCAAACCTGATCTCCGTAACTTTACATTAATTACATGACTTTATGTTCAGACATATGGGACGCAAATTTGTAAGATATCATTCTACGATGAAACATTGCATCCATGCATGGCTCTCATTACTGACTGCACACTCTTGTTCATTTGAGTTAATGTTAGTCTAACAGATCATGTTTGTTTTGAGTGGGCTAAATCTCTTGTGGACTCCCTCCTTGTCATTTCCATTTAGCTATTTGTGACACACCGCAGCATGAAAAGGACACTAGTATTGACAAACGCACTGACGGATTACACCAGGTCTGCAGCTCTGCACAGCTTTTGGCATCTTTTAACTCATTGTTTTGTTTCTACAACTTCACAGTCACTACGTTTACATGCACAAAATATTCAGTTTTTGGCTTTACTCCGAAAGACAAAATTTGTACGAAGCTGTTTACATCGCTCATGAAAATGAATATTCCAATTAACGTGTCCTTACATTTATCAAGTCAAAATACAGAACAGTGGAATGGCTGGAGCTGCTTATCAGTTAGTGTCTTTTGATCAAAATAAGATTTTTTTCACAGTTTTCCATCAGTGCTGGACTTGTTGGACAGCGTGAGCTCAGCCTTCTACTGTCATTCCCTAAACCACCTTCTTAAAAAGGGCGGTGTTGTGATATTTGTGCATATCCAAAAACCAGTTGGTACCAAAGTCTTTCATGATGTTTAAAGCTCCTACAAGGAACTTTCATTTTGAGTTGATTTTGGCAACCCTGTGGACAAAAGCGGTAGTGTTTTGCCAGAATGAAGCCTACATTTCCCATGAGCTCTAGCGCGTATTGTCGTAAAGACGCTTACATGGCTCACGCATGTGTTTGTTTTGGGGATGAATCAAACAACAAGACGGGAAAACTTTGCCCCCGCTCCTATCGGGGATCCCAGCTCACCTCTGCCGCACCCCAGCTCCACCTCTCCGGCGTAAGCACCACCGCCACCGGGGTAAACGCAGCGGTCGGCTGGTGAGGCTGAAGGCCTGTTTGGCTTCTTGGACTGAGTATGGAGCCTCTTTTTTTCTCGGCACTTGCTGGACCCTGTCGTCGGCCTGGATGAGGTGTTCCAGCCCCGCGGCCCCTGCTCTCCTCGTCCCCACTGGCGCGGGGTGAATCTGCGCAACCTGCGGCCTCTGTGTGTGGCTCCCCGACAGCTAACGCCGTGGACCCGCCGGCTCCTGCCAGGATTGGGCTGGTATATGCTAGATCACTAGCGAACAAAACGTTTATCCTGAAGGATTTCCTGACTTCCCGAGGATTGGATTTTCTCTGTGTGACTGAGACGTGGCTGACTGTTGGTGAGTCCAGTGCTTTCACAGAACTTTTACCTGATGGTTGCTGCTATTTTAACTCCCCGCGGACGTCGGGTCGAGGAGGAGGAATAGTGACTATTTATAAGAGTCACTATAAATGTAAGCAGCTAGGTAAGATGACGTGTACCGTAAATCGTTTGGTCCTGGAAGCGACCTGGGGCGGTCCCGGAGACAGTTTCCTAAAGGTGTGGATATACACTATATAGAAATAGCTTATCTTCACACCGATGGTCTCATTTGCTGTTGTAGGTCACGCACAGACATCAGCAGAAACAAGAGACTTTTGCATATCCAGTTAAAAGTTCCTTGTAGCAGCTTTAAACGTAGGTGTGTTTCTGAGTTTTCTTTTGGGCATGCTTCTCTATGAACTCTGAACTGTTGGGAAGTTGGTTTGTGTACAACACACAGAGCCGACTGTAAACAAGACGCCATGTTTCACAAACTGCGGTAAAACCCCAGTTAAGATGCATATTCTGAATGCCCTGTATACACGTCCAAATAATTCTGTTAAAACCTGAATTATATTTGTGTTTCTCTCATGTCTTAATTGGAAAATGCAAAATTTGGAAAAACACCTAAATGTCTAAATGGAGTAAGCTGTTTACATGACCCGTAGTAAATTCAGAATATTGTATATTCAGAATACCAGGGGAATATCAGTGTGCCTGTAAATGTACCCACTGACTATTTGGTTGATTCCCTCACACTCTCACCAGCCTGTTGACATAGACATGCCCCTGGATTAAGTCCTAACTCCTGGAAATGAGTTAGCATTTTAGCACTTCTGGTTCCCCCATCTCGAAGTCAGTGGTTTTTTTTAAGGGGTTTTTGTTGGATGCCTGAAATGAGGTCTGTGGTTCGCACAAGCTGAAGAGACTCATGTTTTGTTCTACAACATAAAATACATCAGTCAATTGACCCTTCGCTAAGCCCCGCCCCCTTACTTACTGTTGCCACGTCCGTCGAGCTTTCGCTCCTAGCGTAAGAAATATGGAGTTTTCAGCGATATCAGTGAGAGATATTCCAAAGGAAATAACATCAAATTTCTGGAAAAACTGTTCGGAGGTATCAGATAGAAGACGACAGAAAGGTCTTCAATGTGCATGTGAGAGCTACATTCACAACATCATCTGCTGGTGGAGTATAAGTCACGAGAACATTAAAATAGAGGGAAAGCTCACCAGTCGCAATGCAAGCGTCAGCCACCCCACCTCTTGACACTTCACGTGAAGGACAAAGAATGTTCTTGTACAGCAGGGTGAGTCAATATATGATTTAAATTTAAGTTAATGCTGACTTATGTTCCCTCCTTGGGGCAGACAAAGGGAGAGCAGGTAGCACACAAAGCTAGCGTTAGCTAACATTAGTTAGCATTTTAACTTTGAACAAACGTAGGTGTTTTTATTGATCTTTGCTGGATTCAGCTGTTCATGTGGTCTTCCGCATTGTTTTAGCCATATCTTCATTGGGTCTTGGGCATGTGGAAGGGGAAAAATTCAACTCTACCTTTGACACTTTTTGGGTATCAGGTGTTGGACTTGAAGGTAACGTTACCGTACGCACGCTGCTTCGGCATATTAGCTTCTGCTGAAAGCTTGACGGACCTCCTAGTTGCTACACATGGTTGTGAACGTAGGATTGGACAGTGACTGATTAAGGGAGAGGCTTAGCAAAGGGTCAATTTCCCACTGTGAATTTTTAAGATTTTATGTGTCTTTAAAAATGCAGTTTCTAACAAGTGGCTACATGAGACCACAGAACATCAACGCGCCGCACCGAACATGGCTTTACACGCTTGTTAGTGTAGTGGTTTAGGGTCATGTGACTGTAGTGTAGTTTGTTTATAGCCTAACGTTAGCATTTACCTTCTGGTGATTGCATTAAGGCTTCAGTAATCATTAAAGTGGTGTTCATTTGTGGAGATTATCTTGCTGAACGAAATGTGTATCATAAATGTTTGTTTGCCACAGAGATTAATTTTTGCAATAATCCAAAATCCAATTGAAAAATTCCATAGGCTTTTTGATGAGGGATGAGTTTCTGGTCATTCTTGAAAAAATATCTAGATGTCAGTTCTCAGAGTAATTACTTGAGCTAATGAGCCAACCGGTTAGCGAATTTTGCAACCCAACCCTCGGAGCACATAAGTAGCCTTTTGTTTTGTGACTTTGGAGGCTGTGCACTGGAGTCAGCTGAAGGACTGACAATAAACATGGTGTCTTTATGAACATCTGCCATCTTCTTGTTTCCACCAAGACTGTGAATGGCTTCGACCGTCTGTGTGTGCAAACTCTTCCTTTGAAAACATCCTAGATTCACTACAAACACTTGCAGGGTAGTGTTGTTAAGCGAGCTTGTGGATTGTGTGTGTTCTTGACACGGCTCAGAATGATGTGAATTATATGTAATTGATAGATGCGTCACCATTTCCTCTGTCGGGACAATTTCACAAACCTGTCTTTCTGATTTGGTCATTTCAGTGCGGACACCATGCGAGCCTGTAATGAATCTGGGCCTGAGTGTTGGATCAGTCAGCAGTAACCAGCAGTGGTTCTGTGTGTCAGAGGTCGTCCCAGTCAGACAGTAGTAACTGATAACAGAGGGCTGGGACAAAGCTGATTGTCGCTCTCCACTCGTGTCCCATGAGTTAGCAGCTCCTCCACAGTTGTCCAATCATCGAGCAGTTTGCTGTTCCTCAGGCGGTTCTGCTTCATGTGGCTCAGCTCCAGCACCGTCTGAGACGACAACGACCCCTGAAGTCCTCCGGCCTGCTCCTCCCCTCCTCCTCTCCTCTCTCTGTGTTGACGCGATATCGCCAGGTGGCGCCTCCGTTCAGTCCGGTTCCAGTAACGCCCCGCCCAGCGGCCATCCTCTCCTTCCTCCTCACCTTCTCTGTCCCCCTCTCCACGCACCTCTTCGTCTGTTGTGACCTCACTGCGCTCCCTGGCCAATCGGTAAGCTCGGGCTCTGAGCAGCTGGTTCCTGACTGACTTCTGATTGGATAGTCTGGAGCGAGGAGAGGGTGGAGAGTGGGGGTTATGTTGTGGGGCGCCCAGTGTGCTGTAGAAAGGAACAGAGGGCGCTTTTGGGTTGCTGGTGCGACTCCCAAGAGTCTGAAAGCCACGCCAGTCTGACGCCCCACTGGAGCCTGATCCAGGACTCTTAGAAAGGGAGTCCTCTCTGCTCGGGCTCATGCCCTGGCTGTTTCTCAGTGCGTTGTGATGATTGGTCAGACTGGTTCTGTCTATGCTGAGATGACTGGTGGGGTGACAGCTACTGGGATAACTGGCCCTGCTCCTCGGCCCCAGCGTGTTGCTGGCTGTTCCTGGTTGGCTGTTCTGGAGTCTGTTTCTCAGATTGTTTGGATCTGCCATGTTGGGGTGACTGGCCCTGCGCTGGCGCTGTCCTTCACTCAAATCTGTTATTGTTCGACTCCGCCCTGGAGCCTCTATCGTCCCGCTTCCCCCCTGCTGTTGGTCCAACCACAGCGCCCTCCGCTGGCAGGGCTCAGTACGGCAACCTGCAGACAGAAAGACATAAACAGGTCCAGAGTGTTGCATCACATCTTGAAATATATAAATCCCCATTCATACAGTAAAACCTCCTTGCGGCTAGAGAGGACTCTCCGTGCAGTGCCTTAGAACAAAACAGTGCAACCTTTGACCCTTACACCTGACAGTTTCCTCACAATGGTCTCAACAATGGCCCTGTAGCTTCTTGGTGTTAAACAAGACCACAAAGACGCTGATGCTTCACACAACTGCTCAGATTAATGGGATTTATTAAAATGTTTTTCCCTTCGATAAATACTGCATTCATGTTCATCCCTGACGTGAATTTTCACAGCTGAGAACACAGCAGAACTTTCAGGATCCAGTGTGATCATTAAATGTGATCTCAGTGTCAGGCTCTTCACATCAGACTCCCCTTGTTTGGGAAGTTGGTTCCTTGTTTCACAATGCTTTGCCATTTTGAGTCCAAATACCAGCTGAGAAAGCGGTCAATTTTTTTTAATGATACCAAGTCTTAAACATAGATACTCACATGCAAACCATGGACCAGTATCTATTCTGGATAAAGAATGCTCTGATTTTCTTGTCTTAAGACTCTGTAGATTGGGGCATTAGATGGATAGCTTAGGGAAATATTTGTTTAACTTTACTAACCGATGGAAGGGGAAGGTGGCGAGCGGTGGCGAGGTAAGGTGGGACTCCTCTCAGCTCTGTGGAAGTGTACTGTTGTGGTCGTGCTGTTACCCACACTGCAGCGGGACGCCTGAGGTGCTCCAGAGTGAGTCATCTGAGTCGTCTCAGGGATGGACTCCAAATCCCAGCGTCCTCTCTGCTCTCGAGGGGAGTGGCCTGAGCGGAGATGGTGAGTTTGTCGGTGGGCATGGCTTCCATGAATCTTATGCAGCCGTCTGTGCTCCCCAGTGCTGACACTGTGAAAGCCAGAGTCACTGGGTTCGGAGGAGATCAACGACTCAGAGGACGAGGAGGAGCCTTGGGAGGAAGGAGTGTGACCCGGCAATGATGACATGGCATCTGTTTCGGCCTCGGAGAGCGCCACCCGGTGGTGTGGGCTGTCAGGGCCACATCCCAGCCCGCTGTCAAGCTCACTGAGGGGAAGGTATCCAAGAAGACGATCAGACCGCCAAGGAGGGCGATAGTCAGTCTGAAGAAAAAAATTATTTGAATTTAAGTAAAGGTCCGTTATTAGACAAGTGCAAAGGATGCACAGAATCAGGGAACATGCAAAGTTTACGAGGTTAAAATAAGCATTTATGTTTTTGTGCAGATTACATGGATGTAAACTGCACAAAAACAAACGCTTCACACACAGAAGATCTATACAATCAGCGCAGTTTAAGGACTAAACATGGGGAATCAGGGTTCCAGTTTTATGCAGCTAAAATCTGGAACACTCTTTCTGAAGATGTGAGACAGGCCTCTACTCTGACAATGTTCAAATCTAGACTCAAAACAGCTCTATTTCACTGTGCATATGACTGAAAGGATCTTATCTGCACTCTTTTAAAGTTAATTTTATAATAATTATTTATGTTTTTATTTTGTATTGTGATTTTAATGCATTTTCTTGTTCTGTAAAGCACTTTGAATTACTTTGTGTACGAATTGTGCTCTACAAATAAACTTGCCTTGCCTTGCCTTTAAAGGTGGATACCCAAAACTTTACAGTGACCTTTGATCTATGACAGTCAGAATCTAATCAGTTCATTACTGAGTTCAAGTGAAGGTTTGTGCCAAATTTGATATGGCGCTCACAAGAATGAGAGAGAGAAGGTCACAGTGACCTTGACCTTTGACCCATGACTGCCAAAATCTGATTACTTCATCAATGAGATCAAGGGGGTGTTTGTGCTAAATTTTAAGAAATTCCCTCAAGGATTCTTGATGTATCGTGCTCACAAGAATGAGACGAACCAACATGTATGGACAGACGGATGAACAACCCAAAAACATAATGCCTCCGGTCATGGCTATCACCGGTGCAGAGGCACAAAAAATGAAATAACGAAATTGTTAGAGAGGCAGCAGAAGAGAGGAAGACATGCAAAAAGGAAACAAGGGCACAGAAGCTGCTGAGAAATGAAAATGTAGGAATGCAAATTCCTGAAAACCACCTGTCTGGGGAAAGTCTTTGGCTCCATCTCTTCTGTGTTGTAGCAGCCAATCAGACAGCTCTCTGAGTTTGGCTGGTAGGGCAACATGTCTGGACCCTAAAAATGAAAAGAGATCGCCATAGAAATGAGTCTAAATGTATCACTTTTATAGCAAGTAACAGAATAGAACAGAATAAGTCACCTGGTAGTCCAGTCTGTCCAGGTGATCTAAGCTGTAGGAGACGCTGGGCAGGTAGTTGTTACCCGGGTGCTGGTCATTTGATGATCTGGGCAGATAGCCATTGGGTGGATAGACATCAGGTGACATCATCATGTGACTGTTGGCAGGGTATAGGTCAGGTGACATGGTCATGTGACCGTAGTATGGCCTGTGTAGAGGAAGTGATGAGGTCATGTCATGTTTTATAAGGAGTTTATGTCAAAGACGATTTATAAGGACGAGAGCATGTAGGTCTATTTACGGTTCAGATGAGCGTAAATGGAAAAGGTATGAGCCATGATATGTAAATGTATCTATGAATATTTATAGTCTTCATCCACATGTATAATCATACCATGTGTTGCACTGACAGCTGTCTCAGCAGAACAACCTTCCACTCATGAATATTTATGTACGTGCCAAGAGACTCGATGCACATCATGCTGACCCTGCAAACTGAACCTTAAAGAAAAAATACTGTCCTTCCGTTTGAGTCATCCATGGGCTGAAGTAGAAGTCTTCTTTTCATACCTTTCATTTCAGTCCATACACTTAAGATGAGGGATGTCCCGATCTGATCTCAAAGATCGGATTCAGGGCCGATCAAGGCATTTTTTAACTGATTGGGATCGGCTTTATTGAGCTATATAGAGGATCCGATTCTTTAACATCAGCTGTCACACTGGTGTTTCTGTTGACAGTGCAGCCGTCTCCAACTCTCTGTTCTCCTTTTCTCCTCCACTCAACTGAGTAGGAGCTGAGCCCTGCCCGTGGAGAAACAAAAAAAACTCAGTATGACACTGTTTATTTATGTTTTTTAATCAATATTATGAGCACTGGTTCCATCACAGTGTGAAAGTCTTGTGCGTTTATGGTGCACGATGTCTACCCGCAGGCGGATCAGAATAGAATAGAATGGAATAGAAAGCCTTTATTGTCATTGCACAGGAACAAAGAATGCTACATATACAACAAAATTGTTGGAGAGACAGACAGTGGTGCTGAACCGATGACAACCACACTGACCTTTCTCTGCAAGTGCAACAAAACCCTGAGGAGCAAAAAGTACGCAAGATTTTTATATTAATGTAGCCTAAACCGTGCACGACGACAAAGGACAGAGACATTCCCTCAAGACAGTGACAAGGCCAAAATATAAAAAAGAAAGTTCTTTATTTTAGACTTGTTTACTTATTCTTTTTTTAAATGAATAGGTAAACAGTAAGGAACAGCTTGGATACAGGATTTTTTTTCTCAATGCATTGCAGAGCTTTTAAATTGTCAAGCATATACATTGGATTGATTTTAAGAACTTGAATGTCCTTGAAGTGGGCACTGTGCAGCTGCATTATCTAAGGAAATAGAAGTATTGGATCGGGCCAGGTATGCTCAATACTAAATGGCTCGGATCGGGATCAGGGACATCCATACTTAAGGCCATTCCCAACCCATTCCAAAATTCTTCCCCGTTTTTACACTTGTTGTTGTTGTTGTTGTTACACTCTGGTCCCAAATTCTTTCTCCATCCCAGAACTTTTACCTTAGCTCCAAACTTTCATCCTGTTTCCAAAATAATTCCCTTGTCCAACTATTTATTCCCACTGTTCACCATTAACCCCCAAGTACAATCCTTTGCCCTAATCCCAAACGTAGTCCTACCCTAGTCCCAAAATTTTCGACAGATGTCCAATGTTGTGCCCCACTTACAACCATGACTGCAGGGACAAGCCTTTGACCAGTCCAAACCTCTGACCTCTGTTCCAGCTGTTTTTCCATTTTCCCAATTATTGACATCATATTTTTTTTCTTTCCCAACCTTGACCTTTCCATGATTTTTACCCTGTTCTCACTCCACTTACCAAGATACCATTTATTCTCCTCATTCTAACTTCTTACCCACAGTCATAACCCATTATTCCTTTCCTATAGTTAATTTAATTTATTTTTTGTTATTTAATTTTAATCTTAATTCTGTATACTTTATTAATCCCAAAGGGGAAATTCATTTTCACCATATGTTCAAACTTCTATCCATTTCCATGTTTTCAGTACCTATCCCAACTTCTTTTCCCAGTTACAGTTCACAGTTCTAATCCTGTACCAGCTGTTGTCTCTATGTCTGAGCATATACCTTGTTTTCAGGGATTACCAGGTCAAACGTTTTGTCTCAGAAGTTTGCCCTATTCTCAAATGTTTTTTTTGATGTAAAACTCTCTGCCCTGATCCCATCTGTTTACCTCACTCCACACAACAAAACTGTCAGTCACAAGTTTTTATCCCTTTCACAAACTTTTCCAACATTTAACCATATCTTTTATGCTTCTCCCAGCTGTTTGCAAGCCTTTACCAAGTTACTTAAATCCAAACTGTTTACCCAGGTCCAACAGTTACTCCAACCATCTACCCACTCTAAAACTCACTACCATTGTATAGTTTTTTATTCTCTAACTCTTTTAAAAGCTTAATCTAACTCTTAATCTTCTATGATTATTATTAGTAGTGGCATGAAATACCACAAATATAAAAAGCATTGCTAAAAACTGACAAGCTTGCTGCTGTGCCGTCAATCACATCTGTCATTGTTACAAACTAAAACGTGACCTCTTCACCCCAAACCCCTTTACTCCAGGCCTTGCCCCCATCATGCAGCCTACCTACCCTGCACTGTATCCATCTCCTTGGCCTCCCTCTCCATCCATCAGTCCCATGGCTCTCAAGGCCTCCCAGTGTCTTTCGGTCGGGACTTGGCACTCAATGGCACAACGAGACCGCCGCCTCCTGTGACCGTGTCCCCTTCTCGCCTCCACCTGCACATTGATCGGCTGGCCATACTCATCCACAAAGTGCAGCTCCTCCCGGTGTCGGTGACGAGATGGTTCACGAGTCTTGGCCTGGTGAGAGGGAACAGAGTTTGAACTGAAAAGGAATGCTTACTGTAAGGTTAAAAAATGTTCATGGTCAACATTGTGTACATGTACAGCAACACAGTAGTTATATTTTTACATACTGCAGTTTTGCTTCATCTGTGAGAAGAACTCATTTTTATGTTTTTTCAAAGATGTAGCTTTTAAGAGAAAGTCAGGAGCAGGTGGTTTAGAGATCGGAGGTGCTACAGTACATATCGTCCTGCTTCTACTGAGCAGCATTCAGGTACTGTTTGCAGTATTGATGAAGGATTAAGGCAGCACAAATGTGCAGTGGCAAAGTGGGAGTTTAGTCTCCAATACAAGGTCAGTCAGTTCTTTGGTTTCTAACTTTTTTGGGATGCCTGACTACAATTGTGTTACATAACGTGGCATATGATTCACACTCTCTTTATATAAAAAGATAAAAGACCGAGCCATTTAGTATAAGTTGGAGATCAGGACAGAACACTCTGCAGGTTTCTGTTCCAGATAAACAGCCGCTGAAATTTACTTCCTCTTGTTCTGACTGAAGGTGTGTTAATTAGTGGAAACAGCTGCTGTTGTGCTAAATTCTGCCGACCCTTGACCCTCCATGACACAGAGTGTGGAACAACTGATGTGAAGCATTTTAAAATAACATGATATTTACTTTACTTACTCACTGACTTACATTAATAGTGATGATGTGTTAACACCTTTGTAAATAAGCTTCGACCCAAATTAAAAGGAAATGGTTTTGAAAAAACGAAGGACATGTGTGGGTATTAACCAACCACATGACACATAGGATTCATGTTGCATCTCACTTTCATAAGCGAGGCAAAGACCTTTATATAAACTCGTATTCTTCCTCTGACTGTTGAGGCTGGCAGATTCAGAAGTATTCAGGAGGAAAATAGATTGCGTGAGCTGGGTGATTCGGGTGAAGTGGAAAGTGAGTCACATCTTCTTTTGTACATACCGAGAGTGTCAGTCTTTCACCCTGAAATATTCAATTGCACGATCAAACATTTGAATGGCAGCTTTATTTTGACGCTAACTTTGCTATGGCTCTGTCAGAAGGATAATGTGACAGTTTAATTAGTTTTATTATTTAAATCATTTCAGATGGAGTTTACTTTGACTTTATGAATTTTGGCACGAAGGTCTGAAAGGCAGATTTGTAAAAATGGTGTTTTCTTTTGAGTATTGTTTTTAAAAAGCACCTCATTCTGGTCAGCTTCATAATAATCATTCACTATCCGCTGCACTAAAACCCGAAAACATGCCGCCATTATTTCAGTGGCTCTAGGCTTTCCAGCAGCTCTATGACGATATACAGTGTACTGTACATCCACAGGCAATACAGAGCCGTTAGTCCTGCACCACCACCCATTTATGTCAAACTGTCAACCTCTTTACAATCAAATGAAACATCGTCCTGCTCTGCTGCCTTACTTCCTGTCAGCCTCTCATCAGAGACAAATAAACCAAGTGTGCTCCTCCGCTCGCGTCTTCCACATCAAACATTTACATTCAGCTTCAGCAGCCGAGATGGAAGATCACCACTGATCCACTCTGAGACAAAAACTCAGCTCTCACCTCGGCTGCAGGCGTTCATCTTTTAACAATGAAACTATATATGAGGGCTTCATTCCCAAAAAGTGAAGTCTGCTTTTCATTTTTATTTTTCCTCAATCATTTTTTTCACTCTAGCTAAAATCAGTCAGGCTGCCGTTTCTTTGTTTAATTTTCAGAAGGGGGGTTGTCTCGTTGCAAATCCAGTCTTCATATTTGTCGGATCTTAAAGATTGACATCTTCAGTAGGTTTGGAGGATGAGGTGAGAGACACAAACAGGAAGTAAATAGGCGATAATCATTCCCTTACATTAACTTCCGTCACATTAAAAAGCCAGATGTTCTCAGCGTGTTTTTTCAGTTGTTCTCAACGAGGCGCAAACAAATGTTGCAGCATGCGGCTGCCTTGAGAACAAGCCCCGTGCCCAGCATCTTTTTTCAGAGCACTCTGTGTCTTTACTTTTTTGGGGATTGCAGGAGGAAAAACCTGCTTTCAGAAATACCCATGTACTTGTTAACTTTCATGTGTCTACAGGTCCACACACACCAAACCGACTTCAAAGAACTAGCAGCAATGAAAGCCAACTGTTGCGTCGCCTCACGTCACTTGTGTCTCAGCCAAATGTTGACCATGAACACACAGCAGAGACTACAGCCAGCAGCCAATCAGCAGGTGCATTCTGCGCCTATGCGAGAGGAAATAACTCTCCACACCAGCAGATGGCAGTTGTCTGTAATTGTCATTTAAAAAGGGGAATCAGAGGAGCTTCTTGATGCTAGTTGGCCAGTTAGCACAGTAACAACACAATCCAGTGTTGAAAGAACAGGGCGTATTTACCGTGCATGGAGAACAATAACACAAAGCCAAAGAGCTCAAGCGTACCTTGTGGAAGGGGTTGCAGCGATGTACCAGTTTCAAGGTATAAAAGCTGAAGGTTATGATGGTGTGTCTTTATTTGAGTTATTTTTAAAAGACTTTTTACACAAACTTCCATCAAGACAATGGTTTCAAGTTTCAATTATAGTAATAAAATATTTGTTCAACCAACATTAACCCTTCTGTTTGTATTCTATAAGACTCATTCTAACTGATAATAATAAAAATTCTTTAATACCGTAACACTGTGATATTTCCTGAGACGCTTATCGTACTGAAAAAAATCTCATTCTGTTGCAACCGTACACAGAGAACAAGTTTGTTTTGGTCGCACCCCTTCTGGACTTTGGCTTTTTGTCACTGAAGTCACTGACGTTTCACTTCACGTGCGCCGAGCTGAACTGCCAATCAGAGTGATTTCACTCACCAGCAGGCTCCGCTGTCGCTGATGTAACGTGCTGAATCAGCCAAAAGGGCTAAAAACAGCCAGCAAGGACCAGTGGTGCGACAGATTTTCATAGACTGTCAGCTTGGTGTGTCAGGACCTTTAAACAGCAGTGGACTTGTTTTTAATTGTAGACTGTTGTGGTGTTCACATTATTTTAAAACAACTAGAATTAAGGCTGAAAGTCTTTAGTTTGATTTAATGTGGATTATTTCAAACTGGAGTGAGTATAATTCACAGGATCAGATCTGATACTCTGATACAGTTTTGTAAAGCTCGCTGCATCTGACACTTTAATTTCATTTTGCATGCTGACCGTGATTTTGTGCTGAGAACGAGGAGTGTCGCATTTTGCAGAGTTTTGCACTTTGAGTGAAAATTGAGTCAAAAGCTTGAAACTGTGAGAGAAGGAGGGAGAGGAGAGATCAGCCTGTGTTACTGTCAGAGTGCAGCCGAGCGCAACACACTCCTCCAGGGTACAGCACATCACATCACTCTGATTTCTCTCTGTGTAGCTCTGTATGTATGTGTGTGTACATGTTAGCGCACGTATGTCTGTGTGAAGCAGGTTCCACATGTATGAACTGGTGTGTTTCTGTGTGTGTGCACGTCTCTCTGTATCTGTGTGTGCCTGTTTTATTTTTCTTTTGTTAATGTCTGTTTGTGTTCCCAGATTGTGTGTGTGTGTGTGTGTGTGTGTGGCCTCAGGCCGTGCACTGAGAGTGTAAAGACTCCAGTGCTGGTCCAGGGGTCACAGTGCTGCTGCTGCTGAATCCTGACCTACATCATGCTGCTGTTACGACCGAGTCTCTTTAACTTCGCTGCATCTTAACTTTCACGTGACATTATGACACAAACCACCGCTATTATAGTCCCGTCGTCACTGAGACTCAGGAGACATAATGACAGAATGTCCTTCAGGGCGTGAGCTGTCCTTTTATGTCCTGAGCTGACAGAATGGTGACACACTTACATTTTGTATTTGAGAACATTTTTGTTTTTTTCTGAGCTCTGTAATGTTTACGTGTGTGAAAGAGTCACATTTCATTATTCTAATTAATTAGCAGTTAAATTCATGTTATAAAATAACACATTCTGCCTCATCTGGTGTGTGTTATTGATTTATTAATATATTGTTCTAACTCTTAAATAATCTTACATTATATACACTATATATACATGCAGAGCCACACACACACACACACACACACACACGTACATACATATACTGTATATACCACTGGTTCCCACCCTGACCCCCACAGAGTGGGGCACCCGTATTGCAGCTATAGAAATACAACATACAACATATTACATAGACAAATTAACATTATACCCAAAGTAGCAATGAGAAACACAAAAAGATAAATAAATGAATAACATCATACTCTTAAAATACCTCTATAAAAATACAAATCGCCATAATCTATTGCCAGCTCTCACTTTATCTGCATCATCAGCAGAGGTGTAAGAAAACTTCTTTTATAAACAATAGGCCTGTATCTCAGTGTGAAGAAAACTAATAATAATAATAAACTAAGTCTGTACAGTTATAAATGTTGAAATCAGCTACACTGTAAACCCAGATTTTGTTTCTAATAAAACTCCAGAGTAATCATTACTAATTCTTTCATGTTTTGTAAAAACATATTATCATTACTAAACAACATTAGTTGTTTGTCACGTGACGAGACCAGCTGCTTTTAATTTGTGCGTCCATTTCACGCTCTACAGGACGCGAACCATGGCAGAAAAATGGCTACATCCCCGCAAGATACAACTAATACAACTTGACTTATTTAGATTTAGCTAATGTAAAAACTAAAGTGGTATAAGGCAATGGGTTTCCATGCGATTTGCGAGTAAAGTAATTTGGGTTAAGAGTGTACAGAGACCAAATTAGTTTTTGTACCAGGTTGTAAACATGTTTATTTCTGCTGTAATGTTTTACCATGGGAGTCTGTGGGGACTGACTCGCTGTTGGAGCCAGCCTCAAGTGGCCATTAGAGGAACTGCAGTTTTTGAAATTCCTGCATTGGCTTCATTTTTCACTCTGGAGGTTGCTGCTTGATAAACAACACTCTGTGTGTTTCTCAGAGTGTGCCTTTGTTTCTACCCGGCTCATTGAATCTGCCCACTCTACAAAATTGACTAATTCGTCTGGCATCGTGTCGAGAAACATCGGCCTCACGGGTGAAATAAAGTTAAAAAAACCCCAAAACAATCCAATGAGTGCCGCAGGGGTACCAACAGTTAGTCAATCAACACCATTAGCACGACCAGCATCACTGTCAAGCTGTTGTTGAACGATGTGCCAAAACCAATAAGGAGTAATCACAACAATGGCGAGCGCTTTAGAGAAGACAGACGCTCCTATTGAGGCTGTTCTGAATCGACAGGTCTTCTCAGTATTGCCCAGCTTTGCCTTTGCTCTGCTGCACTCTTAAAACTCCAGCAAAACCAGTATGTTTGCATCAGTTTAGACCTCAACGTTAGGTCCAGGCACATACTCGAGTCTTTAGTGATTGAGTAAATCGAGTCGTCCTCCCCTCACAGAAACCAGTTAGAGTGGACAGAAAGTCAGACTGAAGATGGAGACAGGTCGACAGCTCTGTCTGATATCAAGAGACCTTTGTTTACCGTCCTCTCTCATCTCTTTATAAAGTGATGTTATATATGTAGACGGGTGTATATAGTGACTGTATCTCATGTCTTGTGTGTTTATGTGACGCATGTCTTCCTCCGTCTCACAGAGTGGGTCGCCTCAGCAGCCATCAGATCCAGTTATGATCTCCCTCGTCTCTCTGTCCTGCCTGTCAGAGGCCCTGAACTGTGTGTGCGCTACAGGAGGTCATCTGAGAAGGTGTTTGTTTACGTGCACCACAGCATCAGTGGGTCCGGGATAAAACCTCCTCTGACACGCCGGATAATCGTGTGTTCCAGCGTTCAGAGGTGAATGTGTGCCAGGAAACATCCGTCCTGCCGTCGCTGCCGCGGATTGTTCAGTTCTGCGTGTCTAAAGGGAGCGTCGAACCGCAGCCGGTCGAGCCTTTTGATCAGCGAGGCGCTCAGCCAGGAAAGGTGGCGCTTAATGAAAACACGGCTAAGCTTGGAGCTCTACGTCACTGATCAGCACGAGGGAGAAAAGATCCACAGACATCAATTACTGAGATGTGGCTTCGCGCTGTAACATGCAGACAGAAATGAGGAGGAGTGCTCAGTAATAAGGACAAACACGCAACAAACAAACACTTTCCAAGAAAAACTCAGTGACGGACTCATTTATGGAAGCGAGGCTGTAGCACTCCACGTAATGTGTTCAAATAGAAAAACAAAGCAGATAAACCAAGTTGTCCTCCGCCTTTGCTTTGTGAGAGCGATCTGTTTGCTCTGCTGCAGATTAGTCACCACAGGAAGTCATGCTTTGCTGGTTGTTGCTCTAAAGAATTTAAAATGTCCTCTGTACAGTCAAATATAAAGATCAATATCAGCTTCAGCTCTGTGTTCGGAACAAAGTCCAAGATGTTTATAGGAACTTAAAATGTGTTGTCTTGCATTCTCTTTTTTAACAGAAACATTCAGCATTTTGGCAATAATTAGATTAATTATACAAATATTTAAGACTCATAACAAAGGTATATATTACCTTAAAATATCTGCCTCAGCACGTACAGGTGAAGTGTGTGTGCCATATCACCTCGTTCACAATAATGCTGTTGTCATTTTTATTATGATTCATATTGAGATACTTGTGATATTTAGACTTGTTGACATATTGATGTCACACTGTTACCAACGGCAACAACAAGCATGGCTGAGAGCTAAATCATCATGGACTCCTCTGTGGTTCCAAAGAGAGGAGCAGCTTCAGTAGTGATGAATAAACTGTGGCGTCCTGAATGTTTTACTCCTCTTAGCGCTCAGAGGGAACTCATCCAGCGCCTCCTCTGGCAGCAGCACAGCGTCTCTCCCTCTCCTCTCTGATTCTGTCACAAACCTTTGCTGATGTGAACCTATGTGAATAAACTCCATATATGTGACTGTCTCCTAACAGCCTGTCACAGGTTACAGCCTGATGGTCAGAGGAGAAACGGCAGAGCATAAAAAAAGCTGTTGATTTATATATATAGATCCCAGGGGACATTTTTTAGATGTGTAATTAGTGGTAGATTTAATTTAGTTGTACCATAAATATTGTAACCG
Source organism: Epinephelus awoara (assembly GCA_035609425.1). Classification (NCBI taxonomy): domain Eukaryota; kingdom Metazoa; phylum Chordata; class Actinopteri; order Perciformes; family Serranidae; genus Epinephelus; species Epinephelus awoara. The sequence continues at coordinate 2,191,607 of CM069301.1, forward strand.
AATCTGACTCTGAGTTACTGTTGTTGTTCACAAACTAAAGAAATAAGAGATAATTTTTCTTTAGTTTTTACTTAAGATTTGAAGCAAACTATAAAACTAGATCATTTATTTTGTTGTAATTCTATTTTCTTAATTTAATAATATATATTTTTTACTAATTTGTCATATCGTCAAAGAATATTTTTATCGCAAAAATATATTATTTTCGGGGCCACATCGCCTACCCCTAATTCAAGCTTTTTTGTTAGCAGCAAAACCCCCTTAGAACTAGCTCTGTTAGCACTGTTAGCAGCTTCAGCACAGTTGGTGGTGCAGACATACTAAACTATTTTAAAAGCCTTTTGTGGTTCAAAATAAAGTCACAGGGGCTACCTGTGGGGAGGCCGGAGGATGGGCACATTGTAACTGTAGCTACGTTGCCAGCGCTAACTATTGAATGAGTGGCGCTGCTCCTGCCTGCCTGCCACGCAGCGTAGAGCAGCTAGCTAACTAGCAGAGATCGCATGGTGGGCAATGGGCACTATGTTTCCGCATGTTAACGCAGCTAGCTGGCTGTCTGTCAGCAAAGCCGAGAGAAAATAAAATAGACATTTACATCACAAAACATTAAGATCTCACCTCCTCTTAAAGCTACTCTGACCTTTCTTGCATTTCACACAGCACACAGAATTAGAACATCCACAACTCCACCTCCCTCCAAGGTCCCGTCCCCCTCCTCCATTACGTCCCCATTACGTCTATGACAGACGTAGGCGTTGGCAAGGTATCATTAGATTCACAGAAGAGCAGAGCGAGTGTAACGTTACAACCAAGACAGTCAAACACAACCCTGGAGTTTTAAAACTCAACCGGAGTCAGTGATGACTGATGAGTTTTAGAATAAGGTCACAGTGCTAACGTTAGATAGTAGCGTTAACGTTACTATTAAGTGGAAACGCACAAGGAAGATAACATTAATGTTTCAGAGGCTATGCTACAGTCGGCTAACGTTAGCCATTAGCAACTGGATGCAGTGTTGTCATATCTAACGTTATAGCCTATGTTACATTAGAGGCAAACTAAAAATTCCTGTCCAGCAGAAACTCTGCGACCATCTCGTCCCTTTTTAGCTCAGGATGAAGCTGCATCAGTCTTCGCCATCGCTCGAAAGCAGAGCCGATGTTGACCCGAGTTTTGGCTCTTGCAGCATCGAGTTCTCTCAGTGTTAGCTTTTTCTGCTATACTCTTTCTTTTGCCAGTTGATTTCCTTGTTGGAGCGGCTGGAAGTGGAAGCGGTGGTCCGCGTATGTCTGCCATTGTCTCTTAGCAGTTAATGGATGTCGGTCATTTTGTTTTGGTTTCTGTTTTGAAATATTTTATACAAAATTTTGACAGACAAATGGAGTTTAGAGGAGCTCTTATGTAACAAGCTGCTTTACTTAGCAGGTCCCGTCCTGCTGTGATGTGATTGGCTGGTAGATATGACGAGGTTGGAGACGCTTAGAGTTAGGGCAGAGAGGTCATGGTTAAGGGTCGCACTAGCAGATGACAACATGGTTGGACCTGCCAAGAAAAGCAGTGGGATCCATAATAACACAGTTTAGAGCAGACCAACAGACGGAAGGATCAACACTGGACGACTCGACAAACACCTGACAGAGTCTTAACCTTTAAAGACACGTCGATATGGTCAGAGTCAGGCAGAGATCTGGATGATGGTTTTAAGAGTGAAGGTTAACAGACCGATCTGTGACCTCACACGTGAAAGTCAAAGTCTTTAATGAAAACACCTGAAATTAACAGCTGGGTATTAAACTGTATAACTTAATGAGATTATTTGGATGTAGAAAACTTCTTATTTATATCTGTCTGTGTCTTTCGCTTGGTTTTTTTTTCTGTCTCATCCTCTGTCTTGAGGGTTTTTTTGAGGAGTTTTTCCTTATCCGCTGTGAGAGGGATGTCGTATGCTGTAAAGCCCTGTGAGGCAAATTGTGATTTGTGATATTGGACTTTATAAATGAAATTGATTGATTGATTGATGACTCACATTCACAGCCCTGTACTTATATACCTGTGTGGACCCTCATTGACATAAGACATTCCTGATCCTTTACCCTAACCTTAAAGGACAACATCACCCCCCAAATAACCGTTTGTGTACTCAGCCTGTGTTACTTTAAGTCGCGACAATTATTCTCTTGTTGAAGAAGAATCCAAAAAATGGAGAAAATTTGTCAAAGTCAAAGGGTCCGCCTTTAACAACAGCAAAACTGCATCAAAACATTTGTTTATGAACTCTGATAAAACTCTTGCAGTATGATCCAAGTCTTATTTATCCTGTCGTATGATGAGAGAGTGAAACTTATGTGTTCTCTTCAAAGCCAGACTCCTGCTCTGATAAACAAGATGGCTGCAGCCAAAATGCCGAACTCGAAGCTTTAAAACGGGAGTCCACAAACCAGTGGGTGACATCACCAAAGCTACGTCCATTATTTTTAAAGTCTATGATTAAAACTTTAAAACATTAAATTAAATGTATTTATCACTGAACACCTGCAATTTTACCTGCATGTTTGTTTTTTCCACCCAGAGCCAGACTGGGAAATAATATTAAGACAAAACGCCACCTGTGAATCACCTGATTTGCGAGTCACTTGCTGGGTACCCGACCTGATGCAGGGCTCTGGGAGCTGCTGGTCCAGAGTCAGTTCAATCAAACTCAAGCTTGTTTGCCCCCTCAGTGCGGCTCATTTGTGCAGGTGTAAACACAGCAATCGCACTCAGGTGTGCACTGAAACAACCGGACCGAGACCTTGAAGAGGTGGTTCAAACTGTATGGTTTGACTAAAATGAACAATGACAGCAATATAGTCCACGATGAGCAGCGCTAAAATCAACCTGCGTAGTTGTCCCTCCATTGTGACATTAGAAAGTGTCACATTTATCTTGCAAGTGTTCTCTTCTTCAACGTTTGCTTTACTTCCTGGATTTTTCACACATGGAAATTCTGACCAATCAAGACTAGCTTTCTCACACAAGGCATTTGATCTGGTCCTCTTGTAAATGCTGCCGTGAGAACACGAACCAACTCTAGGCAATTATACAACTTTGGAACAACATGAGTCCCTGATTCAGACCAGAGGAGACGACTCTCTGACAGCAGCCTGAGTTTCACGGTCTGAAGCACGGAGCCTACGACTGGATAAATGAAACTTGGATTATATGAGTTGTGTGAGAGTTTGTAAACAGATGTTTTGATACAGTCTTGTTGTTAAAGGTGGACCCCAATGACTTCAATTCATCAAGACTTTCCTCCATTTTTGGAATCTATGTTTACAGTTGAGGCTTGTGGGGAGTGACGGATATAGAAATGGTGCACACACACACACACACACACACACACACACACACAGGCACACACACACACACACACACACAGGCACAGACAGACAGACAGACAAACACACACACACACACACACACACAGAGTTAATAGCCTTTAGCCTTCAGTCATCAGAGCGTCTCCCTCAGTCATTGTCTGGGTTCACTGGTACTATCTGGGTTAGCGTTTTTGTGTGTGTGTGTGTGTGTGTGTGTGTGTGTGTGTGTGTGTGTGTGTGTGTGTGTGTGTGTGATGCATGTCTACAGTAATCTAACAGGGAGCAGGTCATCTCAGCAGCCATCACATCTCATTACGTCTCCTCTGTCTCTCTCAGCTCAACACACCTGCAGCTCGGTCACTCACCTTCGTCCGAGTGAAACGGCAGCCCATCCTGACTGAGAGGCTGAGGAAGACGATGGAGGGATGAAGGCTGAAGAATTGACAGAAAGAAGCAGGAAGAGGTGAGCAGCGGAGATGAGGAGGTGAGATGAGGAGGCTGCAGAGGAGGGGGAGGAGGAGAAGGAGGGTCAGACAGACAGAGAGTTTGATGAGCCTCGCTCGTCCACCAGCTCACATCTCCAAACTCTGATCTCCCACAATCCTCGGCTCATCAGCTGTCCTCCTGCGCCGCACAGCAGACTACAGCTCCCATGATGCTGCGTTGTGAACAGCAGCAGCAGCAGCAGGTCCATCGCATTAAATCCTTCTCTCTCCTCGGGAAACACAGCAACGCGGGTGAGCGAGGCAGAGACAGAGAGAGAGAGAGGGAGGTGAGAGCAGAGCGTCCTCTGACAGTTTCTTCCTCTCTCTCTCTCTCTCTCTCTCTCTCTCTCTCTCTCTCTCTCTCTCTCTCTCTCTCTCTCTCTCACTGTGTATCTCTGCTGCTGTCAGCCAATCACAGAGCCCAACTGTGAGGAGGGGGCAGAGGCTCTGATTGGCTGAGAACAGCATCAGTCAAATGACCCATTCAGTCTCTCTGTTTCCTCCTGTCTCTGTTTCCTTTATACTCGTCACCGTGTGTGTGTGTGTGTGTGTGTGTGTGTGTGTGTGTGTGTGTGTGTGTGTGTGTGTGTGTGTATTATAGGGCTGCCCCTGAATGTTCCTAGTGGACCAACAGTCCTCATCAGGGTCCCTCAGTGGACTAGTCTCCTGCATGTTTCTGATATGAATGTAATGATTAAATGATATATTTAATACAAAAAATACAAAACCGTACTAATGAACCTTCATTAATATAGGCCTATATTTTATCTACAAGTGCACGTCACACACTGAGCGAGCCGCCTGTTAATGACGCTGTGGGCTAATGGGCATGTAGCTACTTCCATGTTTCACATGATACGTCATGTTTGTAGTCGACCAATGAAGATGAGTTTACATATCACCTTGGGTTCGTCCTTCACCTTCTCAAAATGATCCCACACTTTGGATTTCCTGCCCGACATGTTATTAACTAGCCTGTGGAAAATAACCAAACTGTGTTAAAATCATTCAGTCCTTCATTACGCTGCCTTTGAATGAGCACAAATTAAATCATACATATTAATGAAACAACCTTTAAAAATTCATCTTTGCATGAAAACATTGAACAAAACTCTTTTTACTTAATATAATATCTCATCATTCCCTCTCTTATGTCTTTAGTATATATTGCTGAAAAGAACATCAACAAAGTTCTTCTTCAAACAGCTGATTTATTCAAGTTTATCCCCAAAAGTTTATTTTTTGTGATGGAAGCATTTCTCGCACATGGGACGTGTCCAAAGACCCAAAAATAACTAACAGTCCCTAAGAGGCTCTCGACCACTTGGCAGTTTTCCTCATACCTGAGATAAGAGCAGAAATAAGAAAACATTGATGAATCCCGGAAATCGGTGGGTCCTAACAAAAAAAGAATGAATCGTACACACGATTAAACTGAAAGAAAATCTGTTTGTGTAAGTTTCCTTTGTGACACCTGCTGAATGTTAAAGCAGAAGTTTTATCTCTTCAACACTTCCTCTGACCTGTCCTCTGTCCCCACGCACAGTGTCTCATTTCCACACAGCTCCCAGTGTCTGATTGTCTGTTATTATGTTCTGCACAGAGGACACTTGTACCTGACAGTGATTATTAATCATCAGTGCTTTTATTTAGCAGGCACAAAGATGAGCTAACAGAACACGGTTTAACCAAAAGTTTGTGCTCAGAGTTCCTCCAAATAACTTTTTTCATCTCACAGTTGATTAAATCCTGCTCTTGGTTTGTTCACCTGTCTGAGCGCTGATTTCAACAGCATTCACTACTCATAGTAACCACTAACTGGATCGTAGCGGCAATTAAAAAACAATCAAGGTATTTCCTCTGATAGTCTGAAGGAGGATGAATAGTTAACTGAACAAATGAAATAGTAATTATGTACTAATCGTTCCCATAACCGCTTATTCTGGTAGGGGTTGCGAGGGGGTGGAGCCTATCCCAGCTGACATCAGACTGACACATAGAGACAGACAACCATTCACACTCACATTCACACCTACGGACAATTTAGAGTCACCAATTAACCTGCATGTCTTTGGACTGTGGGAGGAAGCTGGAGCACCTGGTATTTTCGAAAATGATTAATTAAAAATATTATGGAGACAAAGTTTGGTTTCAGGGGGGCTTTGACCCCATGATGACCTCAGTACCTCTGAAATCTTTGCACGGCCCTGCTGCAGTAAAGCGTCAGATTAAACACCATGATGATAATGCAGTTACTTTATTTATTCATTTTTTTTAATTTTTATTTTTTTTGGGTATGAGATCATTTTGAAGTTCTAGTGGTTTGTATTTTTTTAAATTATATTTTGTTATTATTATTTTTTCGTTGTTGTTTATTTCTTCGTGCCAGTGATAGCTGTGACCCCAGGCATTTGTTTTCGGAGTGTCTCTACATCTGTCCCATTGTTGTGAACACAATATCCTAGGAACACCTTGAGGGATTTTTTTTTTGCTTTTTCTTACTTTCAAATTTGGAACAAACATGCCAAAATAATGTAAGTGATGGCACCCACAAGATACACATACATTTACTGATATTTTGCACTTCATTTATTTAACACTTACTTTGATAAAGTAGATAAAGTAGAACTTAGGTTACCTATTAAGCCTTTCAGTACAGTAAAGTTAAAAAAAAGGATGTTGTCGACGTAAAATAATCTCCCAAAAACCTTTCAATATCAGACACAAATTATTTAAAGGTACAGTCTCGAAGCAGTGTGTTTGTTGGCAGACTGTCTTCATCGTGATGTGTGTAGAGCTCTGGTTATATGCTCTGGAACATGTGCAGCACCTGAGTCCAAGACAAATTTCCCTACGGGGACAAATAAGTAAATCGCATTGTTTTGTATCGTGTCGTATTGCATTGTGTCGTATCGTATCGTATCGTATCGTGTCGTATCATATCGTATCGTATCATATCGTGTCATATCATGTCTTATCGCATTGTGTCGCATCGTGTCGTATCGTGAATTGTGTTGTATCCTATGGTATCGTAATCTATCTTTTTGGATCGTTTCATATTGTAACTCAACGTTCAATAAATAAGCATCAGCCATCAACCAACTGCTGATAAAATATGCAGCAGCTGCTGGATCTACTTTACTCAGCAGCCAAGAGAACAATAGGCATGTGTTGATTTGATTTTGGAATCATTAGCCACACAAACAGGTGGACGACAAAGTTCATTTCTGACCCTGCTGATGTTGTTATGAAAACCAGCACAAAAGCTAGCTGGATTCACTGATCCTGGACAGAAAACATGGGATTTCCGAATCTGTATCATTCTGACTAAGATTAAAGTTTTCGAACAAGTGGGTCCATGAGAGAAAGAGAAACCAGCAGAGAGTCTGCAGACACAGACGGACCACTTGTCGGCCATAATAATGAGGATCATTTCAGAATATGCAGACGTACTTAAAGAGGGAATCTTTCACTTTAATCTAATAATTAATCTTCAGACTGAAACACGAGTCTGCTCCTGAAGAGCAAAAGTCTGATTCTCAATCAGACGACAATCAAAAACCCATTCAAGGAACCTGATTCACGTAGGACTTTCAAGAACTCTTGAATATTATAAAACTGCTCCTTTAATCATCAGGGTGAAGAAATGTGATGATAACAGGTTTTTCTGATGAGTTTTCCTCCTGAGAGAAGAATGAGGCTGATTACAGACCAGTGAGGGGAAGACAGAGAGTTATGTAAGTCAAATTAATGCAGCTTAACAACGCTCCACTGACTCCAGGAAGACCTGAACACACCGCTACACACACACACACACACACACACACACACACACACACACACATACACATTAACATACAGACAAACATGACCATAAAACACAAACTAGAAATCAGGGATGAGAAAGTCATGTGACGCCTTTAAAGGTCCAGTGTGTCGGGTTTGGTGACATCTACCTGTAGTGGTGAAGCTGCAGTTTGAAACCAGCTGTCTCTTCAGCTGCTAAATGCTCCGCTCATCGTTGCCAACTCTTTTCCAGTGAAAGTAGCACCAGCTCGAAAAGTCCCGAGAACGACAGTTTCATAGAACATTAAAACTGAACTCCCACTTCCCTCCTCCTGCCTGTCTCACACCTTCTGTACCAGAACATTCTCATTCTGAAGTCGTGAAATAGGAGTCAGTTTATATATTTAGCAGCACCACGTGGTATAAAAAGCTTTTTACACAGAGATGGCGCTATAGAGCCGCTACGAAGTCCCGTCTTTATGCCACCTTTACATTTTTTCACAGAAGCAAATGACGGTGGCATCATGTGGCTCCACTATGTTGGACTTTAGGCAGCGTCGGCCTCTAGTGTGACATTTAACATACATGTCAGCAGCTCTTTATAAACAATAACCATGACATCACATGTCAATAACAATCATTTAGCGTCCCTGTTATAGGGCGGCTGATCTCGTCCACTGCTCGGAGGGTAAGGAGCTCCTGGACCTCGCTGTTTTCACTATTTGCCACATTTTTGGCCGCTGGTCTTCTTCTTTGAGTTAGCTGCTAACTGCTACTTTTTAAATCCCCTGCAGTGGGTTGTAGGTATAACGCAAAAGATCACACCCGTGCTGGGGTTTCCTATCTGTGCAGCCGAGCACCGCAGCAGCTCCACGGACTATTACATCCAGACGGTCCCGGTGTTTCCTCCACAGGCTCCACTTCACTCAGCTGCCCGATAAACCCGCTGCTTCTTCCCACTTTAACCTGAATAACAAACCAGGGCTCGGTGCTCCGGTTGGATCCAAACGGAGAGCCGGGGCTAGCTCAGAGACTAGCGGAGGCTAACTGGCTGTGCTTCCCTCTGGTCATGCTGCGGCTAACGCTCTGCTAGAGAGCCGGAGCTTGCTCGGAGGCTAGCGACCGTGTACTTGGTGTGTCAGGGCCTTTACAGAGGTGCTGTTACTACCTGCATCCCCCGCTCAGACGTGACTCTGTCCCCCAAACTTGACTAGTGCACAAAGGCGTACAACTGCAAGACAGCAATTCTAGTTTTAATTATGTTTCATTTGTTGTCCCTGAAGAGACGTTAAAAAGACTTTAACAACAGAGTAAAATGACATAAATTCATCCGCAGCTGTTATTATTTTTATTATTATTATTATTATTATTATTATTATTCATTTATTATCATTGATTTATTATTATCTGCAAATCTTATGCTTGTTATTTTTAAATCTTGATTAATCTGTTGCTTTTTCCCCTCAGTTTATCAGTCAGTTGTTTGCTTCATAAAATGTCAGGAAATTCTCAGAGACCAAGTTAACAAATTGAAATAGTTTGGGACAACAGATCCAAAGAAATTGAATTTACAATCAGAAGAAAATCAGGAACCTCCAGAAGGAGAGGAGGAGGAGAGGAGTCAGATAAGAAGCAGTGATGGAGGGATGGAGAGAGGGAGAGGAAGTGAGCCGGGGCAGCCAGAGGCCACGTCACTATTAATTGTCTCTGGCTTCAATGACTCTTTCTCTGTTTCTCCTTCACTCACTTTCCTCTGCTGCTCTTCTCTAACTTTCTCCTCTCTGTGGTTTGTTTTAAACTCTTCTTCTGACCCAGTCTCTCTCTTCTATGTGTCGCTAAATCACCCCAAATTTCTGTCCAGCCACTCTTCATCCATCTCTGTTGTCCTCTTTTCTACCTATTAATCCAACCCACTGACCAAACCACAGGTATGTTATATTTAGTATGTTTCATATGAAACTTCCGGTGTCTTTATGTTTCTGCAGCGCGGTGGTTTTGGTGTGCTTATGTTTCGGCACAGAAACCACTTGGTTATGGTGAGTTAAAGATTATGTTTTAACATAAAATACCTGGTCTGGTGCCACAGGTGGAAGTTGTCAATGTCTCACTAAGAAACACTAAGTCAGTTTTATTGTTGTCTTGAACAGTGATCTGCAGCTTGGCTTCCACCATCACCTCCACCTCCAGAGGACAGAGTCAGCTCATGTAATCAGAGCTGCGTCATTGTAGAAACACTGATATGATATGTTAAGTATCTGTGGTTTGCAGACGTACAGTGCCGACATTTTCTTGGCGACTGGGCTGACGTCCGTCTCTTCCTGTCTGTCTCTCTCTGTCCTCCAACACTTTGTCTTTCAGTACAAACACACACTTCCTGCCTGGGGGAAGGTTGTTGGTGCTGTGGTCACCAGAGGCCCGTGCAGTGGTGCACTGCAGTGGGAGTCTCACTCTGTGGCTGGAGGACCAGGCAGGGTCGCTGCAGGATGCGACACGTGAAGCTGACGTGATGCGATCAGCTGGAACAACAAAAACAGTAGCAATGGTGCAGGTGTGTAAAAATGAGAAGCTTAATGTTTGTTTGTTGTTGATCTTTGCTCATGAGAAACACAGAGGTAGACGAAGCTTGGTAAATCTGTACACTGTTATTTTGACAAGACAAGAGGGTGAAGATGACCCTAACGTTAGCCGCTGTGTGCATGGTGTGTCTTGGATGCCGGCTGCTTACAGTCGTGCACCTGGTCACTACCTTTTTATAAAGCCCCGACCTCACCTGAGCTGTGTGGGGTTACACGCCCATAAATATTCTGAACACAGAAAATAAGAAGAAAAAATGAAAGTCTAGGCAGAGGGCAGCCACATGTGATGATTGAGAAGGATTACTGCTGGGTGTCTGTATGTGACCTGTGTGTGACGTCTTCTTCTAGTGAACCACTCGGAGCTGCTAGATGGTGCTAACAGCCGGTAACAATGGGTTTCTTCCCCTCATGGAGAACCCTTTGCAATCCAGTGTAAAAAGTTTCTTTTTTTTTCAGACAATGACTTTTTAAGGAGATGTAGTTTACCTTGACATGTTTTGACTGTCACTGCAGTCTTCTTCAGAAGCTGACATGCGTCATGACGTGTCTTTATCAGCTGGTAGTATCCCGGAGGCGTGACCAGCCTGGCAAATCGGATTGCCAGGCTGGTCACGCCTCCGGGATACTACAAAATGAACCTATTTACACCCTTTGCAAGTCTGGGTTAATGGCAAAGGACAACGGTGTCAAGTGACCTCGTGTGGATGACCGGCTCATGCTCTGAAAATTACCCACAGTCCTCTGCTATTTACTACTTTAAGCTGATACTGAGTTTAGACAGCAGGTGGCGCTGTTGCTCCCTCAAACTGAATATATTCTGAACTTCAACAGCAGAGATATCTTATGGCCGGTATACACTGTGCGACTTTGGGCTGTCCCAGATGAGAGATGGCCATCGTGGGAGAAACGTGGCGATATCTTTGGTCGTGGCTCTTACGTCGCACTGTGAGACAAGTTCAAAGATGGACGTTGTCAACATCTTGTGACCAAAGATAACCTGAGATAAAATTCTGACGGTGTCAGATATTTAGGATGACCATCTCACAGTGTGACAGCTGCTACGACCTACGTCTACTAATCAACCAATAGAAATGCAGCAGGAAATGACACAATGGTCACCGCGACACCGGCGCTAAACCCAAACAAATGATCGCTTGCCATGGAGGTAAAACAAACAAAAAGAAGTGTGTGGAACTCCCGGAAAGAGGAAAGTTTGGAGGAGCTGTGGCAGCAGAAGCCTTGTTGATTTGATGTTTCCTCCAGCTGCTGTCATGACCGCCAGAAAAAAGACGCTGCATGGAAGGAAACTGCGGAGGAACTGCAACTTTTACTGGCGTAAAACCGGAGAGAGCAGCACGGCCACAGCACGCGCACCCGCGCGCCCTAATGAGCTCCAACAGTTTGTCCAAACTGTTTTTGTACCAGTCTGTAAACATGTTTATTTCTACATGTTAATATGGAGGTCTGTGGGGACGGACTCACTGATGGAGCCAGCCTCTAGTGGACATTAGAGGAACTGCAGGTTTTGCACATCAGCTTCATTTTTCAGCCTCAGTGTTTGCTGCTTGGTCACAACTCAGGATCATTTGCATCAGTGGGTACAAATGTATTAACATTCAAAAATTCTGGCTGACATGACGGAGAGCAGCGCTGCAGCACCAGCCGGCTGAAGTGGACAAACACACAATGTTGAGAAGAGACAGGACTGGAATTTGATCTGTTTTATTCTAGCAGATAAGGATCCATTAAAACAAGCTCAGACAGGCGATATGATGATTAGGATCAGCTCAGGACATCTGAGGACAGAGCAAAGATGTTGTTTTGTTCTTTTTGTTCATTCAACAGATTTGTTTTCTACGATGTCTGAATTTTAAAGCCGATAGAGTGACTGCAGGCTTTATAGACCACTTCCCTTCAAAACCCCAACTGTCTCCCTCCATCAGAAACACACAAACATGTACAAATAAGAATGTAAACACACACACACACACACACACACATCTAACTCGTCTGCACAAAGTGAATAAAGAAAGAGTGATGGAGGAGACAGACAGAGACAAAAGAGCGACGCAACACAGAGAAACACATTCAGACCAGATCTTTTTAATAGAAGAACAGAAATGCTGTTTAGCTGCAGGGAAGAGCTGCACACACACACACACACACACACACACACACACACACACACACACACACACACACACACACACACACACACACACACACACACACACACACACACACACACACACACACACACACTTTAATGTAGCAGCAAAAATAGCCTGAGAGCAGTAAGCGATGAATATTTCAACTTTTCTTTCTCTCCTCCACATTAGCATTTTTCTATTTCCTCCTCTTTAAACTTTTAATCTTCAATCTTCTCTCTCCTCAGGTCTGTGCTCCTCCTCCTCTTCTCCTCTTCGTGCCACCGTCCCTCCATTTCCACGGCTCAGGAGACGTATTCAGTGCAGTAAGTGAAGAGCTGCCATTATTGAAATAAGTAACACCTACAGCATTAATGAGGTTATTAAAGGACACGAGATGGAGCTCACTCAGATAAACACACAGGTACACAATCTCAGAGTGGCTTCACTCATTTCTTTTATTCTGTTATTTTAAGATCTTGAGTTAATTATCTTCTCATCTTTCTCTTCTTATGAAAGATTAAAACAACGGAGTGTATCTCAGTACTTTCATATAAGTACCATACTTAAAGGTTTAGAGCAGGGGAGGCATTCTGTGGAAACAGTGGAGTCTCAGCTTTCATTTGAGATGAACGGCGTGTGTTTTGCATAACGTTTCGTCGAGTTAGAGCCCGAAATATACCGAGTGGGTTGGGATATCGGTGCTGTATGGAGTTAGATTTGTTGTTGTTAATTTAGTTGTTGTTTGAGCTGTGTTTGGGGCATGTAAAAAGGGTTTTTACAGCCTTGTAGCCCAGGATCTGCTGTTTAATTTGATGTGCAACATCACTATATTCTTCGTGATCAGTGTATTGTTTCACACTGTGTTTGCAAAGTCGCTCTTAAAGTCCCCCAATTGGGCAACTTTCAGGCTTAACAGGTTTTAATCGGCTGAATTTGACTTGTACGTCTGTGTTACTGTCACTATGAGGCTCAAACATGTTATGTGGCTCCAGACAGATTATTTTTTTCTTCTTTGGCCAAAAAAAGCTCTTTTGATATCAAAGGCTGCCGACCACAGGCTTGAGGGTTCAGCAGTGTCTAGTTAGCCTGGTGAGACGTGAGCTCAACATTCTGTTTCTCTGTATAAGTCTGGACTCGGCATCGCTCCGCCTGGTATACAGAAATTAAAATCCACTTGGGACCAATCAGGAATCCGCACTATAGTTGACATGTAAGCAGCCAATCAGTGACCGTGCTGTAGTTGATGATGTAAAATGCATGCTGCACCTTGCAGGACAGTAATGGCGGCTCCTGAAGCAACAAGTTATTTCAGAAATGGAGTCAATAACAACTGTTTGAAAGCTGAGAAAATTTGCTTAAGTTCTTTTAAAAACATGGGAGGAAGGCAACAAGCAGCTGAAGGGATATGACCCCAAAAATAACAACAAATTAGTAAATTAAAAACAGGTTTAAAAAAAATAACAACAAGTAAATGCCTTGGACAGAGTCCTTGAAAATAAAAAAATAAAAAAATTCTGTAACATAATTTAAAACTGAAGTAGTGATAATAATAAATATAGTCTTCCCTATTTTTCCCCCTATTTTTAAAAAAAATAATTTCAAATTCTATTTTTATTTATTTTGGGGGGAATTTGTGGAACATTTCTTACCAAGTTGCTCAGTGCCTTTTCCCCATGATTCTGAAAGATATAGCAGCGATCTGCTCCGGGTCAAACCTTTCAATACTTGTGAAAGGCATCTAAAAGCAGGACAACTAAAATGATGTCGTTATAGGTTTGAAAGGGTTAAACAGGAACAAGAGTATGACCTTGCTGAGTGTCTCTGAGGAAAAGACATTTTTGCTGTTCCTCTGACTGGATTTGGCACAAGCTCGATTTATCAGCTGGCTCTGCGGGTGATGAAGATGATGTTCCCTCATGTTTTGTTCCACTGATTGTTGAAGGAGTTCGTCTGTCAAGGTGAGTACTCCGCCCACTGAGAGTGTTTGGGGCGGCATCGAGTCCAGCGTGATACAGAGAGCGAAACAGAATGCTAATGTCATCAGGATGATTTCACCAGGTTAGTATCCAGCAGTGAGGACTGCAGATTGCAGCCAGCTGAATCTGCTCCTGGTGACAGTGATTAGAGGTGATCACAACCAGCAGAACACTGAATAAAACAGTTTCATGTTACAAATCAGTGTGTGGTGCTGCTCAGCATGTCGGAGGCAGGTGTCTCACCCATTGCATGCTAATCTGTGCTCACATTTTCTCTGATAACTTCAGATCCAGACATTCAGGAGGTTTTTACTGAGAGCTGAGTTATACACAAAGTTCTCTTCCTCACTGGTTTGTCCTTTCTGGGCTACTGTAGAAACATGGCGATCTCTGTAGACGAGGACCTGCTCCCTATGTAGATATAAATAAACGCTTCATTCTGAGGGAACGAAAACACAATTCTCATTTTTTTAGATGATTATAAATTAAAGGAAACAGACTCATTATATTCCATTTCTGCCAATAAACTCCCTGAAATCTTGCACACTGGAGCTTTAAGGATATTTTGTTGCTGATACTTTTGTACTTTTATGTACGTTGTTGAATGTAGGAGCTTTGCTGTGACAGAGTATTTCTACACTCTGGATTACGGACGAGCAGTATGGAGATATTTTGTGGTTTCAATTATGTGTTTTTGGACATTTGAATCTGGGGCGCCGTCAGCCTCCATTAGGTGGAGTTGTGTTGCTACCTCCTCTCCCCTTGGATCTCTGCAAGTGATGTGAGGACTCTAAAACTTCACCTGAGCCTCCCTCGGCATATGGGTGAGTAGATAATGGCTAAACTTTCATTTTTGGGTGCACTATCCCTTTAAGTAAAAGATGTGAATTCTTCGTCCACTGCTGGACTTTAGTTCTGTGAATTAAAATCTGGACAAAGATTAAAATAGTAAATGGACTCAGACTGGTAAAAAAAAAAAGAGCCTCACACACACTCATCTGTCAAAAAGAAGAAATAAGGTTTATTTCTTTATTAATCTTATATACAGACATTTACAGCAATCGTTGCTAAAGTTATTGACGGTGGTTATGGTAACTTCCTGTTGTCTACGACAGCGTAACAGAGATCACGTCAGTTATTAGAGACTGTGTCCAGGTGTAGCTCCAGTCTGAGAGAGTAAATGATGTACAGTAGATATATATAGTGAAGAAGAAGCAGGGTCGTCAGTATGAAACACAACAAAGACAGTTCAGCAATGGTTTCTCCTGCATTCACTAAACACTAAACACACAATAAACTGTTGCTTTAACTTGATCTTTACAGAGGTCTTTCCACATGAGATGATACTGTAGGTTTAAGGAGATCGCCGTGGGTCACCCTGCAGACAAACACGAGGAGGCGGTCTGACATCGTGTGAGTAACCTCTCTTTACAGCACTTCAACTGTTTTTGGTTTTCAGTACAAAAGCTATGTGTTTCTGAGATCACCCATAATTCAGTATGTTTACAGACAAACAGCAAATTAAACGTTTTAATGTCACAAAGCAAACAGACTTTTTTTTTTTTTGTTTTTTTTGTTAGCATCCTGCGTCTGTAACTGAGCACATCTGTGCTGGTAAAGCTTCATGAGTTATCAGTCTGCTTCAGTATTGTATTAGTCATTTTGTGATGGTGTCACAACAAAACAGCATCACTTCATCATAAACTTTAACCCCTTCAGGTAAAAGAGATGAACTGACTCTGATCTTCAGGCCTGAAGCTCTAAACGTTGCTCTCACATTAAAGGAATACTTTAAGGCGTTCGGAGAAATTAACCTGTCTGAGGTTTCACAAAGAGTTGAAGCAGATGAGAGAATTTATACGTGCTTACAGTTCTAGGTACGATGTGGATATCATTAGCCTAGCCTAGCACAAAGAGTGGAAACAAGGGGAAACAGTTAGCCTGGCTCCAGTCAGATGTGGCTCCAACCTAACTGTCAGAAAAAGATGTTGGCATTGTAAGTTTGTGGAAACCATGGATATGTTATGTTATTATCATTGACTGTTAAAATAATGGACGTAGCAACTGTGACCAATTTGTTCACAGACTCGTGTTTTGAAGCCTCAAATTCACCATTACAGCCGTCGCCATCTTGAATTTCGGAGCCATGGACCACATTTAGGTGAAATTAGCCCTGAAATTAGCCTTTTTAGTGTTGGCTTCATTTTTCAGCCCTGGCGGCTGCTGCTTGGTTTTTGTGTAGAAGAAATGTTGAAACTTTATGTTTTAGCAACACTGTGGTTAACACGTGGTCAGTGTTAGGCTAAAACTCCCACTTGGTTCAACATGTTCTCATCCCAACTTGTTGAATATCGCTGCTTTGTCAGTGCTGTTTACGTCTACATGTTATGCACTAGATTGCATTTGTTGTTGACTTTCAGGGACGTTGTGTCAATGTACGCCTGTTCAGTGCATTGTGTCTTTTCTAAATACGTCTCCAAAACCACAGGAAATTAATGGAAACGTACAATGCCAACATGTTCTTCTGGTGACTGGTGGTTGTTCTCTATGATCCAAGATGGTGCCTCATTCATTCAACTCAAAGTTTCTCACTGGCTGATTGACCAAAATGGTTTCTCCGGTTTTCTCAGTCTTGTACATTTTTTGTCCCGCAGAGCGTTAAAGTCTTTCTCAGGCCAAACTAGGAGGTGAATAAGCACTGGTGATTTAAAGGCTGCTGTCTGTGGTCGGTTCTGATGGAAAGGATCAAAATCACAGCTTCACCTCATTTCCTTTTCATAAACACGTATAGTTCATATCAGTGACTGGCAGCAATATTTTTGTATTCCATGCAGGTTACGCAGACGTTATGTGACCCAGATATCGGCCCGGACTACGTGCAGATGTTGCAAACGTTGCAGCTGTTTTCTGATGAGTGTAAATTATTAATTGACCCATATTACTCTGCAGGGGTGGGGGTGGGGGGTTTACCACGGGGCGGGTTAACAAGGTCATGTGCAGTACTCCTCCTCCTCCATCTCCTCCTCCTCCTCCTCCTCACAGCCTGAGAGTCAGGATGGCAGTCAGACAGGCCAGCAGGAGAGAAGAGGAGGATACTGAACCAGCACTGGTGGTAATAACATATGTCTTCACATGTATGTTGCGTGTTACGTCTCTTTCTCCCTTTTCCTCCGTCTTATCTGTACTTTCCTTTCTTTTCTCGTCCTCCTTCTTATTGTCCTCCATCATCTCTTTCTCCTCCGTCATCTCTTTCTCCTCCTTGTCCTCCTCCTCCATCTTTTCTTCAACCACATCCTCCTCACCCTGTGGTGTTGAAGGCACCTCTGCAGGGGCGAAGCTGTCTGGTAGCTGGGCCTCCTCAGAGTCCTGGGCGGAGGGGGTGGTGGTGATACTGGGAGCAGTGGTGGTTGTGGCCGGCTGGACATAAGAGTCAGTGGTTGCAGGAGGAGGAACGACCTTCTCCTCCTCTTCCTCCTCTTCAGGCAGGAGGACGGGAATGATGGTTGCTAGAGTAAGAATATCTGCCTCCTCGATATCATCCTTCTCCTCCTCCTCCTCCTCTTCAGGCAGGAGGACGGGAATGATGGTTGCTAGAGTAGGAATATCTGCCTCCTCGTTATCCTCCTCCTCCGACTCCTCCTCCGACTCCTCCTCCGACTCCTCCTCAGTATCAGCAACTAGAAAGCACAAGAAGAATATCACTTTTAAAAAACTCAGATTGTCTCATGAGGATTAACAGACTTCAACTCATAACATATCGCCGCTTTGTCTACACGTCAGGCGCTAGGTGTCCTTCTGTATTGGCATGGTGACATTCCAGGACGCTGGAACCAACGTCGGGAGGTCAACATTAACACGTGGTTAGGTTTAGAAAAATACATCATGAACCATGGCCTCCTGGGTGAAAGTCCAGATCATGTTGGATCCATCCACCTCTCCTGCCACTTGCCCTATCTGGACTCTCGAGCTCCTTATATTACATCGTTACCCGCAGCATTTCAAACTGATGCCGTCCTGTGGCGTGTCATACTGCTGCAACAGGTGCCGTCCAGATGATCGGCGCCTTTACGTAACATCACGACAGCTTCGGTTTCACCAAGTTACAAACTGACACCACCTGGTGGCATATCATACCATCACGAAAGGTGGTGGTAATCAATGACAAAGCTGTGATTTTTGATGATTTCGGAATGAAAACGGGATGAATATAAATATGAATTTCAACCAGATTATGTAAGCTACATATATTCTAATCACTTGGAGAAAGAAAACATGGTGTGTTGTGTCCTAATGATGCACTCTGGCAGCACTAAACCCCTGAGCTTGCCTGACAGGGACTAAATGCACACACCCATTATTCTTAAATATCCTATGAAGAGAGACTCTCACTGCAGCCTGTTCTATTTTGTTCTGAAAATGTCTGCGTGCCTTGTTCTGTGGACGATAAACAACTAGCAGATGTTCCTCTTAACAGATCTAGGAACAGGTTCAGTGTTTGGTGGGAACCCGGGTTACATATGTTCATTACTCAGCGTAACATAAGAAACTTCAGTATGTCAGTTAAATAAATCAACACTAACGTTTGGTTTCTATCGGGACATGAACTGCAGCCTCCTGGGTGAAAGTCCTTTGTTTGTCGCTCTTTAAACTATGTCACCTGACTTCCATCTTTGCTTCCATCATAATTACTATGGCCGCTAGAGGTCGTCGCATACTAAACCTACTAGTTCCACACGGTGATACAGTTTACAGGTGTAGTTTGTGTAAGGACAACACAAGACAACAAGGTTTGTGGGTTATATTGAGTAACCAGGTCAGGACCAGGGAAAAGACAGTGATGTTGAGTTTTCCAAATATTGTTTTGGCACTTTGAGCACCACAAGTCGAGCCCCATCTACTTCCATTATATAAACGTCCCTTTAAAGTTTGATTTAAGCACCACAGTCTGGTGTAGAATTTATGGGTTTGTGCTGCTAAAATACCATTTCATGTGTAACTGAGAGAATTAAACCTGAGGTAGATGTGAGGAGAGAGGAAGAGACAGAGCAGTAAAGACGTACCACAGAGGTTGTTTTCACATTTCTGGAGGTTTTCAGGACATCTGGAGCACCAGTCACCTTCCTCAAATGGCCTCTCGCCTTCATAGTTCCCCCTGAGGACACAAAAGTTTTAAACACAAACACAGTGTTAGTTTATAATAATATAATGACTGTGAGTGTGTGTCTAATTCATTTCTTTGTTATAATCAAATTTGATTTATCCAACTTACAGTATCAAATAAAACGTCTCGTTCGACATACTGAAGATAATCCTAAATAAATGTACTGTCTGTACACAATTACACAAAGAGACTGTGTGGAGAGAAATATTACTGTCCACAGGGGGGAGATGTTGCTCCAGCAGTGCAGCAGCAACACTGGTACTATTACATAAAGCAGTGGTGGCAGCAGTGTAGTGTATTTAACAGTAGTACAAGCTGTATTACTAGCAGTAGCAATAACTTTAATAGGTGTGGAAGCAAAAGCAGCACTAGTTCAATTAGTAGCACAAGTAGTAAGCAAGAGCAATACTACATATAATGCAAGTTGTAGCAGCAATAGTAGTAGTCCTGTGGTGGTGTAGGGTATTAGAAATAGTGGTGGTACTTTACTAGTGGTAGAAGTTGCAGTAGTGGTGGCAGGGGCACAATACAGTAGTAGTGCCAGTGGTGGTTGTAGTCCAGTGATACAATAATGAAACAGTATATTCATTCGTAGTCGTTGTAGTAGTGGTATGTCAGTTAGTAAATTAGTATAAGGAGCGCCAATAATAGTAGCAGTTGTACTTTGTGGTAGCAGTGTTAGTTGCAGTAGCAGTGGTTGTGGTGGTAGTGCTGTGGTAGTGGAAGTAGTGGTTGTAGTAGTAACAGTTGAAATAGTGGTGGAGATAGAACTACTAGTGTGCTGGAAGTGGTAATAGTGATAGTAGCAGTTTGACTAATAGGGAAGAGTACCAGTAAAAGCAACAGCAATACTACTTGTACTAATTGAAGTAGTAGTAGTATGGTGGTAGTAGAAATAGTAGGAGAAGGAAAAGTCATGATAGTAGTAGAGGTTGTGGTAGAAGTAATAGTAATAGTAGTAGTAGTAGTAGTGGCAGTACTAGCATTATTTGTGGTAGTACTGTAGTAGTAGTAGAAGAAGAAGAAGAAGAAGAAGAAGTCATGATAGTAGTAACAGTAGTAACAGTAGTAGTACTGACGCTGGGAAGTAGTTGCAGACGAGGAAGGAGACTCTCTCCCACTCCAGACCCTCCATGCTGTTACAGAGATGGAAGGCACAGCCGACTCTGTGTGTATCTGCCCACACCATCTGTAACACACACACACACACACACACACACACACACACACACACACACACACACAGAGTTCAGACCCAGTCCACGGATACTAATGTGTGTATAAGTATGTGTGTATTTGTATCCGACCTGTGTGTAGTGTCCGCACATCTTGTCTTCTTCACAGCTGTTGTTCTCGTAATTATAGTCCAGACGTTCTACAGGAAGCAATTTCATTCATCAATACATTAAATAAAGAACAGTAGAAATGTGTCTGCCTGCTTTTCCACTGCTCTCTCTCTCAAAGATGGAGAAGCAGCTACTTTAGAATTTGGTCCTACAGACAGACTTACCCAGAAACCATTTCTCCAGAGCCACTGTGATGTTCAGAGGCCCGGTGCCGGCGAACAGATTCTCTCCGGTGTCCTCCAGGTCTGGGTTGTGGTTCCAGACGCATTTAGCAGCGTAACCCTCTGCGATCACTTTCAGGCTCGTGTCCCATTTCTGCAAAGAACCAGTGAAAGTCATGGAGAGCAGAATTTGATCGGAAAGACCTTAAAACTGAAGGGTTTCTTCACACCGGCCCTTTTTGATTGAGTTGAACTGAAGTGTGTTTGCCCCCTCAGTGCGGTTTGTTTGTGCAGGTGTGAACACACCAAAACAACCGGACTGAGACCTTCTCGAAGAGGTGGTCTCAGTCCGGTTCCAAAGGAACTCTGGTGCGGTTGGTTTGTGGTGAGAAGGTGTTCCCACCTGGATGTGAAGCAAATGTGGTCAAAAGTCAAGGTCACTGTCGTAAAACATTTCTGTCGGCCATAACTCAAGATTCTTACACTAATTCTGACAAAAATTCACATAAATTTCTAACTGAATACAATTACTAAGTGATGACTTTTTATATCCAAAAGGTCAAAGGTCAGTTTGACGGTAGTCTGAGTGGGCGGAAGTTCGCTGCATAGATCAGCCTCTCCTTGGGCGGAACGAGCCACCCGCTGAAGTCCCGCCCAACCACCTCCGGTTGTGTAGCAGTTTTCAACACGTCCTTTACTAACTTTTGCGGTGTGTGATCTTGCGGGGATGTAGCCATTTTTCTGCCATGGATCGCGTCCTGTAGGCGATATTTTTGTGGGCGTTTTACACCAAAACCTGTTTCCCCCGGCTATATTTTTGCAAGCGCACCGTTGCTGTGGCACCGCCCAGAACGATTGTGATTGATTAAAGGCAATACATGCAGCCGGGGCGTTTTTTTCTCCAATCTTAAAGTGAGAGTCAGTGCAGTCAGACCTTTCTTTTCTTGAGAAAGGTCTGGTGAGCGAGACTAGCTTGATGGTGACATCATCATGTTTTAACGTCATATCTCAGGAACAGAAGGGGAGACGTTTGGTCAGATACTGAATTGGTGACTCTAATCTTGAACCTGTGCTGATTGTATAGATCTTCTGTGTGTGAAGCATCCATGTTTTAGAATATTCAGCATCTTTGCAGCAGCATCCATATTTGAAGCATCGTCTACTGTCACAGCTCCACGAGTCTGGACGGGCATGGATGTGAACTGCAACTGCAATGTGACTGGTTCGTGGAGGCAACAGTGTGGTGGTAATTCTAGTTTCTTAGAAGATCTGTGGTGCAGCTCGTTTGTCAATGATCAATTTAAAATGTGCCCAGTGCCAAAAACTCCAAACTACAAAGTTGATTTTCTCAGATTAGGGAGTATAAAATCCCATGTTCCAATTTATAATTGAATGCAGACTTCAGTTCTTCCTGTGAGTTCTGCTGATTAACAGGAATGAAGAACATAAATCTTACACAGCCTGAGAGAAAGTTTTTCCATCATTAACTGTCTTGATTCATTTTATAAAAAAACAGGAAACACAAACATGAACAGAGAGACAACACAGATCCTTTCATGTAAAATGTTCCAGCACACTTCACATGAACCGCAGTGAAGTTTCAGGTGTTCATGTGTTCACACAGGAAGTCGGTAAACTCGAATAAATGTTTAAATAATTGTAAGTTGAACTGATTGTTTTGTGACAGTTTATATCCTCTCTTTATTTCCTTTTTCGCTCTTAAACCTGCTTTGAATTAGCGTGATGATTTTATTGTGTAGCTGTTTTTGATTTATCACGTTTTAAGGCCTTTGAATGACTCAGCGTTTATCACAGCGAGTGTAGGGTGTTTTCTTATTATTATATAACAGGTTTTATGTCTCTATATTGTAAAATCAACCACAGATTTTTGGCGCTGAGTTCAGTTTTCAGCAAGTGAAGTTAATTTGACGGCCTCTCAGAAGAAAAACAGTGTTGAAAAAAGATGTGACATTTAATATCATATCAAGGAAATGTGCAAAAGATACTCAGGAAAAAGGAAAGTAAAGAAACACTGAGACTGAAAACAGCACATTGTGTTTGACCCTGACTCTGGCATCACCCAAAAGTCATGCTCACATGTCTGACTCAGGAAATCATCACTGTCATGACTTCATTCAGTCAGAGAGGCTTCATGTGAAGACGTTTGTTGTTTCTGTCCTGTTTCCTTTACACACAGATAAAACCAGGAGGTGTTCTAGTGACGCGGTGTGCTCTGTGATGATTCCTCATTCAATAGGAAGTCCTCATATCCCACTTATCTTCTCCATGACCTGCTCTCTGACCCTCATCCTGTCACCAATCTGTCTGAGGTATGTATTTACTTCCTGTCATGCTGGATGGTTTAATTTCCTCTTTACAAACAGATGTGTTGAGAGGTAGACCGTGACTCAGCTGCACGGATCTTCAGATTAGTTTTTGGTGCGTTGTTGGATAGAGACAGGAAAGACAGTGGAGGGGGAGGGAGTCACACGCAGCAAAGGGCCTCAGGCCAGACTCAAACCCGTGGCGCTGCAGCGAGGACTCAGCCTTTATGGCATGCGCTCTGCTCAGCAAGCTGCTGGGACGCCCACAGCTGCAGGACCTTTGATTTGAACTGTAACAGAAGGAGCCACCAAACATTTTTGTGTTTTAAGGAGGAAGAGTGTTGAAAGAAACACTGTTTGGATGATACACACCAGGGCTGTGATCACCTGTTGAACACTGGGAGACCATTTTCAACCTACAGCTTCTTGGACACGACCTTCGATGGAGATTTGGTGTCATGGTCCTACGTTTTGTTGTAGTTTATTTCCTGCTTTATTCTGAAGATCTCCTCATGTGTCTTGTCTTGTGTTACTTCCTACATTTTCCCGCTTGTTTCCTGACACACCTGTCTCCCATCAGTCGGGTTAGTCCCTCCCTGTTAACAGGGCTGCACTCAGTAACAAGTTACTTATTTCACTATTTTTGCGTTACTTTCACCATAGTCTCTATATACACACTCTACATTCAGTGAATGTAGAGTCTGTAGGCAAACCCTGGAGATCTTGCCTCCGGAACAAGAGCGGAAGAGCCCTGGTTTCCAGTTGTAGGCTGTTTGTAGTCCGCATGATATTGACCAATCACGTTTGAGCCGGCTGCAGTTGTCGCCAGGTTAAACGGTCCGGGTGGTGAACTAACGAGGCGGAACATAATTGGCGTCACTGCAAACTCTGAGTCCATCGCAGTGGTTCAGCATATTTACTTATATAATTCACCTCCTCCGCCCGAATCAAACCGGAATGCCAAAAAATCGGGGGTCTGCCCCCGATGAGTTCCAAGAATGCTTTCTCCAAAATGACCTCAGAAGAATTAATACTGATTTAAATGAATGAGGCTCATGTTGTTTCACAGCAGCTCCAGTTTATTACAGTTCATTTCAAATCCAGTGCTGCAGGTCTGAGCCATTCATGTGTTCACACACAGTGGTTACCACTTTGTATTAAAACCCCCTGCTTATATTAATAATAGCATGACGATATAGAACAATTAAACAGCCCAGACCTTTTTAAAACACTGAATCTCCGTGGACACAGGGAGGGTCAGGCAGAGGATTAACGTCATCATCATCATTATGAGACACGGATAAATAATTGTGGGGCTATGATATGAAACACAACAAACAAATGTTGAGGTTAGCACAACAAACAGAATGGCGTGCGAGTCAGACACTATGACGAGCGCAAATGAACACACCAGAGCTGAAAGACACACCTGCCAGTTCCTGGTGTGCCGGTCGGCTCCAGCAGCACCACAGAGAGGGTTATGTGTGAGAACAGGAGTGTGTGTTGGTGTTGCTCTGCAGCTGTAGGAGATGTGAATGGAAACACACCCAACATATACTAACATCACCCAGATGTGCCGACCACTGGCACCGTTCCACAGTCTGTGGTGACATGACAACACAGATCAACCTTGGGGGGATGTTTTCTCTGGTGACGCACTGGTGCAAGTGGAGCGATGTGGATCAGTGTGGGTGAATGTGATAATATTACCCCAAATCCTGCTGGTAATGTGTTATTCTACTTTGTTACTGCTAAAAATGTGTAATAGTACTGTAACGCGTTTCCCTCAAGACCAGTTGTTACCGGCTTCTTCTTCTCTTACACATTTAATGCTATTGGACTTCCGGGTCAAAGCCCGGGGCGGAAACTGTGGAGCATGCTCAGAGCGCCTCGGCCAGTTTGGGTCTGACTGACTGTATACATGCAGGAGTCACATGATCTGGGTGTGTTAGTCCCACTGTGACACATTCACTGCAGGACCATTTCACTCACACTGACATGTTTACAGGGATTTTAAAAGTCTGACACAATAAATCAATTTTCTCTGACGTCATATAAACGGACTGAGTGTCATGGCGAGCCATCGTTAACAAAATTGGTTTCACCTGCACTTCTCCTGCTATGAGTTCAAATGTCTGCTGAACAAAGGTCTTACACAAATACAGAGTGCTGCATGTTCAACTGGAACTCTCCAAGCTGACCAGTTCCTCCTGAAAGAGTCTGAGAGGAGAGTCGAGCACAGTCAGGTGTAGTTAAAGTGGCTGTGGGACAAAATGTGTTCATACTGTTTTTCTTGTTTGCTGATGTTTGTTTATGTTTGACAAGCTGCGACCACAGGACCGCCCGCCGTCCATGCATCAATATCACGGTGAGTCATTCAGTAACTTAATGATTTTTTTAAATAAAACTTTTCTGCATCAGCAGGGTTCAGACAGTGGCTCCTGTCATCAGATAACATGACTCAGCAAAGAAATGCAGATGATTTTAAGCACTGATTGTCACAGTGATTTATTTAGATAGAAGTAATTTTCACACTGTCTCTGATGTGTTGCTTCGTTACCATGAACACACACACCGCAGTTTGTTTTGACTCAATCCCACACACACTGTCCTGCTGACACAAACGCTCGGTACGGCACCAGATGTGGATTAATCCACCGCTGAAAATAGTCCCTAACAAAGTCACTTTGTCCATCCTGTTTCTTTAATAAAAACTACAGCGATCAGCTATTGGAGGAAAATAGCCTACTGATCAGCCAGCCAATGAGCTCAGAGCTGAGAGACATGGACAGGAAGTCAGGCGGTGTTGAGAGATGGACAAATGTGTTTTGTTGACAATAACAAAAACATAAAATAACACCAGACTTTGCTTTATGAAGAGATTGACGTCTGTAGCTCGGGCAGTTGTTTTCATCTTGTGGTTTGAGTCGCTGTTGCTAAGATACCAAAAGAATGAACAACAGGATCCTGACTGAGAAATCTGTGTGTGTGTGTGTGTGTGTGTGTGTGTGTTTATTTGTCCAGTGATGACACACAACACAAACAATAGTCAGGGGTCTCCTTCACATTCCTGTCTCTCTCCAGGCTCTCTCAACATCTGGTCTGTGTTATGACTCTCAGGTCATGTACATAATCGTGCAGTCACACAGGCAGGCACACACACGTACGCACACACATACGCACACAGCGCATTTGCTCTGTGAACAGCTGATTTTTGTTTCTTTGAACAGAAACTCACGACAGTTTGATCACGGATGTACTTAGTTCTGATTTGCAGCTTTTCAGACTTATTTTGTGTCTGAATATAATTTGTAGCTTCTTAAAATCTGAATGAGCATAGTGATAGTGAGATACTGGCTACAGTGATGAAACAAAACCAGCATCAGATGAACTGTATTCATAATCAATACGCCACAATAATATAAATAACCAGCGCCAATTCATCAGTCAGTGAGAATGTGTGTGTGGGCGGGGCATAAGCACATACAGCCAGCAGCAGCAGCGACCCACCGTGTGACACCGGCACACTGTGAGGACAGAAACAGAAACAGAACTGAGTGTCAGGTGACACCATCAGCCGGCTTGAGTCGAGCTCAGACCGACCAGTTCACACTGCTGACACTTTTCTCTGTGACGTTCTAAAACGGTTTGATCTCATCGTAAATCTTTGGTCTGAGCTGGACTTATAGCCCGACGTTGTTGTGTTACATGTCACTATTGTCACACCTCCTTTAATTTCACAATGTCAGCATGCTGCCTCAGGACCCCCAAAACAATGTTTTGTTTTTTTTTTCCGAATGCCACCAGTAAAAAACACTTGCTGCACCTTTTTATTGTTGCAGGCAACCACCCCATCACCTCCTCCTCTCCTGTGTCATCAGTCCACAGCTTCTGTGTCCTGCAGTAATCAGTGTGTAGCTGCTGCCATGTTGAGGCAGAGGGTGCTGTCTGTAGCTCTGGTTGAGGGTGAGAGGCTGTCAGCAGATAAACAGAGATCTGTGTGGGTACATGAGACCCTAAAAAAGAGTCTGGATCATGGGGAGAACCACCAGTTGGTCCAGGAGCTTCTCCTCCATCATGGACGTTTACAGGCATATGTTGGCTGTCTATCATCAGGCCGTATAGCTCTGGGTATCCAGCAACCACTACCACCAGTTTCTCCTCCATTGTTTACCAACTGTAAACTTGTTGTCATGACCACCACAGAAGCCCCGCCTCTCAAATGATCCCATTGGACAATGAGGAAAAAGATGACATGGGGCATTTTTTCTGCACTGAGTTGAAGTTTTTACACCTGGAGGAGTTCAGAGTGCTCCAGCAAAAATGCCGGGCGCCCAGAGTGCAGAAACCGTGAACAAAAAGCCTCCTGCTGCTAAAACGCTTTCTGTGTGATCAGGGCCTTAAATCACACCCTGCAGCAACATGATGCCGCCGTCGTTTGGTTCTGTGTAAAATTACAAAGAAGGAATAAAGAAGGGACTTGGTAGCAGCTCTGCACTGTAAGGTGTGCGTCGTTGCATTAAAAAAAGTTGAACTTTGTTGATCTCAGGATAAAATTCTTTTATCAGAAAGTCCTGTTCAGCTTCACAATTTATTAGTGACACTAACGTTTCGGTCAATATATCATACACAGCATAAGGGTATGCAGTGTTGAACATTTTGAGTGATTATAAAAGCTGTGAGATGTGTTCATTCATGAGTTCAACAGTTCTGTAAATAAATAATAAAGAAGTAAAGTAAATAGACTTTATGGTGTGAGGAGCCTGAGGTCAGGGTTTTCTGTCTTTCTTGGTCCCTTCTTTCGTTTGTAGGATATGTGACACACGGTGCACAGGCTGTTGTTCACTTATTGAGAAACACACCCACAGCTGATTGATTCTATCACACCTGTGCACACCTGTGAAATGGACGGAGCAGTTTCTTTTTAAGTTCAATGTCGGAAACAATGGTGTTAAACACTCTTGATGAAGGTCCAGGAAGATCGAACGTTAGTGTTACTATGGATGCTTTCACACCTGCCTTGTTTGGTTCAGTCCAGTCATCAGTGCGGTTCATTTGTGCAGGTGTGAACACACCAAAACAACCGGACCGAAACCTTCTTGAAGAGGTGGTCTCAGTCTGGTTCCAAAGGAACTCTGGTGCGGTTGGTTTGTGGTGAGAAGGTGTTCGACCTGGATGTGAAGCAACTGCAGTCACATGACACATTGTTTGGGTTAAACATGAGCATGTTACAGTCCTGGAGGATTATTAATGTGCACCTCCTCCTGTACTGCCTTAATATGCACATTCAGCACATCCAATGCATCAAAACATTGTTTTCTAGTTGGAGCCGCGCCTCGTTTTCAAACTGTATGGTTTGACTAAAATGAACAATGACAGCAATATAGTCCACGATGAGCAGCGCTAAAATCAACCTGCGTAGTTGTCCCTCCATTGTGACATTACAAAGTGTCACATTTATCTTGCAAGTGTACTCTTCTTCAACGTTTGCTTTACTTCCTGGATTTTTCACACATGGAAATTCTGACCAATCAAGAGCAGCTTTCTCACACAAGGCATTTGATCTGGTCCTCTTGTAAATGCTGCCGTGAGAACACGAACCAACTCTAGGCAATTATACAACTTTGGCACAACATGAGTCCCTGATTCAGACCAGAGGAGACGACTCTTGTGAAGCAGGATTTTCTGTTCAAAGACTCAAGTGGCATTTTCCAACGCACCTCCTCCAGACAGCCGGATGTGCGAATATCTTTCTTCGAAGTCTTCACTGACTGTAGCTTAAAGCTGCGTCTGATGTCCTTCCATGTTGTCGCGGCGGCACCATCACTGATTTTAAGAGCACCTCCCGTGTGTGTATATTGACAACAATGGATTTGAGCGCACAAAAAAGCGCATCATGTGAACAGCTCCTTATTCACTTACCCCTCCACACTGGACCTTCAACATCTCCGCTGCAGCTGTCAGTGATTCTGACTCCTTCACTCTTTAAATAATCTACATGCACCATGAATATAACGATGCATTCAGGGGTCATCGGTCATGTTTGTGTTTTATCTGAACAAAATGTTGTTTCACTCACAGAGGGTTCCTAAAATAATTTCTGTCCTCCCTGATTACAGCCTGCTGTTGTTTACCTCTGTAAACAATGGGAGCTCTTGTTTTGCCAGCTATTTACTTTATTATAATTTCATATAATGATGGTAATTGTGATTTGTTTATTTCCATGAGTTCAGATTGATTTCACTTCTCCTCCTCGGGCACACGTTCAGTTTCAGTTCGCTGCATTTTTCTCCTTGTCAGTAACTTTCTCTGCGGCTGCTGAGGAAAACCTGCCCTGTGGGTTTACTGGTTTCCAGTCATCAGCAGCCGAGTCCAGTACAGATTGGGAAACATAAGTATTACAGTGTCTCCTGCTGAGTGGGGGGGTTACACTCTGCTGGACTGGTTTTACTGGTTTGGTTTCAGGCTCTGATGCTGTTTGTTTAATCTGAGCCACAGCGGGAAGATTTGATTTGTTCTGTAATACCAGTTTGATCTGGACTGGTCAGACTGGTCTCTCTGATGCTGTTGTTTTTGTCTGAACTGGTTTGACTGCTCCCAGCGTTTATTATGTGGCACAGACCTGTTTTGTCTGAACTGGTCAGACTGGTGTCAGCTGCTGTTAGTTTGTCTGAACTGGTTTCTCAGGTGTTTCTATCAGTTTGATATCAGACTGGTTTCTTATGTCGTGTTAGTTTTGTGTGAACTGGTCAGACTGGTTTTTCTGCTGTTCTATCAGTTGTCTTTGTTTCCTCTGAGCCGGTCGGTCTGGTTTGTCCGCTGGTCTCAGGCCAGCCTTCAGACATTTTTCGCCAACAAAAACAGAAATCTTTTTTCTGTAGTTTCAACACACTGACCTCCCTCCTCTTCCAGCTCTGTCCACCTCATCTCACTTGTCTTCTCTTGACTTTTCAACTCCTCCCTTTCTCATCTTGTCCTTTTCTTTTGGCTCCCCTTCTCTCCATCTCTTCTTATCTCCCTTCCGTCTTGTTTCAGTCCTTGTCTCATTACGTACTTCTGATATTCTCTCTCAACCATCTCTCCTCTTTCCGTCCTTCATCACTCCTCGTCTTCCTTCCTCCCTTTTCCCTTTTTGCTTCTCACTCTCTGTTTTCATCACTCCTTCCTTTTCTCCCTTCTCTTGTTCTATCCCTGTTTCTCTCCAGTCCAGCGGAAAAGCAGAAAGAAAAACAAGAGTATGGAAATGTCCCAGTGGGGCTCCCATACCGGCGGAGACAGGCTGAGACCTCTCTTGGTTCATACACACACACACACACACACACACACACACACACACACACACACACACACACACACACACACACAAACACACACACACACACACACACACACACATATTTACGTGAACACAAACATAAACACACACACACATTCCTCTGGGTGCTCATTCATTCACTACCTAATTTTCATTTTACTTTCTATCTAAACATGGTGTTCGCCCCTTCGTCTCTTTCCCAACAGTCTTCCTCCTTCGTTGCTCAACCCTGAGCGTTGACTCCCTCCCTGTCTGTCGTCCAGGATGATTTCCCCGCTGCATTCCTCCTCTGACACTCATGTTAATAACAGGAGGGAGTCTGCAGTGGGAAACACCCGTCTGTTCCTGGAACCCAGGCTGCATGTTACTCAGCATTTCTGCTGCCTTTGGTCGTGATCGTCCCGTAAAAAGTGACGCTCCTGATCTGATAACCTGGACCAAGAAGCGGTTCTTGTTCGGAGACTGTCACAGCTCTGTGAGAGTTAATAAAGGTTTTGAGTCGAGGCACCAAAACTGGAAATGGATCTGTGCCGTCAGTTGTATTTAATTATATTCATCAGCCAGAGGAAGTTTATTTTTCACTCTGAGAAGCTGCTAAGAGGAAGAATAATACGAAATAAACTTTGATTCAACCAGTTACAAAGAAAAAGACTTAAGAGTCTGCGATCAGCAGCTCTGTGAGGCTGTACTGAGGCAGAGCAGAGCTTTAGTTAAAGTCACTGTGGTAGAGCAGGTCGTCCACTGTTCTGAAGACTGTCGTTTCATGGTGGCATGAGAGGAAAAGTTAAAGGGGTCCCCAAAGTTATCAGGCTGAGCATCGGAGATGTCTGCACAAATTTTGGTGCCATTCAAGCAACATTGACGGCTGAAAAATGAAGCCAACACTGAAGTACTAAAAACCTGCAGTTCCTCTAATGTCCACTTGAGGCTGGCTCCAAGAGCGAGTCAGTCC
Source organism: Epinephelus awoara (assembly GCA_035609425.1). NCBI lineage: Eukaryota > Metazoa > Chordata > Actinopteri > Perciformes > Serranidae > Epinephelus > Epinephelus awoara. The sequence continues at coordinate 2,223,198 of CM069301.1, forward strand.
CCACAGACTCCATGTTAAAAGTTCACAGCAAGAATTAAACATGTTTACAGCCTGGTACAAAAAACAACTTTGGTCTCTGTAACTGAGAACTGAATTATTATTCACTACAGATTGAATCAGATCCTTCACTCACTCCTCCACAGCTCCACCCTCTCACCCATATACGGTCACCTCTCGCTCCATAAAACTAAGAGTGTGTCTCAGATCACATGATTCAGTTCCAAACACTTAATATTTTGAGTTCGTTAAGTGCGTTCACACCTCATTGTACAGAAAATCGCAGTGTGCTACTGGTGCACTCAAAACACTCCAAAGAGTGAGTGTGAAATGACCGACACTGCTCACTCTCAACGGTCGCCATCTTTGTGACACAGCAGAAGCTACATCACAAACTTGTGGACTTTTGACATGGCGGCTGGAGACAACAAGGAGCTTGCTAGCTAGCTAACATTAAAGATAATGGTCACATGATGGCGATAATGCTCCACTGTTTGCAATTCACTGTTTAAGAAGAAGAGGTGTTGTCACTTCGGGTCAGTGCAAAATGGCAGTGCGCAATTTCAGACTGCACTGCCCTGTTGAACTTAGTCCACCAAGCGAGAAGTACAGAGTGTGCATAGTGTACTAGACTGAAGTGTTCTAACAGCAGTGTGCGATTTGAGACACACTCTAAGATGGTGACATGGTGACGGCCAAAATGGTGAATATGCTGTTGTGTGTTCAGATGTTATATAGACAATATAAGCAGCTGCCGGGGGCGCCAAAATTAGTTTTTGAACATAAGGACATTGGTGGAGAGCATTAAAGTGGCTGTTCGCCCTGGTTGGCAGTGCAGGCTAGGACACTGAATGTGTCCAGCACGGGTTCAGAGGTTACTGCTGACCTCACGTCACATCCTGACATCCTGATTCGTGCATTTACAGTCACTGTGCAGCACTCTGTGACATTCAGAGCAAAGCCCTGCACTGGACTGTTTTCCCAATCCTGCTCCTGCTGGATTTCTGACCATCATCTCCCACTCCCACAGAGTGTGTTATCTACTCCCACCCATTCCCGCAGGGTGTGTGTCAGCTCCCGCCCACACGACAAATGTTCTGACCATACATCCCAGCACAATAGATTGATTATCAATAGACTGAGTCTTCTCCGCTCCTGCAGGGAAAACACGTTGTTTTACTGTGAGAAATTCCTCCAAAATGTCCGACTTGCTTTTATTTTCTTTTGTTTTACAATGTGCAGCTTTTATCTTCTTTTCCACTTCATTTGTTGGTGTCTCCATCCTTCATTTTGATTCACATACACATTTTATTTTTACTGCCTGCTCCCACCCCAGCAGAGATAAAACTGACCTTTCTGGCAAGATTTGAGTTGAGTCCTACAGGATCCCAATCCCAGTGCAGTCCTCTAATGCAGAGCATTAATACAACAGCACATCTGTTTGCTGTGTAAAGATATAATAAAGTATAACAGTGTCCTGAACAGAGAATGAAGTCACGCCCGCTCTGTTGCTGTCGTTAGCACTGTTCACGCTGTTAGCACCGTTAGCTGCCAGCTGGCTCAGCCACCTCCATGTTGAGAGCCGTGTGGAGGCAATCCAAGCTCAGATTCTGAATGATAGATAAGCGCTGAATGTCGTATACGGCTTGTTTAAATTCATCCTGCAGTCACATATTCTCTGAGGATGTACACAGGCAAAGCTCCACAGGATTACTGGACACTTCTGCCGTCATGCTCACATGAATGTGTCGTGAAGAGAAAGTCCGTCTGTGCTCTCAGGACATGCAAACGTACAGCAAGTAATGATGGGTATTTGTTCTTTTAAATGTATGTACAGTTTGTAGAGTTGGTGGGAAACAGTAACAGAGGCTGTTCTCTTTTAGATGTTGGAATACTTTTCTCTGCTTCATGAAATATGAAAAATAAACAGGATCTTCAGATTAAGAGGAATTCTGTTTTATCATCCTCTGCTGGCTCACTCATCTCCTCAGTATGAAAAACTACTTGTTGGACATGTTTCACCTGGTGGAGCTGTCCAATCAGGGCCTCAGATATTCTACACAGGCTTTTTGCTCTAGCTCAGACGTTTAGGTCCAAACTTAACTAAAATCTTCATAAAATCATGCAGGTGTAGCAGCCACACTGAGACACAGCTGTGAACTTTAATACAAAGTCTTGAACTGAGATCCACATCTATAAAAGCACATCAGTCATTATCACACGTCCATAAAGAGTTAAACCAGCAGCAGCAGCTTCTCTCTGCTCCACCGACCAAACCAAAACAACCTGCCGGCTCCAACCTGCCCGATTTAATCTGACCCTCAGTTCAGCTGAGAGTCACACACTGTTCAAGTCAGAGGCAGCGTTGTGACAAATGGAAAACTTTAAATTAGCCTTTATTATCCCTGAAATACGAAGCGCCAATAAGTGACAGCAGCAGCCAGGGGACGTCAGCCTGCTGGCCCTCGTCAGCCCAGAGTGAAACACAGTACCTTCACATCTATTTAATGAATCAATGAATATTTTTATCCAGACATTCATGCTCCACTGATGATGGACACTAATGACTTTGGTGATTCTCTGACTTTTTGTCCGGCGCCACTGACAGGTCAGATTTCTAGCTCATGACAGGATAGCTCCAAAACAAATGTCAACCTCAGCTACTTTAAGAGTAGGCGTCATTGTAGCTCACATGGTGTCCTTACCATGCTGAAAGTTACATAATGCTAAATGTTACACACTGACACACTAATATTATAATGAACGTAAGTAAACACTGTTAGCATCAGTCATGTTTTCTACTAAACATGAAAATCCGATCAAGCAAACATGCTTAATTTATAATGAGGCTAATATCCTAAATGGGCTGATGAGAGATGTTTAGAGATGTTGAGTCGAGTCAGACAGTGAAGTGCTGACAGTCTGAGATGTCCTAAAATGGCCCCCGTTAGGTAACAGCATGATCAGTCCAGAGTCTCTGTTCTGTTTCTCCATTTCTCTTAAAGTCAGATTTGTTTTTTTGTTTCTTGTGGTTTGTAATGAGCATTCGAGCCTCACAGGGCCAACAGAGTGTCCACAAACTGAGCTACAGTCTTACTTCATTTTAACTGGAAGATTAAACAACAACAACCAGAAGTTTCCCTGCCAGCAGTATGTACTGTAAATTCAGGGCCCACGAGTCCACAGGGCGACTGACTGGTGCAGAGAAATGGAAACTCTGGTTTCATCAGCAAAGAGACACAAAAACATGAATACAAACAAAGATAATTAGAACAAGACAGAGCAAGTTCAAGACAAACGCCAGCAAACTGCTCCAGAGGTTACACGTCTTTGTGTTCGGGAAACATTCAGAAAACAGACACAGAAAAATCAGTGAGAGGACGTTGAACATGCAGCGACAGTGTTTCAGTGAATTAGGCAGTCACTTTTATTTCTTAGTGCTTCCTCTTTCCTTGTCTCCTTCCCTCTTCCCCTTTCCTTTTTTACCTATTTCCCCCTTCCTCTTTTTTTTTCATTACAACATTTGATCTGAGCAGTTTGATCCATGCTGCCATCTGTGCTTCATGCACACTCAGGATCTTTTACACAAAGTGAAGTAAACTCAAAAACTAAACTCTCTTCACTTCAGAGTGCGCTCTCCATGGACGCTGTTGTCCCACAATACAATACACAACAGGAATGGAGGAGCAGCTCGCAGCTGGAGACAATTAGAATAAATTGTGGACAGTGTAGAGACGTCTCCAAGAACATCTTAGAAAAAAGTATATTACGTATTTATCACATCTTCGTCAAAACATCTCAGCTTTTCTTTGTTGAGTTTCATATTCAGGATCAGCAGCGGTCCAGAACTGTAGTTTGATTAAAGAGTCACCTGGTTTCAAATCTTTATTTCTTGTTCATTAACCTCAAAACATTAAAAATAAATGTTGGCACTGTGTCTCTGCAAACCACAGACGTGTTACATTTGTATACGTGTCATATCTACATTTCCAAAGTCACGTAGCTCTGATTACATGTATATGAGCTGAGCCTGTCATCAGGAGATCAGATGGCTGCCAAGCTGCAGAGCAACAAACGACAAAAGTGGTTGTTTGAGTCACTGATGACATTTTAAGCCATGATTGTGCCCCAAACTGGGTATTTACAACAGAACATGGTCTTTACTCACCATAACCAGGTGGTTTTGTGTCAACATGTTTCCACACGTTAACACAGTGTTGTTGAAACTTCATGTGTATCTGCTGGATCATTAATGTAAAATATTCAAGGTGTGCGAAACGTGCAATGCTAAATTTCATTCTGAGGATTGTGTTGTTATATCCTGCATATTTCCACACAATATATTCTGTTTATTATTGAACTGACTGGAGGGTTGGGCTTCATATGAATACATCTCTGTTAACGCCATTTATACCACAGTCTGGGTGAAGACTCGATTCTGATTGGCTGCAGGGTGTCTCTTAATAACTGATAATAGACACCTACGAGTAGTTACAGTAATACTGTCTGTTCACTGTTCTAAATTAATGCACCTGGTACATAACAGTATCAGTATCTGTTCATTCATTCATTCAGGGGTTCAGCCTGGACAGGTCACCAGACTATCACAGGGCTGACACATAGAGACAGACAAACATTCACACTCACATTCACACCTATGGACAATTTAGAGTCACCAGTTAACCTGCATGTCTTTGGACTGTGGGAGGAAGCTGGAGCACCTGGAGGAAACCCACGCTGGGTTCAAAGCAGGAGTCAGCTTGCTGTGAGGCGACAGTGCTAACCACTGCGACATCGCCGCCTCTGTGATCCGTTCACAATTAATTTACAACACTGAGAGTAACGATGAGTCGAGTCTTCAGTGTCTCGTCCTCTGAGCACCACAGGATGGAGACTGTATCACACTCTGCAGGTCGACACCGCCCCTCTGAATTTAAGAAATCATTTCGCATCCTGTCCACTATTCAACTCGCTACTTCAGGCTGCGACCGACAGCAACGTCACACATGGCGTATCGTTTTTCCTGAAAATCTTGATTTCAGTTTGGGGACAGTGACATGGCTGACAGCTTGTGCGTCTTGCTGCTCAACATACTGTCAGATCATATTTACTGTTTGTTACTGACTTTGAATCTTGCTAGCATAGCGTTAGCTTTCTGGCTAACAGCTGGGCCAAAGGATTCCATGAGCTGGGCGGACTAGAGTACCTCCTGTTCCTAGGTCGTATCTAAGGTCTGTCCTATTTACTGGAGTAGTGAATAACGTTTCCATTGCATGAGAACTTTACAGGGCTGCAGTGATAGTTTCAGGTATTAGGTAGACCCTCAGGTGTTACCAAGGAAACCGAGTTACGGCTTGTGAAAAACTTTTGACTGCAAAAAGAAAAAAATATGAATGAATATTCTAACTTCTTTTCTTTGATAAGTGACCATGGTATAAGCAGGATAACGCCCGACAGGGTGTCCATCACTTTTTAACAGCCTTCACGGAGGTAGCCGTCTAATGCACACGCCTCTGCGAGTCGGTACTCTCCCAGCACAAGAGGAACCTTGGTGACAAAAGTGTACAGTGATTCGTCAAACACATGAGCCAATACAGCACTGGTGACCGCCATTTTAAGAACCTGTTGACTGTGTAAACCATGACTATAGAAATAGAACTGGATACAGTTCTGACTGCAAGTTGCTCAGTGGCGCATCAAGCCTAAAAAAAGTTTGACTTTATGGGTATAAAATAGTCCAGATGTTCCGCATCATGAGGCCAATAAAAAGAGTGCACTGAGGACTTCTGCCGGCCAAGTCGCCACCTTATGGTTTATCTCTCCGCTGACCCGAATGGGCATAAACTTATTTAATCTTCTAGACTTTCCAAACGTTTTCAAACCAAATGGATCAAATACCGATACTGCAACTGAGTCATGTCTTGGTGGGTGAACTCCAAAAAAAAAGTATCCACTGAATTACAGATGTCTCTTTCACATTTAAGTCTATGGGAGAAAGCCTTTGTTGGGTCCGACAGCATCACGTGAGGGACCTGGAATTTGTAATTCCCCATTTGCCCATTTCGCCCAGCACTGCTCCTGGAGGCTTGGTGTAGACAACATAAAACACAACCAACAGCTCGTAACAAATGAAAACAGAAAGAAAACGGGAACAACAGGACCGATAGTAAAGTCCGGGCTTTGCTGATATGCAACTGGGGAAAATAGAACAGGATTCTACCTCATTAAGGTGAAATATAAGAAGGTGTGATATCGACCACTAGCGCGCTTACATCACTTCAGTGCTCCTATTGTCAAACAACTCTGACGGTATGCAGCTCTATGGGGAGCTCCTCAGAACTGTCTACGAACACCCTTTGTCCCAACGGAGGCGACAAGAGACGCTCAGAGATCAATCCTCTGGGGATCATGAAGATTCACAGAGAAAATGCAGCTGCAGTCTGGACGTCATGATCTGTCTATGAACCAAAGTGTTGGACGTCATCACCCTTTGACCTAAGACTGGATTGTTCTTTGAATCTTTTCAACCTTTAGACAACGACGCTTCATCAGCTGCCGTAATGGACACTTTAATGCTAAACTTTATAAATATATCAACTTATTTTAAAGGGGCACTTCTCTCTCCCTGCAGATAGTTTGAGTGTGACCTGCTGAGGTTTGGAGATATCAGATCATCCCCACACAATAAAGCTCAGTGACCGGTTCATGATGCTCAAAATGCTGCAAAATTTGATTAGTGAAACTCAACAGCAGCGTCTGTTTCCAAGTATAATGAGTGTGTGACGTGTGCAGGTCAGTTACTCAGGGTGAAGCTCGCTGTCGACAGTTTCATAAAAACTTCTGCTGAAACGTTCTGCTGTTAAAATACAAGCTGTAAAAATTGTTCTTTTTCTGGGGATTCAAACATTCGCTGCAGTAACTCTGCTCTCTCTTCTGGCTGTTAATGTTTTGTTTTGGACACGTTCACTTATTGTTTGATAGTTTTAAAATAGTCTCATTTATGCATATTAATTGTGTCAGACTGTTTTTGATCTTTTATGATTCCTGTCGACACATTTGAGATTTTACTGTTGTTTTTTGTTTGATTCTGATCTTGTGACTTGACTCACTAGTTTTACATTACTAGTCTGAAATTCTTTGGCAAGATACTTTACTGAATTAAATATAGGTTAATTAACTTATTTTTACAGAAAACAAAAACAAAACCAAAACATGTCGCCATGCAGAGCACCACACACCAGTCACCTCTGAGCTCCTGATTTGAGCTGCATTTGTTTTTGTGTCTCAGAAAATTCCACCAACGAGGCTTTTACATGCATCATGTTTGGTGCAGTTCAGTTTGGTTCATTTCTGTTTCTTTAAAAACTGTCAAATGAACTCTGGTGTGCTTCGTTTGTGGTGTGAAAGCAAAGCAGACCAACCACTGAGTTTCCTAATAGTGTGATTGAAGTGTCAGTCCAAAAGAAGTCCATTTGCTGACGGTGGGAGGAGCCAGTAAAAACGCTGCACGACTTGCTTTCAGGTGCCAGAACCAGGTGTTGGGTCCATGTTTCACTGATTACGCTGTTTGACACTGTGCTCCTGTGCTCTTTGCATGTAATTAAATGAGGTAAATGAGGTTAGTCACCTCCCAAGAGTCATGACACATTCACCGTCACAGAATCACAGAATTACTGTTTGTGTCTGCTGACGTCGGTTGTGTTGAGACGTGCTACAAAAATCTTAACGAGTCTGTGTCAACTTCAGCCTGTTACATGCATTGTCTGTTTTCAAAATACACTTCTGTTTTCACAGGAAATGTACAGTTTGCATACAGTCTCTTTCAAAATAAAAGCACTACATAGCTACAACACTACATTTTTATTTCAACCATATTTAACAAGGTAAGTCTTGTTGAATTACGATCTCTCTTACAAGGGAGAGCTGACCACGACAGCAGCACACAAAAAAATTGCAACCAAACAACGACACAATAAAAAACATAAAAGATCTACAGGAACATGTAGAAATATTCGAGCACCTATACTACACCAGCCTCCTGGGTGAAAGTCAGTTGTTATTGGACCCATCCACTGACCCACCCACCTGCCCAACTCGGACTTCCGCCACCTTATGATGTTGATCTGTCACATTTTCCCTGACACCGCTGTGTGCTCTTAAACAACAACAGCAACCAGTCGTTAATCATGCTGACGTGAAAAGACGGCTTTTTTCATTAGTGTCTGAGGCTGGAAGTCGAGTGCCGGTACTCAACAACTTCAGAGGGACACTGAGTTGAACTAGGCAGCACTGATCAAACACGAGTCAAGATTCTGTTTGTGTGTTGTCTCACCTCAAAAACATATTGCAGTTTGTGACCCAGCTGCCATGTCGGGGACAGTATAAAGAAGACCCATTTTACAGCTATACAGTATATTATGCTAACAAAAACATTTGTGGTGAGAAATAGTGGCTTGTTCTTATTCATTTAAGTCATCAAATCCCGGCGCTTTGTCAGTGATTTCACCACCAAAGCCATCTTTTGTGGCAGTTATGTTATATGCCGCCACACAGCGCCTGTTTGTACTGTGGCTGTCGCAGAGGTGTGATATGCTGCTGGACGGTGTCCGTGTGAAATGCTGGTGATAACTACGCAATTTAAGGAGCTGGAAAGTCCCTATAGGGTGGGTGGGTGGGTGGGGCGGTCGATGGGACCAACAAACCCTAGACGTTCACAGAGGAGGAGGCTGTTCACTACCCGTATGAATGCACAGTCAAACCATGACGCTTTTTTCTAAACAGAACCACATGCGTCCATCTAGAGCAGAAAGTGTACATTTCCTGTGAAAACGGACGCATATTTAAAACACAATAACACGCCATCCTGGAGCGTTACCAACAAATGCAGGAGGACACCAAGCCAGTAATATGTAGACGTGAAAGGCACAAAGCTGAAATATATGACAAGCTGTGAGAATGTGTTGGAAATAGACAACGCAGTAACATAATCTTGATTCATATTTGAGCAGAGCTGCTCAGTCTGACAGTTTGAGCACAGCTCAGCAGCAGTGACTGACAGCTCTCCTCAGCTCTGGTTTCTTGTTTTTCTTTTGTTCAGTAGATTTTTCCAAATACCTCTAAATATCCTACGAAGAGGAAGAGGAACAAGATTTTTTTCACAGATTCTGTCTCTAATATTTTGACAGTTTCAGCAAATATGATAAAAACTTATTTTCATAACTGCCTCCGAGAACAGTTTCTAAGAGGAGCGGAGAGTAATCAGAGCACATGATCTGCAGCTCTTTAGCGAGCGGCTCCTTCTCAGTGCCATCTGAATAAACCTATAACAGACGCTTCATGAAAATGGGAAGCCTTCTATTAAAGCCATTTGCCTGAATCCATTAATGCCCGGAGCTCTTCCTGAAGAATACTGATGAACTCTGACTTCATGTTTGGACTCAGAAAACCTCAGTGATGTTTCAGGTTAGAAACATTTTGAAACAGAAATCTTGGATGTGGGATGAGTGCCATGACTGAGGCTGCACAGGAAAAGTGCACTCACTACGACTTTTTTATGACATACTAATCTATGACTCTTTAGTGACAATTTTATGACTTTTTTACGCCCCACTCTTACAAACACTGATGAAAAAAGCCATCCTCTCATGCCGGCACGATGCGTGGCCAGTCACCGTTATTGTTCAACAGCACCAGGTGGTGTCGGGGACACGCGGCCAGACAACAACATAAGTTAAGGGGATGGACCTCCAGGTGGGTCGGGTGGGAGTAGTGGTGGATGAGTCCAACAACCACCGACTTTCACCCAGGAGGCCGGTGTTCACTTCCTGTAAGATTGTAAAGCCAAACCTTGTTCTTTTTTCCTAAACCCAACCACGTGTGTGAAAAACGTCAATTCCCAGTGTTGTGCTGACATGCTTTTATTTTGAAAGAGACTGTATGCAAACTACATTTCCTGTGAAAACAGAAGTGTATTTTGAAAACAGACAATGCATGTAACAGGCTGAAGTTGACACGCCGTCCCAGAACGTCAACAACCAACACACCCAGGGTACCTTGGACGTCACATGTGGACGTGGAAAGTCCATGACCAAACGTGGACATGTGACGAGGTCACAGTGAGGATGTTTTGCTTATTAAGACATTTCTTATGACTTAGTAACACTTTACAAAAACTATAACAGTCCACAGTAATATAGCCTTCATAAGACTCATATTACATTTTAGTTTTACACTTTTGAATACATTTGAAAGTAATAAAATACAGAAGCAATGCGTATTTGATGTTGACGAGATCCACAGCAGCCAAGCAGTGGCTTCTGGTACGAGTACGGCAACACCACTTGGACAAACTACACACAGAGCTGCAGTACAGTGTAATATTAGCCAGTAGTTATGATTACGATTATTATTATTACATTTCCTCATGTTTAGTTCAGACGGCGGTGCATCGTTGCCTTTTATGGGATAACAAATTGTTTTTTTTATTGGTGTGTGTGTGTGTGTGTGTGTGTGTGTGTGTGTGTGTGTGTGTGTGTGTGCTCCCACCCAGTTTACATATCATAATTACTGCAGATACTACAGATAATTTTGAAAACAGATATTTTCCCCTCCATTTTAACAAATTAATTTTGCCCACAAGACATGACCAGAACACAAAAACTGCTCCAAACACTCGCCTGCGTTAGCTGTTTTCTGACCTTTTTCAAAACACCCACTGGAGATCTGACCCCACTGATTATTGTTTGATATGAGGCTGAAGGAGCTCTGCTGCTCTGGCTGCGGCTGCAGACACACGGCGGCCAGAGTTAGCAAAAGATGTCCGAGGGGCGTGTCTTGTGGTGCAGTGAGTCGTCTTGTCTCTCAACCTTTCTTGAGGCTCATCAAAACCAATAGCGGGCATTTGCAAATTGAGGCGATGACATCATCTTTTTCCAAACGCTCTGTTTAACACGTCCACACACGTTATCGGTCTTAAACAGATTTAACAGATTAAAATCTCTGTTTTAGTGACTTTAAACTTTTACTGCAGAGAAGAGGCCAAAACACAGAGGCAAATGTCAGAATCAGTCTAAGTGTAGACAGGGCCTCAGCTGCGTCTTATTAAATCTGAACTGTCAGTTCTTAAGTGCTTTATTGACCAAACACTGTACTGTAGGTCTGACCGTTGACCTCTTAGACACACCATTTTGAAGGTCAACACCGGCCAGTGTTTGATGGCAGATGTTCAGTGTTTTCTTCTTGTCAGCCTCTAAACATTTGAATTATTCACTAGTCATACATTAGACAAATACAATCTTGCCTCAGAGGAATTAATTCACAAAAAAACACGCCCAACTGGAAGATATAATTAATAACTAGAACTTGTAGAGAAAATCAAGTGTCCTGACAGACTCTGCCTCTCTGTATGCAGGGAGGAAACTGTCGTGTCAGAGGATGATGCTGCAGCTGACGTGTGATGGACATCATAGTTCATTATATTAATATCACTCTCACCTTATTTACATCTTTCTATCAGCTGGTGTGAATTTGTGATGATGTCAGTGAACACAGAACGCCGTGGTGATTCTCAGGCTGATGTGTGGGTGTTTGAGGCTGAGCAGGCTGCAGGTGTCTTACCAGAGGCAGCATGGCTGAGGCGCTGGGTGAGACCTGTCCTCTGTAGTGGTTATGAAGCTCCACCAGCAGCTCCTCCTGCTCCTCGCTCAGAAAGCTCCAGGCTCCAGGAACCACCAGGGCCCCCAGCAGGAGCCATGCCCAGAGAGGGGCTCCCCTCGGCGGGCAGAGGCACCGGTGACCGCCCCCCCTCCTCAGCCTGGAGCTCCACAAGGCTCGATCCTGGGTAGTCCTTCGGGTGGAGACCCCCTGCTGGGTGGAGACCACCTGGAGCTCTGAGAGGCTCCGCTGGTGCATGATGGGAAACAGAGTCCTGAGGGATGTATCCTCGAGAGGTCAGTCCAGAGTCCAGCTAAGTGTGAGTGTAACTGTGTTTGTGTGTACAATAGGCCACTTGTCTTTGTATGAGTGTGTGTGTGTGCCTGTGTGTGTGTGTGTTTTAGAGTCAGTAAAAGTGTGTGTGTTCCCTCCTCAGTGCCTCTCACTCTCAGCTCTGCTGATCTCTCTGTTTCTGACCCGGCTTTAAGAGAGGGAGGATCCTCCCCTACACACACACACACCCACACACACACTCCACAGTTCACATTTCACACACTGCACTGACTGGTACGCAAAACAAACACACCCCCCCTCAGTCCTTTTACTCTCCATATTCTCCATGTCGATCTCTCTCCTCCTCCTCCTCCTCCTCCTCTCCTTGAGCCTTTTCTCATTCTCTAATTTCCCCTTCTTCATCTTCAATTTGTTTCGTTGGCACGACATTCAGAGGATCCTGTGGGCTCAGGTTTTAGCTAGAACAATCTGCACATGTTCATATGTACATTGAAACTGTCAGCGAACATGAAAATGAAGTGGCTACAACATTTTAATGTTTCTGCTACAAGTAAGAGTCTGCTCAGAGGTGAAGAAAGTATTCACATCCTTTACTGATGTAAAAGTACTCTGTTACTCTGTTACTCTGTTACTTTGTTACCAATACACGTCCTGCTCTGAAAATGTTCCTTCAGTTAAAGTATAATCAGTAAAATGGAGTTCAATACACCTGTGTGACCAAAGCATGTCAATAAAAACAACACGTCCTCACTGTGACCTCGTCACATGTCCACGTTTGGTCATGGACTTTCCACGTCCACATGTGGCGTCCAAGGTACCCTGGGTGTGTTGGTTGTTGACGTTCTGGGACGCCGTGTCAACTTCAGCCTGTTACATGCATTGTCTGTTTTCAAAATACACTTCTGTTTTCACAGGAAATGTACAGTTTGATACAGTCTCTTTCAAAATAAAAGCACTACGTCGGAACACTGGGATGTTTTTTTTCCTCCAAAAAGAAACACGTGGTTGGGTTTAGGAATAAATACCAGGGTTTGGCTTTACAGTCTTACGCGACACTAACACTGCTCTCCTGGGTGAAAGTCGGTGTTTATTGAATCCATCCACCCCCCCTCCCTCCTGCCTGCCTTACTGGGACTTTCACTGCCTTAACTTTCGTCCTTGCCTCACCATGTTTCCCCTGACGCAGCCGAGCGCCGTTAAACTATAATAGCAACCAGCCGGGTATCATGCCAGCGTTAAAGGACGGCTTTTCAGTCACTGCCCAAGTGCCAGATTTTGACGACAGTTGAAAGACTGTTGCCATGCAACTATGGATTCAAACCACCAGAAAGCATGATGTGACACACAGAGGGTCTAACCACAGGGCTGCTGACAAATCATCTGTTTTATGATGAGATAACACTTTGGTGAAGGTTTGGTTTAAGAAAATATGATGATCTGGGTTGAAGACATACTCAGTTAAGGTTGGGGGACCTTTGTTGCCATGGTTACAATAATAGACGCAGTGTAGGATTCAGGGGGATATATTTGCAGAAATGGAATATAATATAATCAGTGTGTTTACTTTAGTGTGTAATCACCTGAAAATAAAAATCATTGTGTTCTGGTTCCCTCAGAATGAGCTGTTTATAGCATCTACAGGAGTCGCCAGGTTGCACCGCCATGTTCCTACAGTAGCCCAGGACAGACAAACCAAACACTGACTCTAGATAGAGACATGTGCGGTCATTAGCAGCCCCTCCATGACGGACACTGTCAGAAAAACACTGAGCCTGAAAATCACAAACTTCCATTAGTACTCTTCAGTATGGCACACTATGGACTGTGTGTGGTGCACTGATTTCAACAGGGTGGTGTTGTCTCAGATTGTGCACTGCCATCTGCGCTTAGTGGCTTTTCTTTTGGTAACCGCCTCTTCTTCTTCTTCTTTTTAAATGGCGAACTGCAAACAGACAGTGGAGCGTTATCACCAACATTTTTATCTCCACCCACACATAAACCAAACTTACATCACAACATCAGTCCTGATTGCAATGTGCCGCCATCTCTAGGAGCAAGTTAGCTAGCAAGCTAAAGAATTTACCGTTGTTGTTTTTTTATCCTACTCAACGTAAAGTGTCTTTAAGGACTCCAAAAAGCACTGCATATGTATTATTATTATTATTATTATTATTGTTATTATTATTATTATTAACATTATGCTGCTGTGAAAGGTGCCTCTCTGCGTCAGTGTCTCACGCCGAGATCACTGACAAAATGGCGGTGTGACGTATTGTTGAAACAACAACAGTAATATAATGAAAAGAAAATATTGCAAATTATTTAAAGAAGGAAGTGTGTGAAAATATAAGACAGAGTTTAACATGTTTCTCTCTCTGTCTGTTTAAACAAGAAGTCTGTTGAAATGTGGGGAGGTTTGGACACACACACACACACACACACACACACACACACACACACACACACACACACACACACACACACACACACACACACACACTGACTCACTGACCAGCTGATTCTGATACAGTTTGTGACTCACAAACATTTGTGGTATAAAGAGCTCTTAAATCTCTGCAGTGTTTTTTATGTTGTTAAGTTTATGTACTAAAACCTACTCCTTCATACCACAGCACAAACTCATACTGGTCACAAATATCCAATAGGAACGTTGGATTTCACCCAGTTGTTCATCCAATCAGAGCCTGATAAACACCTGGAGCCGTGAGTTCATGAAGCTGAATACAAAACTGTTGCTTCCATCTGCTGCTGCAGGTCTCTGTGTCCGAGCCGTGTGTCATGTCACTGTGCTCGATTCATTCTTCTGTTAATGTGTTTCTGCGGTTAACACACAGGTGTGTGTTTACATGATGTTTGGCCCCTGGTGCATGAGAGGGAGCGATGTCACTGCTGGAGGACGCAGGTGAGTTTAAAAATGATTCTGTCAATAAAGAAGTGGTGTTTTCTCTTTTCACCAAATAAACGACAGCTGTGTTTTACTCCATCAGTGCACGGAGGCTTCTCAGCTGTCGTGAAGAACTAGTTGTGGGAAGAGACTGTATGAAATGATGAATTTAGCGACTGTGACGTCACCTGTTGGTTTGTGGACTCCTGATTTAAAGCCTGGAGTTCAACATTTCAGCCTGTTCTCATTCTGAAGTCGTCAAATTCTGCCGCTTTGTCAGTGATTTCAGTGTCAGACACCTGACGTCTTAAGCCACCCTTTGCAGTGTTATGATACGCCCCTGGCCGGCATCAGGTTCCAACACTGCCATAATATCAAGAGCATGAAAGTCCCCATAGGGCGAGTGGGAGGGGACGTGGATGGATCCAGAAAACCTGACACTTTCCAACCCGGTCTCACTCTGAAGTGATTGAAATCCAGCACTTGGGCAGTGACTTGTGGCGTCAGACGCTGCCAAAAAATCACCTTTAACGTCGGCATGATACCCGACAGATTGCAGCTATAGTTAAATGGCGCTTGGTGGCGTTGGGGAAACACAGCGGGAAGAGAGTGAAAATTAAGGCAGCACAAGTCCTAGTAGGGCAGGTGGGAGGGGTGATTGATGGGTCCAAGAAACACTGACTTCACCTGGGAGAGCTGTGTGTGTGTCCCTTAAGATTGTAAAGCCAAACCCTGTTCTGTCTTATAATATATATAGATGTGAAATGCCACTGACGACTTGGGATGAGAACATGTCACCATCTTGGATTTTTGGAGCCAGGAGTGACCATATTTAGGGAGGGATTGAGCAGCAGATCTGATTCAAACTGTAGTATGTCATTTAGAGTAACTATAATCCTTGATGACATATAAACAGGTGAGTTCTTTATCATGAATGTTGAGATTAGCTCCAGAGATCGAAACAGTTTTTGTACCAGGTTGTGAACATGTTTGTTCCTGCTGTCAAGTGTTAACATGGAGGTCTGTGGGGACTGACTGTGGACGTTCGAGTGGTGAAAGCTCTCTGGACGCTGGTTCAGATGTTTTCACACAACTACAAATGAACTGACAAAGATGCTTCTCTTTGTTTTGTAGCTCTTTTATTGTAGTTGTTGCCTAGCAACCCGTTGGGACCAGCACGACAGAAGAAGAAACGCTGAAGTCTGAAATCTGTGATCAGTGAAGAGAAAACCACATCATGGACAGGGCGGGGTCACAGCTGCCACATCTGTAAGTAACAAGTTCCCAGCAAACACAAAGTGGGCTCAGGGGACAGTACACTGGGATTAAGAGGCCACCAGTAACACCCTGACACTGGGACATTTCTAACAGAGGTGATCAAACTCATCTGAATATCTAAATCTACTTTCACCTGTTCCAACTTCTGATCAGTCCAGCTGAGTCAGGTCCAGTGTTCTCATTGGCTAGTTTTAAAGCTGTGATGTCACAGTTCATGGGTTCAGTGAAATTCCTTTAATTGCATCCACGTTTCCTTCAGTGCGATCTTTCCCTCACATCTCAGGACGGGGGAATCAAGGGAACATGTTTTTTAGTGAAGTAAGACGTCTTTTCCGCTCTGGCGTCATGAGAAGTAACATCACTTCCTGATGACGGCTGCACAGCTGGATCACAGCTGGATCACCTGTCAGTTTAAAGGCGTCAGTACGTTTCAAGCAGCACGCCTGTCAAACAGAGTCTGAGTCCTCTCACGCTGAAGTCGGAGGAAACGTGTTTACTGCTGAAGGACAACAGGCAGGCTGTCATGTTGGAAATAAACTTGAGGCTAAAGACTCTCCGGCCTCGTCCACACTGACAGCTCCGATCTTTTTATTCAGCAGATCCAGATTGATTTTAAATCCAGTTCAGACCAAAAATTCGCAACGTGATTTGAAAAAGGCTCCCACTGTAGCTTCTTAAAATCTGAATGAGGATAGTGATAGTGAGATACTGGCTACAGTGATGAAACAAAACCAGCATCAGATGGACTGTATTCATAATCAATACGCCACAATAATATAAATAACCAGCGCCAATTCATCAGTCAGTGAGAATGTGTGTGTGGGCGGGGCATGAGCACATACAGCCAGCAGCAGCAGCGACCCACCGTGTGACACCTCGGCATGCTGTCTGTGGTCATTTTGACTTGACCAGCTGACTTCACTACAAGCTGATTGGCTGTTGAAACAGGTGACGTGCTTTAAAACCAGCCGCCGGCCATTTGACCAGCTGAGAGTCAGGTGACACCATCAGCCGGCTGGAGTCGAGCTCAGACCGACCAGTTCACACTGCTGACACTTTTCTCTGTGACGTTCTTAAACGGTTTCATCTTGTCGTAAATCTTCGGTCTGAGCTGGACTGTAGAAAGTCTGGACAGTATAAAAAATGTATATCAATCACAATAATCATAATTTTTGCATATCAGACCCAGAGGACCCTGAAGAGAAGTTGCAGTGTGTTTTAACCTCTCTAACTCCACTGGGACGCCGGCGTCCTCGCTCCCCTCCTCCTCTGTTAAATGGTATCTCCCAGGCGCACTACCTCATCAAACCATGTGATGTTTGGTATCGCCGGATTCAGGAAGCTCTCGACTTTTCAAAAATAACATTGTTTTTCTTTTATTTATTATGTATTTGGCACCAGAGCAGCCTAAACACACAAAGTCCAAAATCACAATGAGTGGTGACAAGTCATGTCATGCTGTTTGTCGATGGGAAAATTAAAGGATTACTCACGATCTTATGTGGAGCTGTTAGCGGGGACTTAGCTGAAACAAGTGTTCATTGATAGTGTGCCTACAGCCCCACAGTGTCATTTACCTGCTCAGATGAAGCCACAGACAGTTATTCATCCTGAAACACATTGTTTATTTTATTTTAGGCAAAATCTTCAACTTTTTACTGACTTCAGAGGCCCATTACTCTGTCTCTGCATCACCTAGAGTGTTTCTGACACTTTCACAAGAAACTTCAGGGAGTTTTCTTTCTGGCAAGACCTCATGCATGCATGTAGTCAGAGCGGTTCAGAAGCTACAGTCATTTTAATTTGGGTATGTCATTTTAGGCGTTTTTGCTACAAAATGTAGTACAAAAGTACAAGAAGTTTAAAATGTGATTCCACCTGGATATCTGCAGGTGTCCCTCAATCCCGACACTTCAGACGCTCAAATCGGATTTCAAAGTGTCTTTTGTGTCACTTGCAATGTGACACACAACAATGACATCAAATCCAGAGCGATGGAAGTGCTGAGCAGAATCTGTGCTGCCACTAGTTCAGAGCTACAGAGGACGACATGGACACCAACAGTCAGTGGACAGACGTGGACAGTCAGTGTGCGTGTGTGTGTGTGTGTGTGTGTGTGCGTGTGTGTGTGTCCATGGCACAGATGCAATTAGAACCTCGCAGTGCGAGTGTTCGCATAAAGCTGTGTTTTCATTCTTTCAGCCAAGTACATCACATCATAACACACACCCAGCTGTACCCACAGGCTCACATTTCACCGTGCAACACATTCCTGTGTGTGTGTGTGTGTGTGAGGTCAGGACACACATGTACTGTGTCTCCCTGCAGACTGACAACATGAGGTCGTTGTTACAGAGCAAACAGTGACCCACAGGATTCAGTTTCATATCTTCACCCTCTCCGCTTCTTTCAACACACACACACACACACACACACAGACACGGACACACACACACACACACACACACACACACACACACACACACACACACACACACACACACACACACACCCACACGCACACACACACGCACATGCACACACACACACACACACACACGTCAGACAACTCAAGTTTGTTGTGTGAGGGTTGAAAACAGTTTGACATTATAACGCTGTCACCATAAAATCTGGGTTTAATCACATCGAACAGGCTGCGTGGCGTCCGTGTTTGCTCGACATGTCGTTGGTGTGAAGCACAGAGCTGAATCTATCTGAGCTGACGTGGTTATAACTACGACTTTTTTAACATTTTTAAGTATTTGGTTTTCAACACATAGTATCAGTAAATTAATAATAATTGTAATAATTTACAAAGTTACATTTTGCTCTGACTGCACAGACAGAGGATGAATACATTTACAACTGGTTGCTGCTGCACTTTAAAGAATCATTAGACCATAGATTTAAAGTCTCATCTCCTCTAAAGTGTAAGAACCTCACAGTGTCCCTGATCAGTGGACGCAGTGCATTTCAATTGGCTGTTTGTTGAAGGGTGATCTTGAGGTCGAGGTGTGAGGGTCAGCTTCAAAAGGTTTTCCAAATATTTTAGTAAAAACATTTAATATAGAGCTCCAGAAACCTGAGAGCTTAACGTGTGAGCTGACGTAGCTGGTGAGTATTGACATCTATTACCGAAGCCATCCACTGATGGATACGTCTCTGACAGCCGGGATTCAGACCAGGGGTGTTTCTAGAATCTGAGGACATCGGGGCTGAACCCGCCTCTATTTTGATATGTTTTTGATAAACTCTTTTTATCCTTTCCCCCCCAGATTAATAACAAACTGTGTTTTTGTAAAAAAAAATAATTTCATAGCTATTTATTTATTCATTTGAACATTTTTTATGACTGACATTCTATAATATGACTTATTTCTTATGCCATACTTGCCAGATTTTATTACACTTTTGGTGACATACTATACTATAACATTTTATTACCTTTTTATTAATTTATTTAGCATTACTGATAAGAAATATCTAAAACAAGTGTTTCCTGATGTCTGAGGATTTCCATCGTTCGGCTGGAACTCTTCTTCCTCTGTGGTGTTTAATGGCACCCACTGGAGAATCAGCTCCACCAGCTGATCGCAGCAGATAAAATGGCACTTTTTTAATTTTATTATTTACTGGTTTTATGAAAATGAGGTAAAACTGTTCACACAATTTGGACTGAAACTTTAGTAAAATGACTAAAACTAAAAGTAAATGTATAGAATATTACTAAACATGATATATGATTTTGTCAAAGACTAAACAAATTCGTTCATTTGGTTCCCGGCACTGACACATTTGGAAAAAAACAAAAGAAATTTGTGTCAGCTTTCAGATATGAGCTGAAGAGATCAGGAAGCTTTGAATCATCTTCTCCTTCTAACACGTTCCAGGCAGAACTATTGTTCATGGAGTTATGGAGCTTTATTTAAACACACTGAGAGTGCGATCTCTTACAATAACAAACGCGCTTTTTGTTTCAGAAACATACGATAACAATCAGAGAACAAATGACAAGACAAGAAAGACAGCAGTGAATCACATCCCGTCAGATCCTTCTTCCAGATATGTGAGCCTCGCAGGGTGGAGTCAGGCGGAGCATCCAGTGTCAGTTTGTGCTTTTGTCCTGCAGCGTGCTCCAGCTGGAAGGTGGAGACGGGCCAAAGACAAGTTTATTGTAACACAAGTTTCATGTTCGAGATGGTCTCTGCAGAGCCGGTCTCATCACGCTTCATGTAAAAAAGTCAACTGAATCAGCAGAGAGAGAATTTTACATTCAAATCTGAGCTGAGTTTCTGAGTCTCACACAGTGCTGTCGGCTCTGAGCGTAGCTCCGCTGCTGCTGCTCGTCAGTCAGGTTACTCCTCGCCAGTTTCATCTGGACTCAGCGCTGCATCAGAACAGGTGACATCAAGACGCCACGATGTCATTCATCCAGGTTGTGTTCAGAATTAAAGGAGCACCTTAAAGGGATAGTGCAACTTAAAACTCAGCATTTTGCTGAAGGCAACTCACACACTTCACACTTGCATCAACAATGTGCATGTATGTTTCCAGAGCCAATAACGCACCTTTGAATGGAGATGAATGAAACCCTGCTGTGTTAAAAGGCATTGCTCTTGCATAACACAACAGAGTATTCAGTGCACCGTCATTTCTGTTTAAAGAAAGAAAGGTTTTGCTAAGTTCTGTCGCAGCTGAATGCAGCCCGGGCTCGGCTGGAGGAGGAGTACACTGAGCATGCTCAATGGGCCTAAAAACCTGAAAAAGGCCTGCAGAGGCTTTTACAGCGTTTGTGCCTGGTGAGCAAAATTTCATTCATCCTACAGTGAGTGGTGACAAACACTAACCCTGATGGTTGTTATAAAGAGGTGCAGATGTTGGTGTTAAGCACTTTGACCTCGTGTCCCTTCCTGGTATTAGTATCAGATCTGTATCTGGATATCTGGATCAGTAAAAACAGGTTAATGCTGAGGGGGGACATGCAGAGTGCATTACAGTTTCAATATGATCCATCTTAGTTGTGGCCCTCTCATGTTTCAGCCTCTCTGAATGAAAAGTAAAAGTCTGAAGTCACTCTCAACCTGCTCTGCAGAAGGAGGACGCCACTGAGCATGCTCTGAGCCCAGCGAGCAACTTTGGCAGCATTCAAATGTCCAACCTCTGGACTTGCAGACTGAGCTCTCGAGACTGTTTTACCCGTTGCTGTGGAAACATTTTCTGTCTGCTCGTCTGTCCCTGCACATCTCAGACATAAATCTTGTTCTTATAGTGACCAAAATACATGTCTGTATAACATATAGACGGCAGACATTCACATACAGAGATGTTTGTGAATAAGGGGGTAGGCCTGTCAGTGACATCAGAAGATCATCTGTTGTTTTGTGGCCATTTTTCACTGCACAGCCTGTAGCTGTGATAAAACATTGTATTCTGATTCCCCTCTGGAGCCTATAGTCTACATATTTCTGTGTCATGTTGTTGTTTAATATTATTTATTATTACTTTCACGATTCAAGTATTGTGTCAATAGGCTACTGTAACTGTTTTACAGAAACATAAGTTTTTCTAGTCAGCTATTTAAAAAAACAAAACTACAACGTCACGTGATGGTTGTTGTGACCAGTTAGCACTTTTCTAAAACCTCCACAAGTTAGATTCAACTTTTTTTGTCTGTGTCATGTCAGCACTGAGACAACAGTTCAGCGTCTAATCGGAGGTGCAGGATGAAGTGAAGAGTCATACACGGTATGAACAGTGTGAGGTGAGTATGTTAAGATCTATGCAGAGTATTTATCATGGAAGTTAAGTTCACAAAAACAGAACTACTGCCTTACAGATACAGTAAAGCTGTTTTGTTCTGTTTATTTTCTCCTTTTTGTAGACGATGTGACAGTTTGCTGCTCAGATCAGTGTCTGCACCTCCAAGTCTGATGTGTTGCCAGAACACTTTCAGGTGAGTTGCTGCTGCTTGTGAGGAAGTTCAAATATCTCAAAGTTTTGTTTATTTACACCTGGAGTTAATATGCGTCTGGGTGATTGGATTGGACAGCTCTAAGTTCAAGTGCAAATGCACCCAATGAGTTTTCAATGCGTCTTGAGATCCGATTGCTCAGACCACATTCAGGAGTGATCTGGGCCGCGTGGTCCCATTCTTTCAGCAGTGTGAATGCTGACGTGTTCTTGTACACACTGAAGGCAACATCATTATCACAGAAAGTGTTTTGCAGGTTGTAAATTGCGAGGTGCACTGCACAGCCTTTTTTATTTGAAAGCCACTTGTAAAAAAAACGCTTGTCATGCCTTTTTATTGTTGCCAGGCAACCACCTCATCACCTCCTCACACCAACCTTCCTCTGTAATAAATCAACTGTCTATTTTTCCCCAGTAATCAGTGTGTAGCTGCTGCCATGTTGAGGCAGAGGGTGCTGGCTGTAGCTCTGGTTGAGGGTGAGAGGCTGTCAGCAGATAAACAGAGATCTGTGTGGGTACATGAGACCCTGAAAAAGAGGCTGGATCATGGGGAGTACCACCAGTTGGTCCAGGAGCTTCTCCTCCATCATGGACGTTTACAGGCAGATTTTAGGACGACTCAGGGCAGTTTGACAACCTGCTGTCTGTCATCAGGCCGTATAGCTCTGGGTATCCAGCAACCACTACCACCAGTTTCTCCTCCATTGTTTACCAGCTGTAAACTTGTTGTTGTGACCACCACAGAAGCCCCGCCTCTCACATCATCCCATGACGTGGGGTGCTTTCCTGCTCTGAGTTGACGTTTAATCTCAAGGAGTTCAGAGCATTCCGGCTACAACGCCAGGTACTGTACATAGAGTGCAGAAACATGAGGTGCGTAGCAATGCAAAAACAGTGAGCAAAGAGCTCCATTCTCATAAAAAATAATTACCAAATGGTGCCTCCAGCTGCTAAAATTATATCTGTGGGATCAGGGCCCGACACAGGCCGAAGGACTGTTTCCTGAGCTGCTGTCCTCTGCTCAGTGTCTGCACGGTAAGCACGAGCAGACACAGCAGCAGCTGTTCAAAGGTCCCGACAAACTCACCAAAATGGTTTGACTTGTTAAAAGTGTTATGTAACATTAGCTGTGAGATGCTAACAGTCAGTCCTTTTCTTATGATTGACAGAAGCCCCTTTTACACTGCTGTTCTGTATAAAAGGTACAGTTGCACAATGGCGGGACAGAGTAGTCTCCTCTTTAAGCTGGCATCGGAGGTGTTCACAGCGCCAAAATGTTGTCTGTATCAACAGGACAGCCAGCAGGACGGGATCACGAGTGGCACGGGTGTGACATTTTGACGATGTGTTGCATGTGTGACCCATTGCAGGAGATTTCAGAGGTATTAGTAAGCAGCTAACTCAATGAAAAAGAACGGCGGCCTTCAGTGTCTGCAAACTGAGCAAACAATGAGCTCCTTAACCTCTGAACAGAGGACGAGATCAGCCAACATGTAACACAGACAGGAAATTATTGTCTTTGCCATGTTGTTTGCCTCTTGAGGCTGACACTGTTTTTTTACATGTCACACCCATCATGCCTCTTTTGCTTCCAGGATGCAGACGTCAACTGGACTGAGCTGAGTTGAGCTCTTGATTTAGCTGCTGATCAATCTGTGTTCCAACCCCCTAACCCCCAACCTCTAACTCTGTGGTCATGGGTTTTGGATAGTAACTGAAAGGACATGGTGGACACTGATCTCAGGGATAAAGAGAGAAGCTCCATTATGAAAGGAACCAGCTTCTAATCCAGATGCCTCCATGTGGACACGTTCTGGATGACTGGGAGGGGACCAGTCTGGAGGGATTTGATTTCCCACCTGGATGAGAGGTTTAAGGGTCGTCCAGATTGAGTCTTTCAGGGGAGGGAACGTTCCTCTGAGCGTCAGGAGAGAGTGAGACAGGAAATAAAAGTGGACAGGAGAGCAGTTTGCACGAGAACAAAAGATCCAGGACGAGAATCGAGAAGTAAAAGAAGATGAAATAATGGTGCAGAAGAGAGGGAGGAGATTTGACTGGAATTCCCCTCCAGTTACATACTGGGACTGATGTTAAACTGGGCCGAGCGGTAAACCCTC
This sequence comes from Epinephelus awoara, assembly GCA_035609425.1. Lineage (NCBI taxonomy): Eukaryota > Metazoa > Chordata > Actinopteri > Perciformes > Serranidae > Epinephelus > Epinephelus awoara. The sequence goes on from CM069301.1 coordinate 2,247,411, forward strand.
CATACCTCACAGCTGCACACACACACACACACACACACACACACACAGATCCATACATCATATGAATAGTATGTGATTGTGTGTGAGTGCATTGAGCCCAGCCCATGTGAGTCTGTTGTCATTGACTGGCTGCTAATGGCTAACAGATGAGACTGTGTGTGTGTGTGTTTAAGTGTGTGTGTGTGTGTTTAAGTGTGTGTGTGTGTGTGTGTGTGTGCGGGCAGGGTGTGGACCCTCTTCAGAGTATGATTAGTTCAGGGACATTGAGCCAAACGCTAACATTATGCAACATCTGAGCAGACCTGCGTATAGTGTAACATTAGCCTTGTGTGTGTCAATGTGTGTGTGTGTGTGTGTGTGTGTGTGTGTGTGTGTGTGTGTGTGTGTATGTCCCATTATCACCATCATCATCATCATCATATGTTCCTGGACCTGTCGGCACTGCACGTGCTTGGTGATGATGTCATGGGTACAGGAAGTTGACCACTCCTTGGAGACGATGTCAGTCCTTCACAGCAGGAGCCTCACCCAGTGCTCAGAGACCTGAGGGTACTGGTTTCACTGGGGGTCTTACTGGGTTCATTGGTCTTTACTGTTGTGGCATGGCGTCACTGCTCTGATGTATGTCAGTGTTCTTACTGGTCAAACTGGGTTAACTGGTTAAGGTGGTTACAAATAATCCAAATTATCCCTCTAACGTAACTGACAAGTTGCAAAAAATGTTGATACTGGAAGAATCAGCTAAAAGCTTACAGACATAGTTTTTATTTCTTTGCGACATCAATGGATCAAAAAGCGACGCCGATATGAACGCTTTGCCGCCACAAGACAGTTGGGCCCTGATCACACAGGATGTGTTTTGCAGGTTGTAAAATGTGAGGCTTGCTGCATTACCTTTTTTTTTTTTTGGGATCTGTGTGGGTACATGAGACCCTAAAAAAGAGTCTGGATCATGGGGAGTACCACCAGTTGGTCCAGGAGCTTCTCCTCCATCATGGACGTTTACAGGCAGATTTTAGGCTGTCTATCATCAGGCCGTATAGCTCTGGGTATCCAGCAACCACTACCACCAGTTTCTCCCCCATTGTTTACCAACTGTAAACTTGTTGTTGTGACCACCACAGAAGCCCCGCCTCTCATATCATCAGACTGGACAATGAGGAAAAGGCGGAGGTGACGTGGGGCGTTTTCCAGTCTTGAGTTGAAGTTTTTACAACTCGAGGCGCTTAGAGTGCAGAAACGCGAGGCGTGTCACAGTAGAAAAACAGCGAGCAAAAAGCTTCATTCTCATTCAAATCAATTACAAAAGGCACCTCCAGCTGCTGAAACACGTCTTGTGTGATCAGAGCCTTACCCTGCTAAAAGAAGGCAAACTTGTAAAACACAATCTGCCCATAGAGACTACAGTATTCGTTTTGTGCCTTTGCACCGGTGATAGCCGCGGCGGTCTATCCGTCCTTCCCTTCTCGTGAACACAATATCTCAAGAACACCTTGAGAGAATTTCTTCACATTTGGCATAAATGTCCACTTGGACTCAACGATGAGACCAATTTATCTGGATAACGTAGGACGCTTCCAGCTGCCTCTCTGCCAGCTCTGCTAGATTTGTGATCAATTTAACCAGTGGACCGTTGGTGGTGCTTTCTGCCCTTGGCTTGGACGGTGGTGGCTTGTGGCTGCAGGTCATCCTCAGGACGAGAAAAACAAATGACCAGTCTGTAAAGTCTCCTCCTGCTGATTTCTAGCTAGCTGCTAGCTATCCAGGTAGAAGGAGGAGTGTGCTTTATGGTGAATAAGGACGGGTGTGTCGGTGTAAATATGAGGTGCTCTCGGCCCAGCTGTGGATAACTGCTGTAACATTGCACCGTGCAGAGGCAACTGCATGGTGACAGCTGCCATGTTCAGGAAGAGCAACCCAGCGGATTGTCTTGTTGAGGTCAGGATGTCTTAATGCGCTCGCAGGAGTCGAGGAGTGAAAACGCAGGTTGTTTTTCACGTGCAGGTGTTTGTTAAACAGAGAGAAACACTGCTTCTCTGCTGCTGATGCCGCCGTCATCACAAACGGACGTTGTGTCACGCGACACTTCAGAGGAAATGACGTCTCATTTCTATTAAGATATATTTCCTCTCCTTGCATCTCTCCCTCGTGTCTTACAGGGGCGGAGCTACGACGCCAGGAAGAGACACAGGTGAAGGAAATGTGGATGTCAGATAAGATAATGAAGCCAGTGTGCTCTCCTCTCACTCACCTGCCATCCTTTAACCATCCACCAGATGACCTTTCCAGTCCTGATCACCTGACATCCCCTCCCACCTACACACCTGTTCAGCCCTGCAGGTACCTGAACCTCCCGCCTACACTCACCTGTTTCCACTTTCCCTCCTCAGTCCTTCAGTTCCAGCCTTTTTTCAGACACGTCTTGGCTGTTTGTTAAAGTTGCCGTGAGCTTCTTGCTGGTGTTTTCTAGCTTGTGCTACCTGAAACCTGGATTCTAAAGTTTGTTCTGTGCCTGTTTGAACCTTCGTCTGCAAACCGATCCACGGCAGTGCTGGTAAGCAGTTTCTTTCTCTTTACTTTATCATGTACGTAATTAGTTTAACTTAATTACCCATATTAAGATGGACATTTTGCCATGACGTGGTGTGCTTTTCATGGCTGATGTGTTCTCACCGACGGCCATGATAGTAGACCTCTCCTCATGAGCTTCCTCCTCCTTAACAGTTATCATACAGTTGTTCCACTTTTCCGTAAATCAGCACAATAAACAGCATGTTAGGACACATTAATCTGAGTGTGCACGGCTGCATGTAAACGGGAATATTAGTGGAATATATAACGGCCTGGTAGAAATTCAGTCTCACTCAGAATACGGGCAAAACCCAGAATATTTTGTGCATGTAAAAGTAGTTACTGGTAAACTGCAGTTCAAAGGTGGAAATGCTCAGCTATGGCAGCGACTGCTTATTTTACACATGATATGTCTCGTAGCATTTAATGGACACGTTAGCAGGTTCAACACCTGATTTTTTTTTACTGAAGGGGGTGTTTCACAAAGACCAGTCACATTCAGCTGCTTTCTTCTTCTACAGTGGTCCTCCTGTGTCTCTCTGAAGATGTGTCCAGAGCACCTGCTACAGTGTTGGGGAGAATCAGCAACTCCTGCACAGACGAGAGCACGACTGGCGTGAGTATTTAATAACTTTAGAAGTAAAAGTCAGTCAAAGTCAAAGAACATCACATTAAAATGTGATAAGCTAAGCTCCCCAGTGAATACTTCCTGGACCTGAGGCTGCAGTTTTTCCTTCTTAGTAAATATTCTTGGAGCGGTGACGTTTCTCCAAGGACCAGCTGGGAGGAGACACGGCAAAATCCCACTGGGACTGAAGCTCCCACTCCACAGTTAATTAATAGAGACATGGACATGTAGAACGGAAGCTCCTCCTGTCTGGGAAAAGAGTTGAAATTAATGATCTAACTGTAAAGACGTCAGAAGACTGAAAAGGTCTACAATGATTTAGAGTGAAGGCTCCTCTGATGACACCTGGAGACAGTGTATCTTTCTTCTTCCCACTTCAGTTCATTGCATCTCAAAGGAACCGTCAAAGATCTTGGGAAACACGCTGAGATCTTCAGATTGATACCAGTCTCATGTGTGTGTATACACTGTGGAGCTGGAGTCAGGACGTGGTTAGCCTAGCTTAGCATAAAGACTGGAAGCAGGGGGAAACTGCTAGCCTGGCTCTGTCCAAAGCACAAAAATGCACCTAAAAAAAGAAGATTCAAGCACCTGCAGCTGTAACACGGCTCACAGGAGGGCGGGTCTGCAGCAGGTGTCACAAACACATGGTTCAAATTTACCTTTGAACTCATCTAAAGGAATTTAGAAGTCTCTTTAATTGGAGATAAAAACTCAGAGAGTTGAAGCAGAGCTGCAGTAAATCCCCTCTGACTGACTTCACTCCTGCAGGAAACAGAGCAGCTGAGGCAGATTGCATCACCACATGTTCCTCTTACTGTTATTATAGCTCAGAGTGGAGAGCAGAGAAACTCACGGAGCTAACAGGCGGGACTGCAGGCTTTGTTTAAACAACACTTTGCAAAAATAAATGTTTGCAAAGTGTTTTACAGAGCCCCAAAAACTGAAACACAAAATAATTATTATCAAAAATTAAAATTAACTTTAGACAAATGTGAAAAGGAAAAACAAGAACTGTGCCTGTTTGTGCAGCAAATTGCAAGTGTGAAGACAGAAAATCTTGATCCCTTGCTATGGAATATTGCACAGAGGTTGCATTTTGAATTAAAGCACTGAAAGTGTCAGCTGATGCAGTGAGTCTGAGTTGTCAGGTTGTTTGCTGTAAATAGTGAAACTAAGCCTGTCAACGTTACAGATCAGAAGCACAGAGAGTTGTTGACTAGAGATGATGCACCGTCTCATGGTGGTCACTTCCTGTCAGCGTTACAGATCAGAAGCACAGAGAGTTGTTGACTAGAGATGATACACCGTCTCATGGTGGTCACTTCCTGTCAACGTTACAGATCAGAAGCACAGAGAGTTGTTGACTAGAGATGATGCACCGTCTCATGGTGGTCACTTCCTGTCAACGTTACAGATCAGAAGCACAGAGAGTTGTTGACTAGAGATGATGCACCGTCTCATGGTGGTCACTTCCTGTCAACGTTACAGATCAGAAGCACAGAGAGTTGTTGACTAGAGATGATACACCGTCTCATGGTGGTCACTTCCTGTCAACGTTACAGATCAGAAGCACAGAGAGTTGTTGACTAGAGATGATGCACCGTCTCATGGTGGTCACTTCCTGTCAACGTTACAGATCAGAAGCACAGAGAGTTGTTGACTAGAGATGATGCACCGTCTCATGGTGGTCACTTCCTGTCAACGTTACAGATCAGAAGCACAGAGAGTTGTTGACTAGAGATGATACGCCGTCTCATGGTGGTCACTTCCTGTCAACGTTACAGATCAGAAGCACAGAGAGTTGTTGACTAGAGATGATGCACCGTCTCATGGTGGTCACTTCCTGTCAACGTTACAGATCAGAAGCTCAGAGAGTTGTTGACTAGAGATGATGCACCGTCTCATGGTGGTCACTTCCTGTCAACGTTACAGATCAGAAGCACAGAGAGTTGTTGACTAGAGATGATGCACCGTCTCATGGTGGTCACTTCCTGTCAACGTTACAGATCAGAAGCACAGAGAGTTGTTGACTAGAGATGATGCACCGTCTCATGGTGGTCACTTCCTGTCAACGTTACAGATCAGAAGCACAGAGAGTTGTTGACTAGAGATGATGCACCGTCTCATCGTGGTCACTTCCTGTCAACGTTACAGATCAGAAGTTCAGAGAGTTGTTGACTAGAGATGATGCACCGTCTCATCGTGGTCACTTCCTGTCAACGTTACAGATCAGAAGCACAGAGAGTTGTTGACTAGAGATGATGCACCGTCTCATCGTGGTCACTTCCTGTCAACGTTACAGATCAGAAGTTCAGAGAGTTGTTGACTAGAGATGATGCACCGTCTCATCGTGGTCACTTCCTGTCAACGTTACAGATCAGAAGTTCAGAGAGTTGTTGACTAGAGATGATGCACCGTCTCATCGTGGTCAGGCGTGACATGCTTGACGGTTAACACAATAGTGTCGTCCCCTTGTGTGACATACGTGTCAGGAGTGCTTTATAAACAATAACAATGGCATTAACGTTTCAACAACAATTCATTTAGCGCCCCTCTTATATGGCGGCTGGTCTCTCTCTCAACTCGTGGACATTTTTGGCCGATGTTCTTTTTCTTTGAGGTAGCTGCTAACTGCTACTTTTTAAATCTCTCACTGTGGGTCGCAGGCATTACACATCATCAAATCATTACACCCATGCCGCCCATGATCCTGTCCTGCTGGCTGTCCTCTTTATACAGATTTCTTTCTGGTGCTGTCACTACCTCTGCTGCCAGCGTAAAGGCGAGACAACTCTGTCCACGATTGTACCTTTTTCTTTAGTTTTTACTGAATATTTGAAGGCCAACTGTAATGGTTACCCAATGATTGGGTGAGAGGCAGGGTTCACCCTGGACAGGTCACCAGACTATCACAGGGCTGACACATAGAGACACACAACCATTCACACTCACATTCACACCTACAGACAATTTAGAGTCACCAATTAACCTGCATGTCTTTGGACTGTGGGAGGAAGCTGGAGCATCTGGAGGAAACGAAACAGAAACCCTCTTGCTGTGAGGCGACAGTGCTAACCACTGTACCACCGTGCCCTTATATTAAAATATGATTAAACAGAAACCTTGAGGGAAATCAAAGGCCTTATAAAACACGTGGGTCTTCAGCCTAGATTTAAACATGTCTACAGAGGGGGAGCACTATTCCAAAGCTTCGGGGCAGCTACTGCGACGTACAATATCCCTTCCCCTTAGTCTCTATCTGGAGCCGGGAGCAACTGGTCTGAGGATCTGAGGGATTTTAGGTTGGAGAGGGGGCAGAGGAGCTCAGAGATGTACGTGGGTACCAGGCCATGTGAGGCTTTAAAAACAGGACCTTTACCTCAGACCAATACTTGACCAGTAACCAGTGCAGGGACGCCAGTACAGGTGTGGTGAAGTCTGTTTTCCGTGTATCGGTTAGAAGTCTATCAGCAGTGTTTCGTACCAGCTGCAAGCGAGATAAGGAGGACTACAGAGCATTACAGTGATCCAAAGCAGAGGAGATCAGGGCATTCATGACTGTCTTCAGGTCATTAAACACAGGATCAGTTTAAATTTGCCAATATTTCTGCACTGGAGAAAGCAACCTTTCACAACAATGTGAAGAGTAAAGTGGAATATAATAAAACAGGTTAGCATTATAGTGGAGTGGAGAAGAGTGGAGCAGAGAGAAAGGAGGTCGAGGTATCTAATCTGTTTTAAAGACTTGTTTGGACTGAACTCAAGTATACACTCACAGCAGTTAGTCATGATGCAGTCATCAATACAGACAGATCCAGAGACACACCCTGAGAGGAGGAGGAGGAGGAGGAGGAGGGGGAGCTGAAGGAAAGGAGGTGAAATGAGCCGATACAGCCAATGAAGGAAGGAAGGAAGGAATAAGGGATGGTGGAGTTTTAGGATGAAGGGAAAGTGAAAGGGGGCTCGATGGAGGGTAGAAGGAGAGGTATGGAGGAGAAGAAAGAGAGGAAGAGCCAAAGACATGCAGGAAATTGGATTATGGAGTTTGGTATTGAGGGAGGGTAGAGGCGAAAGGAACAGAGGGATGGAGGGAAAGTATAAACGTGAAAAAAAAGGGAGAAAGGATACAAGGAGGAAGAGGGGAAAGGAGAAGGAAAGGGTATAAGGAAGGAAGGAGGAAGAAGACATTGTAAAAAGGAAGAAAAAAGAAAGAAAAGAAGGGCATGAAAAGAATGAGAAAGAGAGGAAAAAACACAAACATTTTTAAGAGACAAAAGAGAATTGAGGGGAGGAGGTGCAGAGGGAGGAGGAGTGATGGAGGAGCAATGAAAAGGTCAAATAAAAGAGACGAACCCCACCCAGAGAGAGAGGGGGTGAAGAGGGGGAAGGATGGAGGGAATAAGAGGAGAGGGGAGAAAAGATGAGGTAGATGAGAAGGGAGAGAGGGAGGGGAGAGGAGGAGAGAGGGAGTCCCACCCTGTATGACGGAGGAGGGGATTTCTGCTGAAGCTAAATGACAAACAGAACCAGAGTCAGAACTGAACCCACACTGTGAGAACACTTCACCACAAGTTCAAGTCCTGAAGGCAAAAACCTCACAAAGTAAAAGTCGGTATGTTTCAGTAAAATGTTTCAGTTTCTGTTTCTGGATTAAAATTCCTGCTGCATTTATGTTTTATTTTACTGCTGTAGATGTTTCAGGTTGAGCTCAGACCATTTTCAGTTGTTCTCTATGAGGAGCGGCAGCATGCAGCCGGCTGGAGAAAAAGCGCAGCGCAGCGTCTTTTTCAGAGCGCTCCACCTTTTCTGTGCGGCCACTCCGAGAGCTTTACGTTGAAAATCTCTGAACTTTTCCGAAGGTGACGTTACTGCTGCTTCTTCAGCCAGGCTACTAGCTAACCCAGTGGCTCCCAACTGGTCCCGCCATTGAGTCCAGATTTCTCCTCAGTCATTGGTTCAAGGTCCACACAGTTAAACACATGCTATATAAATAAACTTGACTTTATTCAGAAAGGACCCTCGAGCCACTTTTGGACCATGACCCACCAGCTGGGAACCACTGGTCTGACTGTGACAATAAAAACAGATAAGCTCATCTTTTGGTTGCAGCCGGCGCACACTGGATGTTGCTGGTGAGCGTTGTGCTTTTATCCCGGTTAGCTCTGTAAGTTTGAAGTTACCTGTGTCAGCCCTCTGTTAATGTAGCGTTATGTTAGCTACCTGGCTAATGTTGGAGTCAAGATATCGCCATAGAAACAAAACCTACATACATCATTTAAAAAAAGCACCGCCAGCAGATTTCCTAGCTTCCTGGTTTACTTTCACGGTATGCAGCTCACTGAACAAGCGCAGTAGTGTTTCTCCTGTTGGCCCCGCCCACCAGTTCCCACTGGGCTTATAGACTTTGCATTGTGTACAGTATGTACTTAATTAAAGTTGAGCACCGAGTCGTAGCGTCTCTGTTGTTGTTTCTGAGGCTCACAACCCGAGTGACCCGACTCACTCGCCTTCACTCTAAAACTGTGTGGTTGTAAATGGTCTGTAATTAACACCAGTGGTTCGGAGTCCTTTCAGCTTGTTTGGGAGCAGAACAGCTGGAGAGATGGACGCAAGCCAAGAAACCAACACTCTAATTAATTATAACTTTATATTAATACTGCTTTTAAGGCTCTGATCGTTATCTCTCAGACTGTCAAACACAAAGAGCCTTTCATTATTAATGTGTTTGTTTCCTGCAGATGCTCCACAGTATTACAGACACAGAGGACACTTTAATCCCACAGGTGGGGAGCTCATTTTTCTTAAACCATTCGTTTCCTTATCATGTAGCTTTTAACTGGCAGTAGTCTCACAACAGCGGTTCCCAACTGGTCCAGATTTCTCCTTCATCATCAGTTGAAGGTCCACACAGTTTGTTATATTCAGCATCAAACTCGTGTTTGGTCGTCACGCAAGTTTGCTGTCTCTGTCACTTTTGCCCCCCAAAAACTGCCTATGGAGGTCCCTGCAGGATCCTGACCCCAGGCTGAGAGTGGCGTCATATTGTTGGGGTACGACACATGCACAGGCCTCAACAGCTGGCACATCATGAAGAACATGGGGATGACTGAATGATTAGGCACAGTCGGCCTTGAGTCAGTAAAGATATGGGTGAGAATTACACTTTATTTATATATATAATTATTAAAAAGATCTTTGATAAAAGACAATTAACAAATACTTTCTATAAGTGAACCCAAAAGTTGTGTCAGGCCGAGCGCGCCCACGGAGCACCTGAGCGACACCTTCCCTTTATCTCTAGCATCATTCACTAAAAACCTCCAACATCACCGCTGCAATTGATGTGCATGTGTCAAACCCGGAGCTCTCACAGGGTCAGAGACAGTGTCACAGCTTTGCACAGATGTAGCTGAGGATGGATAAACACTTTGGTGCTGCTGAGTTGATATACTGCCCCCTCCTGGTAGCTCCAAACAATTACACAACCGCAGCCTCATGTACAGAACACACTGACATCATGATGGTGTTTTATTGAGACACACACGTCTGCACCTCAGTGTGTGTGTGTATGTGTGTGTTTTTTTAAATTCTGCATTTAAGTGTAGATGTTTATTCTTGACATTGAGCTCAGTTATTCAAGGTCTACTGCAATTCTTCTTTTTAGCGCTCAACTGTTTTTCGAATACAAATTCATATCTATATTTTATTAGAAAATAATTTCATTTTCACAACTTCCTCTTTTCTTCAGTCTTCAGTATGAAAGCAACAGCCACACGCTGACCATAAACAAATATGACAAATCAAACAAACAACACAACATTTCTAATAAATAAAAATATATTTCACCTTTAAATTAAAGCAACAGAGTGAAAATCACAGTTCTGGGTTCACTCGCCCTGAGTGCAAACACAAAAAAACAAAAGAACCTGTTATCCCTAAATTGGACTGAAACTGGTTTGGAAACTGAATCCTCAAAACTGCAGCTGACATGTTCAAACGTCCTGGTGGCGGACGATGAAATACGCCTGATTGTTTCAGTTCCTAACGCCCAGAACACACCGCCTGTGTGAGCAGCCTGTGATGCAACCTCACCAAATTGCTGCTGCTCGCACAGGAGCGATGTTCACACTGACAGTGTTGCTGCTGCAGAGCTGCCTGCTGCTGTAACGATGATAATTCCACAGTTAAAAGTCGTCACTTCAGTCAGTCATAGAGCCGTGCAGCCATCGTCAACAACGCAGTCCTGCAAATATTTCACAAAAAAGCCTTGTGCCGAGGAATGAAGGGATTCTGTCATAGAAACGCAGTCTTTTATTTTGAAATGGAGACAGGAAATGTTGAGTTAAAAGAAGTATTTATGTTTTTGTCTGTGACAGATATAAATATTGAAACTGTAATGAAGTGGTGTAATGTCAATATGATCATCAAAAGATCTTTTTCACCGTCTATTTTTGCTGAAGCTGTTCGCATCACATGGGAAAATAGGCTCTTATTCTCTAGATGTGCCGCCGCAGCAGCCACGCCACGCCACGCCACGCCACGCCACGCCATGTGGTGGCAGAAAAAAAAAAAAATACTAGATTCTGCGACGCACGCAGGCTGCTCACTCAGACTGTGTGTTCTGGGTGTTATGTGTTATAAAAACATGTTTTCTAAATGACAACAAAAAACAACAGTTTCAGTGACTGAATGAGGTCATCAAGTATTACAGGTCATGTGACTCAGGCGGGTGTCAGGTGGTGTCAGTGAAAACTTGTCCCAGGATGGAGAGTCGGGCGCTGAAGGGCTGGACGGGGCAGGACAGCAGGGGGGGCGTCCTCTTCTCACCTGGTTTTAGAGCGATGCTGTCTGATTGGCTGAGGGGAGGGCCTTCTGTCTGTTTGTCAGGTGGCTTTGATTGGCTGCTGGACTTCTCCGTGGGCTGTGATAGGCTGAGCAGGATGTCCCGGAGCTCCTGGCGGTCCTGGGCATGGCGGCTGCAGCAGTAGAGCGCCGCGGGGTCGAGAGGGTGAGCCTCCGTGTTGAAGATGAACCCCCCCGCCCCTAAAACACACTGCCCCCCCTCGCCTCCTTCCTCCCAGGAGCCATCCCCCTCCGCCCCCCCGCCGTGCAGGAAGTGGGTGGGGTCAAAGAGCAGGTAGAGGTACTTGATGGTTTCAGCCAGAAAGAAAGACTCCATCCTGTTGTCCAGCTGGTGATCTCGCAGGTCTTTAACCTGCAGGGAGATGATTTAATTTAAATATCTAAATATTATCACTGTTGTTTACATTATTTCTTCTTTTATTATAATTTTCATGTTTTTTTGTTTTGTTTCACACGAGTCGTAATTTGATGCTGAAAACTCTGAAAGGATTCTATGACAAACTGTGTATTTAAAAATGTATTTATGGAGCTTAAACAATAAGTCAATTGGCTGATTGACAGAAAATTAATGACCAATGACGTGCCAAATAACATCATTTTTTGGAGATACCTGGAAGCCGCCCTCCTCAGTTAATCTTCCAAAACTTTCTTTACTTTTGTCCCTGTTAAAGCTCCAGTGTAGGAATTTGGGGGATTTATTATCATAGATCCAAACTGGGGGCCAGCTGACAGACGTCTGCTGTCTTTAATATAATCTATGGATAAAAACACCATACCATCCCACTTCAAAAAATCTCAACTATCCCTTTTAATGCCAGCATGGCGTGTTGTAGATGAGTTCTTATTTAATGACCACAACAGCTTCAGACTAAAGTTTGGTCTCTTTGCCTCTACACAATGTTTCAGACTCAGACGGATCTTACGCTGGCGTATCCGCAGGGCGTCTTGGTGATCTTCTCAATGGACTCCAGAGCGTCGAGGCCCAGCTGGAGGTAGGTGTGGTCACCTGTCGCCCTGAACAGGTACATGGCGCTCTCTATCAACTCTGGAATACATGAACACACAAAGAAACACTTGGTATTCACAGCCAGGGAGCGAGTTACTCAACGGTCAGCTGCTACAAACAGCACAGTCTTCCTGTCCTCCAAAATAAAAGCCCCAAGAGTTTGAAATGATTTATGTGACGCCTTTTAATGACTCAACCAGCAGCACTTTGTTCAGCCTGTAACATTCTGTCGTTGTGTGCTGATGTGTTTCTGTGTGGTTGCAGGTCGGTGGACTGACCTGGTCTCAGTGGGTATCCCTCTCTCTTGTCCACAGTGTAACCCTGAGGGATGCTGTAAAACTCCGGCAGACCTCCAAACTGTCTCCACACTGAGTAATAGTTCTGGAAAGTTCTCACTGCGCTGTCCAGGTTCCCCAGGAGAGACTGAAACACACACACACACACACACACACACACACACACACACACACACACACACACACACACACAGGCGGATGATGTTAGTGTGTATTTGGGATTGTTGGCAGCCTTCAGTGAGGTTTTGTGTGTTTCAGTGTCTGTACCTGCAGGCCGGGCCAGAACGCCTCCAGAGACTGGAAAACAGGCATGGAGACGGTTCCTTTATGCATCTGCACCCACAGGTACCAGTCGTCGAATCGGGTGTAGTTCTGAATGGCTCGATCGTACTCTGAGGATTCAGATTGATGTAAATGAACATTAATTTTATGCACTCATCATCGCAGCTTGATATTCGCTCTCTGGTATCAGGGTGCAGGCAGAGCGTTACCGTGGAACATGTTGAGCAGCTCCTCATCCTGCAGCATGATGGCTCCTTTCACCAGATACTCAAAGTAGGAGTCGACCCCAGCTCCGATGCCGGCGTCCTGAGCCACCCACTTCTTAGACAAGATGTCAATGTGGTTACCCACCTGGACAGAGGAGGACAGACATTAGAGAGATGCAGGTCACTGAATGTTTTTTGGACCATTTTAGAGCCACTTCCTCATTCCAAAAAACTCAGATCTATATTCCTTATTATGTCTTAACATCCTTTTACTTTATACTCTGTTGATCCTTGTAGGACACTTTAATGTTACAGCAGCTCAGAGTTTAAAAGACAAAGACAGAAGAGGAAAACTGTAGAATACTTATCAACAACACAAAATATTATATACAATAACTTAGATGTTCAGTGTGTAAGATTTCAGGGGATTTAGTGGCATCTCGCAGTGAAGATTACAGATTGAAAACCGCTGAAACTTCTCCTGGTTAGAATTCCGTCAGTGTTCATTAGTCAGGAAGTTTTAACCGGGAGCTGAATAATCCTCAGAGGCCTTTTCTTCTCTAAAACAAACAGAGCAGCTGATTTAAACCAGGAGAAACACTGAATGAATCAGTTTCATTTTACAAATCATTGTTTCTTTTATGCTGTTTGGCAAGCTGCAGAGTTAGAAAATAAAAGTAAAATAGTTTCACATTCATTTTCTTTACATTAAAAAATCCCGATTACAAAACATGTTTTTCTGACACTGCTCGTCGTGGAGGGGCTTCTAACCACAGTGGCCGACATGAAAACGCTAATGTCCCTATCTAGAGTCAGTGTTTGGTTTGTCCGTTCTGGGCTACTGTAGAAACATGGCGGTGCAACGTGGCGATCTCTGTGGACGAGGACCTGCTCCCTGTGGAGATATAAACAGCTAATAATGAAAACACAACAGTTCTTTGGCTGCAAAGCCCGACAACTTCCTATGGAACGCTGCCCACTTGCTTTCGGCGCCCATGTTGACTGATTGGTCTGTTCACACTGGACGTGGCGCAGCAGCGAGCGCTCTGGTCAGCTTGCAATCTGCAGTAAAAGTTTTAGGGTCTGGCCTTGTTTCTCTGTGAGCCATGAGTGAATCTGACAAGAAAACACATTGATAATCTACTTTAAACAGTATGAAGGATATATTAGATATAATATCAATGATCTGAGCTTGAGAAATGATATGCATCCCATAATTCCACATATTTGTCAGCTGTGCCTAAACAGAGATGAGCAGAGTGGGGAGCTCTACGTGTGACTGAAACAGAGCAAGAGCAGGACCTCTCGCTGACCAGCAGCTGCGCCACAATTAACAAATCACGGCACTTCCGCGTCCAGTGTGAAACCATAGTTACCATAGACATATATACATAGATGCCGCACGGACTGTGGAGGGGCGTGCCTAAAGCACCGCCGTCTTGGTACAGGGCTAGCAGAGGCGGTAGTGCATGTACATCTATGGAGGTGAGAGGTACTCCACAATCTCAAAGTAGAATTACTCACTGATTTTCCAAACGGTTTGATTTGTTACAAACGTCACACATGTAGCTATGACACAGGATGCTTGGACGTTTTAAAAATGCCGGTTTTACTACCCAAATACAAATTCTACGTAATGTTTTTCAGCAGACAGTCCCACGTATTACACAACTGCTTACTAGTGAAATTGGAGACATAATTTTGTTATTTCATCTATAAACTGCCTCTGGTCTGAAAAAACAGACCTTAGATTGCAGTGATTGACCAGTTAGAAGGTTAATGATAGATATTGGATGTATTTAACATGTACACTCAAACAAATAACAGCATGTGATGAATCCTGTAAGATCCTGCAGACTGACGGTCTGCTGTTCACAAAAGGTAGAGACAGATGATTTTATACCTACAATAATAATAAAATGATAATGATAATAGCAATATAATAATAATCAAATGCAATATAGCAATTCTCTAAATAAAGACCTGAGCACACCTGGAAGTTTTCTGGGTTCCTTTTGTTCTATTTATGTCTTTATCTGTCTGTCTGTATCTGTCTGTCTGTATCTGTTTGTATCTGTATCTGTCTGTCTGTATCTGTCTGTCTGTATCTGTTTGTATCTGTATCTGTATCTGTCTGTGTCTGTCTGTCTGTCTATATCTGTATCTGTCTGTGTCTGTCTGTCTGTATCTGTTTGTATCTGTATCTGTCTGTGTCTGTCTATATTTGTATCTGTCTGTGTCTGTCTGTATCTGTATCTGTCCTCCGTGTCTGACCTTTGTAACAAATAACCCGTGTGAATATCTGTTGACGATTGAGGGATTTATGATCACTATAGTACTGCAAACACGTCATTTCTCTATAGACGTAATGCGCTGTAGGAGCGAATGGCACTGAACCAAGATGGCCGGCGCTGTGTAGGCACGCCACTCCAATCGGCAGCAGCAGTCAATGTGGCGTCTGTGTATATATGTCTATGGGCGTTACAACCTGTAAACCAGTTGTTTATCAATGGCATTTATCTGCTTCCTGTACTGCTGACATGTGAACACTGTAAACTAAAAGGCAGGATGTGGCCACTGTGGGTGTGTGAAGAGGAGGAAAAACAGGTGTTTCCATGGTTACTGAGATAAAAGCAGACAGACAGGTGGACTAGTTACCAGTCCGATGTCAGATCTGGTCTTCCACAGGGCTCTCAGGGCCTGGCGAGCTACGTTCTCAAACGTTGCGTCTCCTGTTAGTCTACTCAGCGTGGCAAACTCCAGGATGAAGGTTCCCACGCCGGCGGTGCACGTGACAGGTGTTTCGGTGGGACTGACGCCGTTCAGCAGGTTCACAGTACCGTACGGCATGCCGGTGGGAGTCTGGAACGCTGAAATCATATTTACAACAGAGATTTAAGGTGAAATCCTGACTGGTGCCCATTGTTCTGATTTTGTTAATAGTGTTGCAACAGTTATTCCATCATTTATTAATGTGTCAGTTTTTCTTTTTAGGTAATCCATCATTTAAACTTTTAAATAATAATATGACATTATTTAATAACAATAAACAAATTGTCAAAGTTTGTTTATCTATTACTCACTCCATGTTACGTTGAATTTGTGACGAAAACTTTATCTGTCATGCCTCCACGGCGAACTAAGAATCCTGACACAGGGAAACTTTTTGAACTGAAGTCACTGGGGTGAAAGTTTAACAACAGCTAAACTGTATCAAAACATCTGTTCACAAACTCTCACACAACTCGTGCAAGTCTCAGTCAGTACCTCACGCAGACAGCGCTACGACGGGGAACTGAAGGGAAAGTGAAGCTCTCTCTTCAGAGCCAGACTCTTTCCCTCCCTGAACACAGAAGCTGCTGGTCTACTGCTGCCTCCATCTGCTCGTGGCTCTGTGAAGCTTGGTGGATCTAAACTGAACCCTTTAAAACACCAAAGTCACACAAACACACAACCTGACTGAGGCAGCAGAAGACCAGCAGCTCCTAACGTTGCCGTTTTTCTCAATGGAGTCTGACTTTTATTTTAAACACAGCTCCCTGTGACTTCAGTTCATTAAGAATGTTCTCAGCGTCTGTACTCTTCGTTCAGTGCGGAGGCCTGGTCATATATTGTACTGTTGTGTTTGTATTTGTCTGCAGTCATGTGTCAGATGTTCCCTCTCCTCCCCTCAGAGTGTGTGCATGTGGTGGAGTGTGAGTGGCTGATGCAAGGCAGGTGATGTTTGCTGATTGGACCATTGGCAGAGACTGCTGTCGCCGGATTGGTTCAGTGCATGACAGAAGACTTTTAAACACCAGCTGATAGATGCTCTCCTTTCACCCAGGCCACTTGTGAGTGTTGATTTGTTTGTGAATACCTGCAGGCAAAAGCTTCTGACGTTGTTAGCTAATGTGTAACTAGATAACTTTGTTATTTGGGACAGTGTCTGATCAGTTCAGAGTAGGTGAGTTTAGTTTCACACACACACACACACACACACACACACACACACACACACACACACACACACACTCACACACACACACACACACACACACACACACACACACACACACACACACACACACACACACACACACACAGAGCCCCCTGTCTGACTGC
Source organism: Epinephelus awoara (assembly GCA_035609425.1). Classification (NCBI taxonomy): domain Eukaryota; kingdom Metazoa; phylum Chordata; class Actinopteri; order Perciformes; family Serranidae; genus Epinephelus; species Epinephelus awoara. The sequence goes on from CM069301.1 coordinate 2,264,370, forward strand.
AGAGTAGTTTGCATTTAGTTTGGTTTGGTAGCACATAGGCAGATTAAACTGTACATCTGGACTGACACAGTATTAATTGTGTATTCTGTGAGCGTGCGTGCGTGTGTTACCAGGCAGCAGTTTCCTGGCAGCGTCCTCAGCCATCCTCAGCAGCGGCCCTGAACAGGGCCAACCAGGCTCCAGCTCCATCCCCGCTCTACCTGCCAACAGGTGAGCCGACAGTAGGCCGCCCACCACTACACACACACACACACACACACACACACACACACACACACACACACACACACACACAGAGGGCAGTTAGATAATTGAACACAATCAGGAGAGCTCTCTGAGACACCTCCTCCTCCGTACCTCTGATGTTGGTTTCAAACACCGAGGCGTTGACGTCGATGTCAAAGTCCACTGTGTCCTGGAGGAGCGACGCCACGCGCTGAAACTCTGTATTATTTCCCAAAACCTTCAGAGATACACATTGAAATTACACCTGAACGCAGCACGACTTGTCAACATCCACAGGACAGGAACTTAACCTTCTTCTCTGCCAATAATCACGTGATCAGAGATGTTTACAGTATCATAGCTCCGCTGGAATATTTCCTAAATTGCAAATTTTATTCGTGTTTTGACATTTTCTAAAATTATTCTCAGGTCTTACCAGCAGAGTGTCGAGAGCATCAATCAGAGTGAGCGAGAAACTGTTGAGAAAGACGGAGATGGTTTATTATTGGCCGAGGTACAAAAACGCCACAACAGATGAAAAGATGCCAACGTTACAAAAAAGTCTGAAGTTACAGCAAAGGAACGAACAGTCGAAAAAACCATGAATTGTTTCTTTAAAAACTTTCACAAAAAATCTTTCTTATAAAATTTTGCCAAATTTTCAAGCTGTAAAAACAGAAATGATCATTGGATTTTCAAATTGGGCACACAGTGTGCCATGAAATGCTTCCATCAGAAATTAAATAAAAAAACAAAACAAATCAGCTCAAAATATTGATACTTCATTAAAATCACTTTATTTTCCATCTCATTTAAAATTTGGCAAAAAATTAAACTGTTTGCATGACAAGAATGCAAAACTGAGGCTTTTTTCAGCTCCAGGATTTCACCTTCATCTTTTAACTTTAACAAAGGGTAAGTTTTAAATATCTAATAACTCACTGATGGAGGAGGGAGGCTCAAACACCAGCGACCCTCCTCCTCTGATAAGTAAGGAACAGTCCTTTAATTTTTCAGTGTGCTGCACCAAAACACGATGATGTCACCTTACCTGCCCCAGGTGTCCTGTCCGTCACAGGTGAGTGGGCGGAGCTCATCGTAGGGGAATGCGTTGTCAAGGTAACTGTTGTAGGCATGGTAGAACATAGATTTGATGCGCTGTCTGAAAAATGAAGCCGATTACAGAGAGGACAGAGGTTACTGAAAGAAACCTACAATCATGTTTATTCCAACTCGTTTACGTTTGTCCAGATTTATTTTCTCTGTTGCCTGTGTTCTGGTATCAGTGTGTTGTCCTGTTGTGCTGTTTCCAACAGTGGAAATGTTGTCGCTTTAGAGAAAGATGTCCCTTTATTGTATTTTATTTTAATAAATAAAAAAGTAAAAGGACTTCTCACATCCGCCAAGAGACAATTTACACTCAAAACGCAGCTTGACTGAACGGTTCAGTGAGTGTGTGAGATTTAAGGAGATTTAAGGAGTGTTCATTGCTCAGCAGCTGAATCATCCACAGAGGTCTCTTCTTCTCTCAAACAAACCAGGAGACTTCTGATTCTGATTTTCAGGTGATTATACACCTAACAAACCATACTTATTATATTATATTCCATTTCTGCTGATGTATCCGCCTGAATCCGACACTGGAGCTTTTAATGACCAGTTTTCAGGTAAAAGTCTTGAATGAACCACGTCATCTTTTCAGTAACTATGGGAAACAGCCTCATTGAGCTCATGTCTGTAGACACCTGTTTTGCCTCCAGCTAAGCCCCGCCCACCACAAAACCTCACAGCGTCTCCGAGCAGTAACCGGGTCTGTACAGGTAGAGAGACGGAGCGGTGATGACAGGTGTGTTCAGACAGACAGTGTGTGATAAATGATGTGTTTCTGGACCAGTGCAGCGTGTCAACCCAAAACACAGGTATGAACCCGGATGTGAGCAGAATATGGGACCTTTAAAAACTCTGTGGGATCAGTTGCATCGTCACGAAGCTGAGCACAGGCTGACAGTCTGACACCACGTCACATCCTGCTGGTGACGCCTTCATGCTTCACTTTAAATGCAGCACCTGCAGCTCAGAGTCATCACTGTGTGCTGTCTGTACATTTACTGCAGTGAAGTATCTGATTACTTCTTCTCTCAGGTGTGTCAGTGTCTCTCTGTTACCTGACGGCAGCCATCTCATCCTCAGTGAACTGACGCGCCGTCACATCGCTCAGCAGCCACACAAACAGCGTCACGCACACTGGAGCGCGCATGGAGGGGCACGAGGAGACCCGGGAGCGAGCCACAGGTGAACACAGATACAGAAAATCCGATGAAACACAGCAGTGACGGAGACACACGAGCACAGGTGAGTTTCTGGTTGTGTTGTGTCAACTGTCAGGAAATGAACAATATGCGCATGCGCCGTCCGGCGAGCTGACGAGCAGACAAACCTGGGCTGCGTTCAAGAGCAATACGGTATTTTTAAGCAACGTTACCAGTGTATACTAAACCTGTAACACTCCACCGAACAAACAGAGGGTAACGTTACCGTACGAGAATAAACAAACATTATGTGACAGCGGTTCGCTGCTGTCCTGGCGGTAAACAACTCTTACCGACATATTCTTTTTGCTTGTTTGACGGTTTGACAGAAATTAAAGAAGCTGCGTTCAACAACAAACCGCTCATAAATGTTTCGTTAGGCTCGTTAGAGACGAAGCTCCCCCTGCCTGGAAAGTGGACGAGATGATTATTTTTAATATCATTATTTATTTATTTATTTTAACTTGTATTTAGAATGTACATATTTTATATTAAAGAAAGATATAAATAGGTATATGGATGTTACAAAAATAGAGTATAAAATATATATTCACATACATACCTATACATATGCTTATATGCAGATACATATGAGTAAACCATTAAAATAAAATAATATTATTAAAAAAATAAATAAATAAGTAAAAAAAGAGAGAATATATATATATGTATGTATATATACAGTACAGGCCAAAAGTTTGGACACACCTTCTCATTCAATGCGTTTTCTTTATTTTCATGACTATTTACATTGTAGATTCTCACTGAAGGCATCAAAACTATGAATGAACACATGTGGAGTTATGTACTTAACAAAAAAAGGTGAAATAACTGAAAACATGTTTTATATTCTAGTTTCTTCAAAATAGCCACCCTTTGCTCTGATTACTGCTTTGCACACTCTTGGCATTCTCTCCATGAGCTTCAAGAGGTAGTCACCTGAAATGGTTTCCACTTCACAGGTGTGCCTTATCAGGGTTAATTAGTGGAATTTCTTGCTTTATCAATGGGGTTGGGACCATCAGTTGTGTTGTGCAGAAGTCAGGTTAATACACAGCCGACAGCCCTATTGGACAACTGTTAAAATTCATATTATGGCAAGAACCAATCAGCTAACTAAAGAAAAACAAGTGGCCATCATTACTTTAAGAAATGAAGGTCCGTCAATCCGGAAAATTGCAAAAACTTTAAATGTGTCCCCAAGTGGAGTCGCAAAAACCATCAAGTGCTACAATGAAACTGGCACACATGAGGACCGACCCAGGAAAGGAAGACCAAGAGTCACCTCTGCTTCTGAGGATAAGTTCATCCGAGTCACCAGCCTCAGAAATCGCAAGTTAACAGCAGCTCAGATCAGAGACCAGATGAATGCCACACAGAGTTCTAGCAGCAGACCCATCTCTAGAACAACTGTTAAGAGGAGACTGCGCCAATCAGGCCTTCATGGTCAAATAGCTGCTAGGAAACCACTGCTAAGGAGAGGCAACAAGCAGAAGAGATTTGTTTGGGCCAAGAAACACAAGGAATGGACATTAGACCAGTGGAAATCTGTGCTTTATTCTGATGAGTCCAAATTTGTGATCTTTGGTTCCAACCGCCGTGTCTTTGTGAGACGCAGAAAAGGTGAACGGATGGATTCCACATGCCTGGTTCCCACTGTGAAGCATGGAGGAGGAGGTGTGATGGTGTGGGGGTGTTTTGCTGGTGACACTGTTGGGGATTTATTCAAAATTGAAGGCACACTGAACCAGCATGGCTACCACAGCATCCTGCAGCGACATGCTATCCCATCCGGTTTGCGTTTAGTTGGACGATCATTTATTTTTCAACAGGACAATGACCCCAAACACACCTCCAGGCTGTGTAAGGGCTATTTGACCAAGAAGGAGAGTGATGGAGTGCTGCGGCAGATGACCTGGCCTCCACAGTCACCGGACCTGAACCCAATCGAGATGGTTTGGGGTGAGCTGGACCGCAGAGTGAAGGCAAAGGGGCCAACAAGTGCTAAACACCTCTGGGAACTCCTTCGAGACTGTTGGAAAACCATTTCAGGTGACTACCTCTTGAAGCTCATGGAGAGAATGCCAAGAGTGTGCAAAGCAGTAATCAGAGCAAAGGGTGGCTGTTCATTCATAGTTTTGATGCCTTCAGTGAGAATCTACAATGTAAATAGTAATGAAAATAAAGAAAACGCATTGAATGAGAAGGTATGTCCAATATATATATATATATATATATATATATATAAGTTATAAATTCTGCTGTTGGTCCGAATGTTAAAAAATGGCATTCGGGACAGCCCTACTTTACATACTGTTGAGGAGCTTGTTCATATTTCATCTGGGATCAATAAAGTTATATCCAACTCTTTTCTCCCTCTCACCTTGGGGTCATGTCATTCTGGCAGCAGGGTGAGCAAACCAGACCAGACGTCCAACTCCCCGGCAATGGCAGACTTGTGGCTGCTAATGGCTGATTGAATAGCTCGTTATGTTCAACATAAAAGGCTTACAGTGCCTCAGTGTTTTTTTAACTTCATGGAAACTGTTCAGACGCACCAATTATTTGCATATTAGGCAAAACAGAGTTCACGTCCTCTTTTTCAAAAGATTTTGGTTTGGTGTCCTTTTGTTGGACAACAGCCACAAACAAATAGTGACCACCAGCTGTACTGAATGATAGTTAGGGCAGCGACATAAATAAATAAAGCTTCATTCTGCAGCGGCTGTTTTTTTCCACACTTAAATTATGAGTGCCGGTGGATATTCTCATTCATCCAGGTCATAGTTATCTCAAGGCAATTGAATCAAATGCAATTGGACTTGGTTTTGTCTTAGAAGATGTTTCAGCTCTTATCCAAGAGGCTTCATCAGTTCATGCTTGTCTGACTAGGCTGGAACTAGTCTGACAAACTGGTGTGAAACAACCCTGGTATTTAACCTCTGGGGAGGTCTTCACAAGGCCAATGATGTCACTGGTTCGTTAGTGCTCCAATAGTGCGTCAACAATGGTCGTTGAAACTCCTGCTGCAGCGGTGGTCGTTGGAGTCGTTAGACACGTGAGGCCATTTGTGAACGACCATTGTTTTTAGAGGTGAAGCTGTTAAACCTCCTGGGCAAGGATGAAAGGACAGCATTATAGGTGGGGGATAGGAGGTGTCGCAGACCTCCTCCTCTGCTGAGAGATGGTTTTTCCAATTTCACATAGATGGCTTCTTTTACACCTCTTTCAAACCATCTGTCCCCTGTCCAAAATGTGCACGTTGCTGTCTTCAAAGGAGTGTGCTTTCTCCTTGAGGTGTAAATAGACAGCTGAGTCTTGCCCTGACGAGTTAGCCCTTCTGTGTCGGGCCATGCGTTTGTTTAGTGGTGGTTTTGTGTCACCAATGTACAAGTCTGGGCATTCCTCACTGCACTGGACAGCGTACACCAGGTTGCTCTTCTGGGTGTGTGGTGTACAGTCTTTTGGATGGACCAGTCTTTGAGTGTGTTACTGGGTTTGAAATACACAGGGATGCGGTGTTTGCTGAAAATCCTCCTGAGTTTGTCAGATACTCCAGACACACAGGGGATGACAATGTTATTGTGTTTGCTCTTTTCTTCATCACCCACTTTGTTCTTTCTTGAACGGGCTGCTGTTTTCACAAAGGTCCAACTGGCATAACCACAAGTTTTTAGAGCCTCCCTCAGATGGTACGTTATCAGCTCTGTGTTGTAGGGTCCTGATAACACCTAGTTTGTGTTCCAGTGGGTGGTAAGAATCAAACAGTAAGTATTGGTCTGTGTGAGTGAGTTTCCTGTATACCCCAATGTGGAGGCCTCTGTCCTCTGTAATGTGCACGTTACAATCCAAGAAGGGCAAACTGTTCTCCTTAACATCTTCTCTTGTGAACTTGATGTTTCTGTCCACTGAATTGATGTGTTCAGTGAAAGCTTGTACCTCTTGAGTTTTAACCCCTGTGTTATCCACATATCTGAACCAGAGTTCAAGGCTCTGTATTACACACACACACACACACACACACACACACACACACACACACACACACACACTGTGCCTACTGCTCTACTATTAGACACAAAGGATGTCTTTAGTCCACTGGCTTTTGTAATTGGGTCGCCTGGCACGCTTAGCTGACTTCATTCGATGAACTCAACTAAATTTTAAAAATCTAATTCATGGTGAAGGGTCATGCATTTTCCACCAGTCACTTCAAAAAGCTCAAGGAAAAATATTTGTGGCTACAGGGGGGATCAAAATAGAATAAATAAATGAAATAAAAATCAACCAGCCACCCTCCTCCTCTGATAAGTTAAGAACAGTCCCTTCAGTGCGGTGAGGTTTGTGGACCGTTACCTGCTACAAAGAGAGAAATGTGAGCGGCTCGTTTCTCCTCTGACACGTCACATACCTGTGTGCCGCCACGGCTCGGCTGTTCAAGTACTTCTGGGCAGTCATGACGCCAACGAAGAGGAAGTTATTGGACCTGGAGCCGGACTTCTCGGTCACCGGTAAACCGTTACCTTGCGGCGGTGGCCATAGTGCTCCGCCATATTCCTGTCTGTGACCCCCGTTCAACCCACAACCTGCAGGATTCACCTTCTGTTTCTGCTGCTGGTTGAAATCTGTACTCGCACAGCGTGCTCCTGAATGATTTCTTTTGCTCACACAAAACTATTTTAGTTGTAAATGTGAGTAAAATGCTCACACCGTAGAGCTCTGGTCTCAGTCTAACATCAAGTCAGTTAAACTTCAGGGATATCAGTCTGTCCATTTAGGAAGCACAAGTGATTGTGAATCAGTTTCAGCTGCTTTAGTGCAAATCTAAGTGGCAACAGGTGCAATGGAGAGGCAAAAGCAAGACATCCCCCAGTAAGGGCAGCATGAGGCAGCACCTGCAGCCAAATCAGGTTGCACAGGTTGTCCAGCTCCTCCAAGATGGCAAATCTATACTTGGAGTCACAAGAGTGTTTGCTGTGTCTCCCAGCACAGTCTCAAGAGCATGGAGGAGAAACCAGGAGACCGGCCGTTACACCAGGAGAGCTGGACAGGGCCGTAGAAGGGCATCAACCCAGCAGCAGGACCGGTGTCTGCTCCTTTGTGTGAGGAGGAACAGGAGGAGCACTGCCAGAGCCCTACAACATGACCTCCAGCAGGCTACTGGTGTGCATGTTTCTGAGCACACTGTCAGGAACAGACTCCATGAGGGTGGCATGAGGGCCCCACGTCCTCTACAGGGACCTGTGCTCACAGCCCAGCACCGTGCAGCTCAACTGGCATTTGCCAGAGAACACCAGAATTGGCAGGTGATACATTTCTATGGCATAATCGTTTTGATATGGTAAAGCAGAAGCCAAGAAGTGAGATTCTGGTCTTGACTCAGTTTTGACAGAATATGTAGTTTGTAACACACTTTGTCTTTGTACAGCAGAACACTCCTGCCAAATGTTTTAAAGTATGAAAAAGTGGATCCATTGTAGAATGAATCTTTATAATGTAATGGAAATGTCACTGCCTTTAAATGACTAATGATCATTCACTACAGTGTGGTCACTGTTTGTTTGTGGTTGTAGTCCAACAACATGGCAGGTCTGTCAGACATGTTTTTGAAAACAAAGAAAACTGCTGAGTTGTTTGCCTAATATGTAAATAATTGTTTAGTAAGAACACTTTTCATGACGTGGAAAGAAAGAAATTGTTTTCATATAATATACTGAGTGAACATAATAACATCATTTAAAGAAATGTTCAAGACATATTGTTATAGGGCTACATTTTTGGGTATGTTACCTTCAAGCAACACAGTACTCTGATGGTAAGAAATTAAAAAAGAGGGTTATTGTTTAGAATATTCATCAAATTTAATATGATACCAGTGGAAAACGTACAAAAACCCTCAAGTTTAAGATTCATTTGAAATTGTAAACCATTAAAAACGTACTCTTTTCACAAGGTTGTTTGAATGTTTCCCTCAGACAACACTGTACTATGGGGTGCCGTTTGTAAAGTGTCTCATGCTGAAAATAACATCAACTTTTTGCCACATTTAGCTTCAAACAATGTTTAAAAAAGTGTTGTGAATTTTTTAACGTCACCTTTTGCCACATTTACAGCAATATTTGTTAACTTAGAAATATATTAAATAGTTAAATCTAAATATTAAATGTGGCACCTAAATGTTAAATGTTAAATCTAAATATTAAATCCAAATATAAATATAAATATAAATATAAATATAAATATTAAATCTAAATCTAAATGTAAATGTTAAATCTAAATGCTAAATATAATATAAATGTTAAATCTAAATGTTCTGGGTGAAACTAAATATTTAGCTAATATGCAAATTCACACTGCCGGTCACCGGAAGTACCAAAATAAAAGCTCGAGATGGTCAGACTGTGTTTATAGAATCAAATAACGAATTAAAACCAACTTATCGGGGGAAATGAACACTTGAACATACATTAGCGTGATAATAACTACCTAAAATAACAAGAAACATGTTTGGAGAAATTTTATTTGACGTGTACTTTGAGTTGTTAGTGTCCCTTCGGAGGGACTAACAACCTAAGCTAAGCTAACAACCGTTAGCTCTTAGCACTGTTAACAGTGTCTGTAATGACTCATTAACTCTTAAAAGGTCTGTGAAAAAAATATTTTTTTCCAGCAGATGTCTTAGTTACAACATGATTGAGCTAGCAAAGCAGTTTTGTGTTGCGATGTGTGGTATTTATTCAGTTTTGGGAAATCACGATGTCTAGAAAGCATCAGTGGCTGCAGCAGCAGCAAAGCTAACATCAGGACACCATCTGTTAAAGCCTCCTGTTGTCGGATACGACATGAAACTACTCCAGTTAGCTCAATCATGTTGTAACTAAGACATCTGCTGGAAAAAAAATTTTTTTTCATGGACCGTTTAGAGTTAATGAGTCATTACAGGCTCCGCTAACGGTTAGCCCCGCTAATCTACGATAACCATGTTATTAATTTCAGAACGTGATAGTAATGTTTTTTTTTTTTTTTTTTTTTTAACTTTATTTTTAAGAAATTTTACAATATATATGGAAAAAAGGGGAAAAAAAATAGAAAAAGACATTAACAAACGGCACAGATGGGAAAATAAAAAGCACAGGGGGAAAATGGATCAATATAATGTGTACATTTTAAGAGATAGAGCTAGGTCCAGGTCTCAAAGACATTACAGTCTTTTTATCTTTGTTTGTCCACAATCTATCAATCATATTATAGAGCATAAAGTACTCAAAGCCAAGACAACAAAACACAATTAATCACATTAATAAATGCTAACTGTGTCCTGCTATGGTGAGGAACCATATTCCAAATGAGCTGTCCATTTCCTCCAGTATGTAGAGAATTTATCCATGCACAAGTTCAAGGAAAAAGTCAGTCTTTCCATGTCATATATTTCTTTCACAATTGTAATCCACTCCTCTTTCGATGGGGGCTCTTTTGATAGCCATCTCCTCGTAATAGCTTTTTTACTGGCTACCAACATTATTTTAATCAAGTATTTATCAGTAACATTGATTGTGGGGGAGATATTACCAAGATAAATTGTACAAAAATCGTGTTCAATCTCAAAGCCTACAACTGATTTAATTTTCTCCACTACATCCCGCCAGTAAGGTTGTATAATCGGACAGTCCCAAAAGACGTGGAAATGGTCCGCTTGGGCATTTCCACATTCTCTCCAGCACCTTCCGTAACTTGGGTGACCTTTATGACGTTCTTTAATTTTGGGAGTAATAAAAAAACGAATCATGTTCTTCCAGGAAAATTCCCTCCAATGACCAGAACTGGAAGTGCTCATTTGAGTTTTGCAAATGTTTAGCCAATCATCTTCTGAAATGGTTATTTTTGCCTCTTTTTCCCAGGTGGATTTAACATAATGAGTGGAATAATCATTGAGAGACTGTAAACAGGAGTAGATTCTGGAAATCAATTTCTGGTTTAACTTAGATTTGTATGCATCAATCATGATGTTAACTAAATCAGAAGTACCTTGCTCTGTTGTTTTTATATCACAGTTAAAATAAGCTCTCACTTGTAGGTATCTGAAGAAGTCTTGGTTTTCCAAGTCATAGTTGTCTTTAAGTTTTTGAAAACAGTCTAGTCTCCCTTTACCAGAAATGAGACAGTACGTTGTGATACCCTTCCACAACCACTGTTCGAAACGCCCATCCAGTTCCGCGGGTTTAAAATCCTTATCATGCGCCACCCATCGTAATATTTTGATATGATTTTCCAGTTTGTTCTTATAACATTCTGCAAACCAAATGTTTAGGGGTGTTTTTGTCCAGACACTTAGGTTTTGCTTATGCAGTATGTATAGATTTTTGTCTCCTAGCAAGCTTTGCAGGGGCATGTCCAATTGGCTTAGTTCTAGACTTTTCCATTTAGCATTATAATATGGGTTGCACCAATAAGTCAGGTACCTAAGCTGAGCAGATTTGTAATAGTTATCTATATTTGGAAGAGAGAGTCCACCTTTTTCTTTGGACAGTTGCAAAGTTTTGTACCTGATCCTTGGTTTAAGGCCTTTCCATATGAACCCAGATAGCATTCTCTTCCATTCCGTTAATTGCTTTTCAGGTATTTCTATTGGTATTGACAGAAAAAGAAAAAGCAATCGCGGCAAAATATTCATTTTAACTATATCTATTCGATTGTGTAAATCTAGTGGTAATAAACTCCATTTATCCAGGTCTGTCTTTATCTCTTTGGTAATTGGCAAATAGTTAGTTGCATAAATGTTGGATAAATCCTTTGGAATTTTTATTCCCAGATATTTGATAAAGTCATTCTCCCATCTAAAATTGCACAGATTCTTTATTTGTAAAGAAGGTGTATAATTAAATGAAATGATTTGTGTTTTATGAATGTTTAACTTGTAGCCCGAATAGTGACCAAATGTTTTTAAGGATGACATTAATTTGGGTAAACTCAAATCTGGTTGTGAAAGGGTGATCAATATGTCGTCTGCATAAAGGCAGGTCTTGTATTCAGTGCCTTTGAAATAAATTCCTTTTATGTCTCGGTCTTCTCTAATAGCCTGAGCCAGAGGTTCGATAAATAATGCAAACAAGGCCGGACTTAAGGGACATCCCTGCCGGCAGCCTCTTTCGAGTGACATAGGATTAGACAGACTACCGTTTATTTTGATTCTGGCTGAAGGGGAGTGATATAATTTTTTTAGATATGAGATAATTTTAATATCAAAGCCAAATCTTTGTAATGTTAAGTATAGATATTCCCAACTAACTGAATCGAATGCCTTTTCGGCATCAAGGCTGAGAACAATGGATTCATCTTTATCTTTGCTCATTTGCTCCATTAAATGTAAAGCCCGTCTTACATTATCTTGTGTCTGTCTGGTTTTGAGGAACCCAGTCTGGTCTTCATCTATTATGTCCGGAATAATATTTTCTAATCTTTTTGCAATTATTGAAGCAAATAATCTGTAATCTAAGTTCAAAATCGATATCGGTCTATACGAACTGCATTCAGATTTATCTTTGCCCATTTTAGGAATTACTGAGATAATGGCATGTCTCCAAGAAGCTGGTGCTTCACCCCCATTAAGTATGAAGTTAAAGCATTTCAATAATGTTGGTGATAGTAATTCTCTGAATGTCTTATACCATTCAGCAGAATATCCATCTTCACCGGGCATTTTGCTTGTCTTGAGTCTCGAAATAGCATTATCCAATTCTTTTTGTGTTATGCCATTCATCATTGTTTTATTCTGTTCTATTCCAATGGATGGTAGATCCAGTGAGTTAAGAAAATCTGTAATACTTAAGGAGTCTACTCCTTTCGGTTGTGTGTACAGATCTTTATAGTAATTTACAAAGGACATTTGTATTTCTTTTAGTTTGTGACAAGTTTCTCCAGAATGCGTGTTCTTAATTTTGTGGATGGATCTTTCTTCTTGTTGTCTTCTTATCCTCCAAGCTAACAGTTTTTTAGCTCTTGGTCCATTATCATAGTACTTTTGTTTGATGAACTTTGCCTTCATCTCCTCATAACTATCATATAGTTTATTTAGGTTTTGTTTAATAAGTTTTATCTGATCTAATAATTTGGGATCGTTAAGTTCCACGTGTCTCATTTCTAGATTTTTTAGTTCCTGTAATAGGTCTTTTATTTGCTTCTCTTTTTCCCTCTTTTTAATTGAGGACCACAATATAAGTTTTCCCCTTATTACTGCCTTAGCAGCATCCCATACAGTACCTGGAGACACTTCACCGGTATCATTTTGTTCTAGATATTCTTTAAATTCCTTATGAATGTATTGATTACATAAGGGGTCATTTAATAAGTTTGTGTTAAGCTTCCAAGTTGTATTTTCAATTTCAGTGTTAAAATGTAGGGACAGATATACACCAGCATGGTCTGAAATATCTTTGACCCCTATTTGGCAGTTTGAGATTCTATGTCTCTCTGAGTGAAACATAAAAAAGTAGTCGATTCTTGAATGAACATTATGGGGATGGGAGAAAAATGTAAATTGTCTTGCTGTTGGGTTTAATTCCCTCCAAACATCCATCATACCTGCTTCGAGGAGAAGTTTCTTAACAGTATCTGTCTCAGAATTAATTCTTTTCGTTACATTAGTGGAGTCAAGCGAGGGTTGTAATTGTATATTCCAATCTCCACCACAAATAAGGACCCCCTCAGCCTCTTGAGCAATCAGATCAAATATTTTCTTCATAAATGTCTTATCATTACCTGGGGGTCTATACACATTTAAAAGTGTTACCTGCTTATGATCAATGAAACCTTTCACTAGAATGTATCTCCCTTCGGTATCCTTTATCTGTTTGGAGATTTGGAACACAACTTTGTTAGAGATTAATATTATAACTCCTCTTTTTTTCCCATGTTTATAGGATGAGTAGTATGCGTTTTTAAAGCCCAAATGTTTAAACTTCTCATGTTCTTTATCATTAAGGTGGGTTTCTTGCCAAAAGATAATATGTTGTTTTTCTCTCTTCATCTTAGTGATCAACTTGCTCCTTTTGATAGGATTTTGTAGACCATTAATATTTAAGGTAATAATCTTATATTCCTGATTCAGCATTATGACTCTTAATTTTGATACACACATTTCCCACCTCTATTACTGTAAGCATGTAAATAAAAACCATCTGTGCAGAACATAACAATAAAACAAAAATAACCTCCAACAGTGAAGTAAAGTAACAACTTCTGAACAGGGAGGGGAAGCCTCCAAAGGAAGGGCCCCTCCAGATGTGTCCTAACATCGTCCAAAAAGCGAAATTAGTTCGCTCAAACAATGGTTCGGTGTAGTTTAAGTCACCCAGTGGAACAGTCCAATCGGTATTTTTGTAATGTTCTTAGCTAAGAACTATGGCATTCAACACGTGTTCAATCAAAAGGGAGACGTTACCCGCACACACAGCGCGAAAAAACAACTCCCAACAGTGTCCTGAAATACCTCTCATCATTCCTAGTTTTGCCTCCCTCTCATTGTCACTCATGCGTGCACCTCAGGTCATGCTCTCCTGATGTGTGAGAGCTCGCTGGAATCTCCGGAGCTTCTCTTTAGCTCGCTCGATGTCTGTGCCCCGGTTCCGACGTTTTGAGGAGCCACTGGTCTGCCATGCGTTTTCCGCCAGCTTCATATGGGGTGTCACGGCTGTCTGGGATGCGTTGTCGGGTGTATTGCTCGCGTCGGTTCCTTCGTCAGCTGTTAGTATCCCCCTTTTCAGCATATCCTTCGTCGCTTCATCCGCGTTGTTGTATGTGGTGGGTCCTCCATCATAAAAAACTCGGAGTTTAGCGGGTGCAGGTGTCTGAAATCTGAGTCCACGTTCTTTCAGCACTTTTCTCAAAGGCGCATATTCCTTCCTCTTTTTGATGATTTCTGCTGGGTAATCATGGTCGAAGTAAATTCTCTTCCCTTTGATCTGTATCTCTCTTTTTTTCCATGCGCTGCTGAGCACAAGTTCCTTGGTTTTATACACGAGGAAATATGCGATCATGGATCTCGGGGCTGCTTGCGGTGGTGGTTTTTGTCCGAGTGACCGGTGGCAACGTTGTATTTTGAGGTCAATGTCAGGGAGTTGCAGCTCCGACTTAATGAAATTCTCCAGAAACTCACATGCATCGTTCCCCTCCTCTCCCTCGGGGATCCCGAAGATGCGGAGATTATTTCTGCGGGAGCGTGTTTCTAAATCTGTTAGTTTAGACACAATGCGCTCTTGCTCCTTCAAAGCCTGGAGAAGCGAGTCCCTCGCGGTCACACTCCACTCCTCCACTTCGGCCACTCGCGTCTCCACCTCCTCCATCCTAACCTCCGTGTTTTTGAGTTCTGCCCCGATCTCGCTCAGTTTCTGATTAACTTCTTCTTTAAAGTTTCTGAGCTCTTCTCTCAAATCTCTTTTGATTGTCTCACAAAATCCGCTCAATTCTTTTTTCATGTCCTGGTGTCCTGCTTTTATGTCGGCGCGGATAGCATCTAAGCTAGCTTGTAGGGCGTCCATGGGAGCAGGCACGTTAGCTGCACCTGAATCAACTTCTCCTGTCGCCATATGCTCGTTTTCCTCACCGTTTGGACTCGTTGTGGTCTTAGCGTTTCTCAGTTGGTATTTCCCCATAAGAGTTCACAGGTATAAACTCGTTAGGTTCTCTATAACAGGGGAAATGTCGGACCGTTCTGGGAGCTCTCTGACTACACCACCGACCAGCTCGCCGCCATAACCGGAAGTCCGTGATAGTAATGTTTGTTCAATCATAGTGTTTATAGACTTTACAAACACCAGATTAGTCTAAACGGTGATACAGTGACGTGAAAAATGTGAGATATGCATATATATATATATATATATATATATATATATATATATATATATATATATATGTATATATATATATATATATATATATATATGTGTATATATGTAGCTAAACTCCACTGGTTTTCTACCCGGAAGTATTTGTAAACAACAACGTGATTCCCTCCGAAGGGACACTAACAATTCAAAGTACACATCAAATAAAATTTCTCCATACACGTTTCTTGATATTTTAGGTAGTTATTATCACGCTAATGTGTGTTCAAGTGTCCATTTCCCCTGATAAGTTGGTTTTAATTCATTATTTGATTCTATAAACACAGTCTGACCATCTCGAGCTTTTATTTTGGTACTTCCGGTGACCGGCAGTGTGAATTTGCATATTAGCTAAATATTTAGTTTCACCCAGAACATTTAGATTTAACATTTAACATTTAGATTTATATTTAGCATTTAGATTTAACATTTATATTTATATTTATATTTATATTTATATATAGCATCTAGATTTAACATTTATATTTATATTTAGCATTTAGATTTAATATTTAGATTTAACTATTAATATATTTCTAAGTTAACAAATATTGCTGTAAATGTGGTAAAAGGTGACGTTAAAAAATTCACAAAACTTTTTTAAACATTGTTTGAAGCTAAATGTGGCAAAATGTTGATGTTATTTCCAGCGTGAGCCACTTTACAAACGGCACCCCACTTTATTAAAGCTATATATTATAAACTTAGCTCGGTCATTTTGTAGAGATAAACACAAAATCGTGATGACCTTTATGCATTTGAACAGTATATAAAGCTAAATAACCAGAAACTGTCATGGTGGGAATACTAAAGTAAAAGAACTTCATTACAAGAAGAAGTCCTGCATTTAAAATCCTCTTTGAAGGAAGGTTTTACAGATTTTTAAGTCTGTCTAGATGCATGTTAGGAGAGAAAATCTGTTACTGTCCAGTATGAACAGGAGGAATGATCACAGCAAACAAAAACTGTTTGAATCTACATATGTGTATATGACAAACAAGATGTGCTTAAAAGTATCAGCAGAAAAGTTCTCACTGTGAAGGAAGATGTCTCCTGTGACTCATTCTGTTATTATGATTTATTTGATTTGATTGCTTTTTTATTACACAACATCTCAAAGTCAATTCTCTGTTGTATGTTAATGCTAAAAAGTCCACATGATTAGTCCAGGACAATGTACTGTCTATGTGACCTAAATGAAACATTACAAAGTGAAGAGATATAAAAAGTCATTTATAGCTTGAATCTGATCACTATGCATGTGTGTCACTACAGGGCTGTATGCTGTCTCATCACATGCTGAACGTCAGTACCATTTTGTTTATGACCTGAAGACCTGGACTGAAGCACAAAGTTACTGCAGAGAGAAATACACAGACCTGGCTACTGTCGACAACATGGAGGACGTGACGACCCTGGACAACATGGCAGATAGAAGCAAACTGGTCCACCCAGATGGATGGAGGGTCAGTTCACTTTTCTCTGTCTTTCATCTAAAAGTCATTTTGATAAGTGTGTCAGTGACAGGTGGTTTGAAAGTATTAAAATCTGATCCTACACAGTAACTATAGTAAATATCTCCTGTAAAATGTAGTAGAGTAGAAGTATAAAGTGTTTTTAGTCTAAACTTCCCTCATGGTGTTTGAGCAGACAGTGTTTCCCTGTTGAGCTGCAGTGGAGGGATGGTAACAAAAGGAGGAAGACTCTAACTTTGGAAGATCTCCACAGACAGATGAAGCCTCAGATTAACTTCACATCAACCTTTGAATATATTTTACACAGAACGAGGACTGTAGAGTTTGTTCCCCAGCTGTAGCAGCTCAAAATAATAATCTCATACTCGTACTTGTCGTCCTCCGCTTATCCGGGTCCGGGTCGCGGGGGCAGCAGCCTCAGCAAAGAAGCCCAGACAGTCCTCTCCCCAGCCACTTTCGTCAGCTCTTCCAAGGGAACCCCGAGGTGTTCCCAGGCCAGCCGGGCGATGTAATCCCTCCAGTGTGTCCTGAGGTGGCCCCGAGGTTTCCTCCCGGTTGGACATGCCCGAAACACCTCCCAAGGGAGGCGTCTGGGAGGCATCCTTACCAGATACTCGCGATCTCGTTCTTTTGGTCACTACCCAGAGCTTGTGACCATAGGTGAGGGTTGGAACGTAGATTGACCGGTAAATCGAGAGCTTCGCTTTCTGGCTAAGCTCCCTTTTCACCACAACGGACCGGTTAAGCACCTGCATCACTGCTGACGCCGCCCCAATCCGCCTGTCAGTCTCCCGCTCCATCCTACCCTCACTCGCAAACAAGATCCCGAGAAACTTAAACTCCTCCACCTGAGGCAGGACCTCCCCTCCGACCTGGAGTGGGCAATCCACCCTTTTCCAGCTGAGGATCATGGCCTCAGACGTGGAGGCGCTGATTCTCATCCCAGCCGCTTCACACTCGGCTGCGAACCGTCCCAGCAAGAGCTGGAGGTCACTGTTCGATGGAGCTTGATGGACCATGTCATCCGCAAAAAGCAGGGACGAGATCCTCCCGTCACCGAACCTGACACCCTCCACCACTTGGCTGCGCCTAGAAATTCTGTCCATGAAAGTTATGAACAGAACTGGTGACAAAGGGCAGCCCTGACGGAGTCCAACCCTCACCGGGAACAGGTCCGACTTACTGCCGGCCACATGAACCAGACTGGTTGGGCGAACTCCCATGCCCCCTCCAAGACCCTGGCGAGGGTACAGAGCTGGTCCATAGTTCCGCGTCCGGGACGAAAACCACATTGCTCCTCCTCAATCTGAGGTTCAACTATCGACCGGACCCTCTTCTCCAGCACCCTGGAGTAGACCTTACCAGGTAGGCTGAGGAGTGTGATCCCCCTGTAGTTGAAACATACCCTTTGGTCCCCTTTCTTGAAGATGGGGACCACCACCCCGGTCTGCCACTCCAGAGGCACTGCCCCCGATGTCCACGCAATGTTGCAGAGGCGTGTCAGCCAGGACAGCCCTACAACATCCAGAGCCTTGAGATATCCAGGCCGTATCTCATACACCCCCGGGGCTCCGCCACCACGTAGCTGCTTCACTACCTCAGCGACTTCTGCCCTCGGAATTGGACTACCCGCCCCCGAGACCCCCGGCTCTGTTTCCTCACTGGAATACGTGCTGGTGGGATTAAGTAGCTCCTCAAAGTATTCCTTCCACCGCCCGACAATGTCCCCAGTTGATGTCAGCAGCTCCCCGCCCTCACTGTAAACAATGTGAGCAAGTTGCCACCTTCCCCCCTGAGGCGCCGGACAGTTTGCCAGAACCTCTTTGGAGCTGATCGATAGTCTCTCTCCATGGCCTCACTGAATTCCTCCCACACCCGAGTTTTTGCCTCCGCGACTGCCGCTGCTGCACTCCGCTTGGCCCACCGGTAACTGTCAGCTGCCTCCGGAGACCCACAGACCAACCATGCCCTGTAGGCCCCCTTCTTCAGCCTGATTACCGGCGCGACTGGCCCCAGCGGCCTTGCAGCCACATCTCACAACAGCCGCCTCGACAATGGCAGAGTGGAACAAGGCCCATCCAGACTCAATGTCCCCCTCGGGATGCGGTCGAAGCTCTCTCGGAGGTGGGAATTGACGATCATCTTTACAGGTTCTTCCGCCAGGCGTTCTTCTGCCAGGCAGACCCTCACTGTTCATTTGGGCCTGCCAGGTCTGCGCAGCGTCCTCCCCTGCCACCTGATCCAACTCACCACCAGGTGGTGATCAGTTGACAGCTCTGCTCCTCTCTCCACCCGAATATCCAGAACATATGGCCGCAGGTCAAATGATACAACTACAAAGTCAATCATTGACCTGCGACCTAGGCTGTCCTGGTGCCACGTGCACTGATGGACATCCTTATGTTCGAACATGGTGTTAGTTATGGCCAAACTGCGACCCGCACAGAAGTCCAATAACTGAACACCACTCGGGTTCAGATCGGGCAGGCCGTTCCTCCCAGTCACGCCCCTCCAGGTCCTGCTGTCATTGCCCACGTGAGTGTTGAAGTCCCCCAGCAGAACAATGGAGTCCCCGGTTGGGGCACTGTCCAGCACCCGTCCCAGGGACTCCAAAAAGGGCGGGTACTCTGAGCTGTTGTTTGGCGCATAAGCGCAGACAACAGTCAGGACCCGTTCCCAGACCCGAAGGCGCAGGGAAGCAACCCTTTCATCTACCGGGGTAAACCCCAACACACAGGCAGATAGTCTGGGGGCTATCAGAAAGCCCACCCCGGCCCTCCGCCTCTCACCCGGAGCAACTCCAGCAAAGGAGAGAGTCCAACCCCTCTCAAGGACTTGGGTTCCAGAGCCGGAACTATGTGTCGAGGTGAGGCCGACTATATCTAGCCGGTAGCGCTCAACCTCTTCCACCAGCTCCGGCTTCTTCCTCGCCAGAGAGGTGAGAGGTAATAATAATAATAATAATAATAATAATAATAATAATAATAATAATATTCAGCATATAATGTCAGAAAACCTGAGTGCTTAATTAGTTATTAAGAGTTTCATGCCAAATGTAATAATGTAGGAAAATGATTATGTATAAACTAAGTAGAAAAATGTTGAATAATGTAATTAATTCAGCGTATGATGTGATCATTTAAAGAAAAGAGTACTCTCCTTGTTTCTTAGAGCAAAGAAACTCTTCTAATCTTACATGACACCAGTGTTATTACAAAACTGTTATCGCGTACATTGAAATGATTTCATTATGAGTTGCAACAGCATCACTTACACTGAAAGTCCAATATGAGGGGATCTCTTAATGTCCAGTATGAACAGCAGGAATGATTACAGGAGGCAAAACTTGTTTCACTGTTCATATGAGCTCCTGAATGTTGCTTTAAGACAGACTTCAATTTTGTGAACCTGTCCTTTAAGAGTTTTACACATTGAATCTCTCAGCTGTAAAATCCTGTAATAAAGTGGTCGAGGATCAGACTGACAGGCAGCATCAAGACTGTTAATGGGAAGTTGATGTAAAAATGTTGCCTTGAACAAAAGCTAGAGCGAGGTCTAATTCTTTATCTCACTGTCAAATATTAGCGTCTTTTCGCCTGGATTGGACTGTACAGAGACAGCTGGAAGTGGTCACTGTCAGACACAAGTTTCTACAAACACGGGGAGACAGAGTTCAGACGATGGAGGGCTGGAGAACCAGACAACAGAAACAGTGAAGAACACTGCACAGAGATGGATGAGGATGGACTATGGAACAACACCCTGTGTAGTAACAGCCTTAAGTTCGTCTGCTCATATGTCAGAGGTGAGAATATGAACTAGTGAAGTTTTCCTTCTCTGCTTCTCTTTGCCTCTTTGTTTTCATTATTTGGGCCTCTGTAGTATCAGTCAATCCATCAAACCAACTTTATTTGTAGCACCTTTCATACAGGTGAGAGCAGCTCAAAGTGCTTTAAAGGTGACTGACAGGCTGAGAATAAGACAGAACAAATGGAAACAGTAAAACAGCTCAGTGTGTCTCCTGATGACATCACAGAGGGCTGATATGGACAGACTGGACACTTGTATTCATTAGTTTATGAATATTATATAATGGTTTGAAAAGTAGCACACAGAGGCATGGATGGGAGGCTGTATGTTACGGTGCCTCTACACAGCGCCTCACTGTGCTCTATTTTCAGGGTCGGATGTGACATTTATCCTCATCACCAAATCCATGACATGGACTGAGGCCCAGAGCCACTGCAGAGTAAACTACACAGACCTGACCAGTGTGAGAAACATGACCGAGAACCAGAAGGTACAGGAGCTGATACCTGCAGGAGAACGTGTCTGGATCGGCCTCTTCAGAGACTCCTGGAAGTGGTCGGATGGAAGTAACTCCTCATTTAGGGCCTGGATACCAGGGCAACCTGACGGAGTGAATCAGGATTGTGTGGCTGCATACTTTGACTCACGCGGACAATGGGAGGACTACTACTGTGACATCAAGAGAGCATTCATTTGCTACGGCACACGTGAGTTCTGACCCGTTATTCAAAGTGTATTTGGATTTATACAGCAACATATAATAGCAGCATATAATAAACATATCTAAATAATCCACAGCATCCACAGTCTTTAAGTGCTCCTGTTCAGTAGTCTGACCGCCTGGGGGTCAAAAGTATCTCTGAGGCGGGAGGTTGGAGCTCTGATGCTCTGCAGATGCTTCCCTGAGTGAAGATAAGAGAAAAGGCTGTGTGCTGGGTGACTAGTGTCCTTTAAAATACAAAGTGCTTTCTTCCTCCAGCAGGTGGTGTACATGTCCTGTATCTGATGTGATGGTGATCCTATGATTATTGACGCTATTTTCACCATCCTCATCAGGTGTTTATGATCCTGTGCTGTTATGCTGCCAAACCATACCAGTATGCATCCAGTCAAGGTGCTTCCTATTTTGGACTGGTAGAAGTAGATGAGGGCTTTTGTTGACATGCTGTGTTTCCTCACACACCTCAGAAAGTCAAGTCTCTGTTTTGATGAGGACACAACTGGTGTCCAGAGACCAGGAGAGGGAGCTGGTGATCTGGATGCCTAAGAACTTGAAGCTGTTAACAGTTTCAACAGGGGTGTTGTTTATGTCAACAGGTGGCTGAACAGTTTTAATTTTTCTGAAGTCAGTGATGAGCTCTTTTGTTTTCTCAGCGTTAAAGGATAGATTGTTGTTGTGATCAAGTCCCGGACAATAAATTTTAACCCTCATGATGCTGATCATTTTATGGAGTTGTTTGTAAAGTGAGCAGCAGTGGTGATCAGCTGCAGATCATCAGTTTGTGTCGACTCAATGCTGAAAATATGCAACAGATGGAGGATGTAACTACCACATTTTGCCAGTTAGTGTTTAAACTGATGAAATTCTGAAATGTTTCCACAGCTACAACAAAACAAGTGTTCAGACTGAAGTTTCAGACACAGGACTCTCTGGATCTGAATGACCCTGCTGTGATGGAGGACACCTTGAAGAAGGTAAATCATGTTTTCTAATTTTATTCAAAACCAATCAATTGACTCTCAAAGCAAATAAAAAAAACAACTTTATTGATCCCCAGAGAGTAAATCCACATTGCAGCAGTACAAGAAACAGACTGAGGAGGAAACAGATAAAGAGCTATTTAAAATCATAAATACAGTAAAATAAGAACATTTAATAAATGACATTCAGAAGCTATATACATGATATACATTACAATACTTTGGTCACATACAGGACATGACTTGAGCATTGTGCCAATCCATATGTGCAGAAGTAAAGAGTGTGTTAGTGCCACTCTGCAGGCCTTATTGATGTGTGACTAATGAAGAATCAACAGTCAGCAGAAACTTCACTATCTGCCACCAAATGCAGCAGGAAACTGTACAAATACAATCCAGCAATCTGAGAAAAGACAGAGAGTTTACAAGAGAAGAAAAATCTACAACAGACCAACAGGTCGGCACCACCTCAGGAAAACAAGTATATATGAAGCAGAGTGCTCCTAAAATAGAGCTTCCAGATGAGTCCAATATAAATAAGAATGCAGAATGTAATCTGTGTATGTGAGTGATGATAATGATGAGGAGTTTTGTGTCTCAGCTCAAACAGCAGCTGAAGGACCAGGGGATGGATGACAACATCAAACTGAGCTGGAGGAAGCAGCCAGATGGAAAAGTCTTCCACAAGGAAGAGAAGAAGAAGAAGAAGGAGACCAAAAAGGATGAGCTTTAAGGCTGAATTGTTGTGTTTGGTTTCATCAGAGAAAAGTGGATTTCTTTCCTTAAAGTCTTCATGTAATGGGTCAGAATAGATCTGCAACAATTAGTTTAATCTGATTAATCCATCAGTCACAACCATTTTTACAATTAATTTATCCTTTATCAGCTGATTCCAAGTTCTTAAATATAAGATTTGATGCTTTTCTTTGTCATATATGATCATAAATTTAATATCTTAGACTATTGGTTGATAAAAACAAAACATAAGAAATTATTTGTTTGGCTGTTGGAAATTAGAACAGAGTTTTTTTATTATTTTCTGACATTTTTCAATGAAAATACTGTAAGAAAAAATAAGTAAAGATACTTAATAATAAGATTTGACTAAAGGAAAGTAAAAAAAAAAATCAGCTTTAATGTTTTGTGGAATGTGTGATATGGGAGTGATATGGAAAATAATCATATGTGTTCTTCTCATGCTGTCACCTTATCAGGGATACAAACTTTAAGTAATTTCCCTAAATTTATTTATGTGAGGGTTTTTTTTTTTTTTTTATCTTATTGATCATTTTCTTTGTCATATATGAT
Organism: Epinephelus awoara; assembly: GCA_035609425.1. Taxonomy (NCBI): domain Eukaryota; kingdom Metazoa; phylum Chordata; class Actinopteri; order Perciformes; family Serranidae; genus Epinephelus; species Epinephelus awoara. The sequence goes on from CM069301.1 coordinate 2,288,079, forward strand.
CATATATTTATCATCTTTTATCTGTTTGAGCTGTTGGAAACTATAACAGACAGTTTACAATATGTTTGGACAATTTATAAATCAGTTTAGATTAAAATAAATACACTTTATAATATAAGATATTGTAAATTAATACACTTAAAGATGAGATTTAACTGAAGGCAACTCCACTGGAAAAAAAAACACCTTTTAAAAGAGATGAGCTTTGGCGTTTCTAATAATCTTTAAAATCTATTTTAACTCTTTCTTTATTTGAGAGTAAAACTGCATCCAGAAAATGAGTTGTTGTCTCACTGTAATGTTTCAGAATATTTTAAAGAATTATGTGGAAATATGTATTTTTATCATGCTGTCACCTTATTAGGAAAAGTCAAGCAAATTAACCTTAATGGTAATGTGTTTTGTTACTTTATAATGAGACATTTATATCTACTGTTTGGAATAATACGCTTGTTACACATTAGTAAGTGTAATAAAGGACCACTGTTTGGATTTAGGGACATTAGCAGTGATGGTTTCTGACTGCAACTAGCTGAAACTTCTACCATGTGCCAAGTGTGAACTTAGAATTCCTTCAGTGTTCATTGTTCAGGAGGTTTTTTTTATCAGGAGCCAAATTATCTGCTGAGCTCTTTTCTTCTTCAAAACAAACAGACCAGCTGATTTAAACCGTTTAAAAACGCAGAAAAAAGACGTTTCATGTTACAAATCTGTGTTTTTACGATGCTGCTCAGCTTGTCTTGGAGAGGCAAACTACGGTGGCTGATGAGAAAAAGCGAATGGCTCTCTAGAGTCAGTGTTTAGTTTGACCGTTCTGGGCTACTGTAGGAACATGGTGGTGCAACATGGTGATCTCTGTAGACGAGGACCTGCTCCCTATGTAGATATAAACAGCTCATTCTGAGGGAACAAGAACACAAGGATTCTGATTTTCATGTAATTATACATGACAGAAAACATACTTATTATATTATATTTCATTTGTGCTGATTTATCCTCCTAAATCCTACACACTGGACCTTTAAGTTGGACTGTGCAATGTAATAGCATCACTAAAAGTGGCTTCCTTTATCATCTTCTCCCGTCTCGTCTTCTTTGTCTGAATCGAAGCTACAAAGTACTAAAGTACAGGCACTGTACTGCGAAGCCATGGATTTCCATGTTATCATACATCAGCTGTAGTTACTGATTACTTTGCAGTTTAAGATTTTAAATTTACAATGTTTTATGAATTCATGAAATATGATGCACTGTTTAGATTAAATGATCCAATAGTATCATTAATAACATCCAGTAATACACTGTTTGATAAAAGGCTCTAAAAGGGTTTATTCTGCATAATGAGTTCTTAAACTTCTGATACTAAAGGACATTTTCTGACGACACTTCTGTTCATTTTTACTTCAGTCATTATGAATGCAAGTTTGTAATGTTGTATTTTCCCAGTGTGATAATGCTACTTTTGCTTCAATAAAGGTTTGAAAACTGTTTCTGATACAGTTGTTGGTGTATTTCCAGGTCAAAACAGAAGAGCTCTCCCGTGCAGTCTGATGCCTCTAACCAAGATAAAGTGTCTCATACAGTGTCTGGCCACCACCAAACCTCAACAACAGCTTCAATGCTGCTTCACTGTTTGTTTATTCTATTTCACTGATAATCAGATTTTCTTTCAAGCAGCACACTGAGCAAGTTGTTTCTTACTTTACTTTCTAACTAAACTCAAATGAACTCAGCAGTATTTCTATGGTTACTGCTCCTCATTACACTCTTCATCAAGTAAAAATGTGAAGGTTCATGTTGAGAGTAAAAGCAGATCTACTAAAGTGCAGGACTTTGACAGCAGAGACTGGGTTTCACATCCCCAGTCCGATCTGTGGTCAGGTTTAGGCAACAAAAGCATTTTGGTTAAGGTTTGGGGAAGATCATGGATTTCATTAAATGTAAATGAACAAAGAGTTTATTATGCTATAGTCAATACAAGCAGATATTTTACTGCAAGATCAGATATTTCAGCTAATAATAAATGAAATCTATTTTCAGTGAAAATGTTTTTTAAACTTTTTTGTGACTTGTTTTCAGCAGAAACAAGCTGTGAACACAGTGTTGACTGTTAACAAACACTTATTTCCACATCCAGCAGTTACAGATTAACATTACGATTTCTGTTCACTGGCAAGTCTCAAATGGTTGATTTCAGAACTGTTTATCATATTATAGAATTATGATTATTGATGCATTAATGTGTTGACCACTTTAACGTAGCAGCTGTAAAACGCTCATTTTAATTACGTTTTGCCCTGCTGAGGAGCTCGTGAATTATTCCTCTGGGATCACTAAAGTTTTATCATTTGTTTTCTGCCTCTCATCTGTGGTTCATGTCATTTTGGCAGCAGGCTGAGCAAGGTAGACCAGATGTGGATCTTTCTGGCAATGGCATACTTGTGGCTGCTAATGGCTGATGGAATAGCTCGTTATGTTCAACATAAAAGGCTTACAGTACCTCAGTGTTATTTTAATTTCACAGAAAGTGTTCAGACAAGAAAAATTCTCGCATATTAGGCAAAACAAAATTAATTTCCCCTTTTTCAAAAACATGTTTGGTGTCATTTTGTTGGACCACAGACTCAAACAAATAGTGACCACCAGCTGTAGTGAAGGATCATTATTTAAAGGCAGCGACATAAATAAAAATCTTCATTCTGCAGTGACTGTGTTTTTTACATATTTGAGAAATCACAAGTGTTGAAAATTCAGTGGAGGATTAAAACAAAAAGATATAACAAAGGCCTTGTATCTGTTTGTGTATGTATGATTTAACCATCCAAAATGTGAATATAAATGAGAAGTTTCTCAATGTCCTCTTTTGCAATATCTGGAATCAATAGCCCTGTTTCCACCGAGCAGTATGGAGCGATTCAGTTCAGTTTGGTGCACATTTTTTCTGTTCTCACAGTGAAAAGTTGCATATGGTACCAATGGAACCGTTCCTTAGTGTCCCCATGTGTGGTCCCCCCTCTGTTGGGGTACCTAGCACACAGATCTGGTACTAAAAGGTGGAGCTGTGAACACTGCAGTCTGATTGGTCAGTAGAGGACGGTCACTCTGCTCAGGGCTGAGTTGTGGCTGGTTTTGAGGCTCATGTAACCACTGTTCATACTGTGGAGAGATTTATTAGTAAACTGTAACTATAAAATGAAAGGATGTGTTGCTGCCTCTCACAGCAGCTGGAGTCTGAGAAAAAATAACTTCATTCACTGGGCCGACTGCCGGCGACTTTTAAGGTGGAACGTTAACTTGTAATGTTACTCAATGCAAGAGTTGATGATATGAATCACTCACAAAGGCATTTATTGTGTAAAACTGAAAAAAAAAATCAAAAGAAATACTAATTAGACAGACTTTCTTGCCTTCTCTTCCAGGCTTTGGTGAAAAAATTGGCAAACTTAAACACATTGATATTAAACAACCACTCCAGCTTTAGATCATCTGAGCACCAGAAAATGTCAACGTTTACACAAGCCATTTCATTGAATATAAACTCTTAAATCATCATATGTACAATATAAAAGAAAATGGGACTCACTTTCCATCCATCCA